>JBAMHX010000006.1:19029186-19041299 GCA_037177515.1 Pseudomugil tenellus | reverse complement strand
CCTCTGCAGATGATCCAAAATGCAGCAGCACGTCTGGTCTTTAACCAACCAAAACGAGCTCATGTCACTCCGCTGCTCATCAAACTGCACTGGTTTCCAGCTGCCGCACGCATTAAATACAAATCTTTGCTTCTGGATTACAAAACATTAACTCAAACGGCTCCTGTCTACTTTGCCTCATTAATCCAGAGCTACATGTGGTTTAATCACAAGCGAGACTCTTCTCCTCTGTTGTTCCTCGGTGGTGGAACGAACTGCCAAACCCCATTCGCTCTGCAGAGTCCTTATGTACTTTCAAAAGCAGCTAAAGACACAACTCTTTAAGCAACATTTCCACACAGTTGTGATAAAGGGACTGGAGCCCTATAGATGATACTCGTACATTAGTTAGGACAAGAGACGGAGTTATTGTATGAGTTAAGTTATTGTATTTTACCTCTTCATTACCATTGTGTAGGTACTACATGTGCTCAGATTTATCTGTTTGGGGTCTTGCGCCTGTCGATACTGTCGCACTATCCACCACTTTATGAGCAAAATACTGGAGACTGCCATGACACCTTTTCTCCACTGTTTGGTTCATCACTTCCGGTCCTCGCTAAAGAATACACAAACGCATATTTTCGAAGGGCAATTTAATTCGATATATTCACGGAAACGTCTTCTGAGACGACATGTGCTGTTGTTGGATACGTAAAAACTTGAGGAAACTTCCAGATTTTATGAATGGAGCATGTTACGACCGTAAAGTCACTCGCAAGGTGATGCAGAGAGATGAGGTGATTTCACAACAATGAGTCGCAGCACTGAAGTTAAAACACCCACCAGAGGATCTTCGTCTCAGGATGCAGGATGCATATTATTTTGTTGATCATAAACCGACAGAACTGCATCCAGATTGAGAAATATATCTGAGCTACAAACGATCTTCTTTTGATTAAAACCCGTTTATCTATCTTTGAGATTTGGCCATGTTTGAGTAATAAAAAAAATCTTTTCTGAAGCAGTATTACCTTTTAAACCAGTGCTAGTTTATCATTCCAGTTAATGTAGCCGGACGAGCGAAACAAATTTCGGCATAATTTCACGCAATGGATTATGGTAAGAGGGGTCCCCCAAGAAAGTGGTGGATAGACACATTGATTGTTATTGTTGACATCTAGTTAATCCCGGTCATGTATAACAAAAATTATATATAGGTTCTTTTTTGGAGAACTGATCTGAAGCCTGTATAGACATTTATTAGGCTGAAAGAAGCTGACTACCAGCGTGTGTGTCGGACTGCTGCATGTCCACAACACACGCTGCATATCGGACAGAGCGGACGTTTTAGTGCATCCACTTCCCAGTTATTGCCACATACTTTCCAGCTCTGATGGAGGTCTACCAGACTTATGAGCATGTAGGTTTATTGTTTATCAAAGCCACAACAATCTGCACAGCAACTCAATTCAGCGATGTGCAGAGCGCACCAAAAGGAGTGACAGCTGAAAACGCGACATGGAAAGTTTTTAAAGCTGGAATTAATGAAAGAATTAATGATTGGCGCAGAGATGCTCATCCATCGCAAAGGTGGTATCAGTTGATCACATTACATAAAAAAATTTACGTTAGTCTATCATCCATCTCATACCTTGACTGCATCCTGAAAGCGCAATCGGAGAGGCACATTGGGCACGCAGCAGATTAACCTTCCCTGAAGGATTATATCTGCCACAAATCAGTTTGTGTCCACTGCTTGTGCTCACGATCATAAACATGTTTAGCATAAAGACAACATGTTCATAACGTTCTGTTTGTACAACCTACTGCACTACACGAACTCGGCATAATCTCTGTTTACAAACTGTAAAAATAGATGTCGCTATGCTAGTTAATATATGCAATGGTAGCGGCGGATGTGTCCTTCTGCCGCCAGCCTTAAACTATGTCAATGAAGAAGTAATCGTGACGTCACTCGTCAACGTTTCTATATGAACATTGGATAAAATATCGTAGTTGGTCAGGACAAATTACAGAGGTACTTTTTCAGCATAGTGTGATTATAGTTCCTCGTAAGAAACACAGATTACTTTTACAGAGAAATCCATCGTTACCTGTGGAAAGGGCCTGACCACAGTCTGGCATCACCTCTAAACGTTCTTACAGCAAAAAAGTTGCCGTTTGGAAGGCATCGAAAAAAAAACTATCTAACAGTGGGACTAAATGTTAGCGACACTGATTCAATTCATGTTTGCAACATTTATACATAGTTTAATCAGTTACGGATACACTCCAATTTACTTCCTTGCTGTATATGAACACTTGGTGATGTTTTAAGCACAGGTTTCTTTATTACAATTCTTTAAATTGTAAGAGGCCTTTATTGGTATGGAGAAAATAAGTTGTGTTTGACTAAGAAAATATGAAATAAAATAGAAAATATTTACTAATAAATAAACAGACCTAAGCATCTTATTCTATTCATATTAGTGTAACGTCACAGTTAGGCTCAGCCTGAGCAGGTCTGGTACCTACACTGGTGGTCCAGTAGCACACCTTATTGTTAGTGATGAAGAGGTTGATAAAGTTTTTTTTTCCAAGGGTGATACAAGCAACATTGGCTGCCTTGTGTCACAGTTAATGCTTGGTTTGCATGTTGTATGAGAGGAGAGGACTGACCGCTGCGCTGCACGCCGAACTCCTTCCCACTGAGGATGTGGTGCAGCAGATTCTTCAGTTCAGAAGGACTAAGACTCATCAGACTCTCTGTGGCCTCCTCTCCTACAAACACACACACACACACACACACACACACACAATTTCTGTTTAGAAGAACAAAAAAACAAGAAAAATATACTGGGCAGGGTCTGCAAAAACACTCGGCCTGGGAACATTAGCAAAAAGAGAAAATAGATGATGAAAAAGAAACGTGGAATTTTTTTCTCCTCAGATTCTTCGCTGTAACAACACATATTTAAAATGTTTTTATAACTTTTTTTTTACTTTTAAAACTTTTAAAGCTTTTTTTTTTTTACACTTTTCGGGGATTTTAAATTAAAAAAAACTTCAAACATTTTTCTTATCTTCACTTTCAGACACTGAAGCCTTTTTTAAAGGGTAGAAAATTAGTCTTCAATAGTCTTTAATGCATATTTAAAAGTAAATACAGCCCTTCTTTTAATATTGAGGCGTACAGGAGAACACCAACATCTCACCATAATAAGAGCAGGTTATAATATATACCCAATAGCTTATACATTTTTCTGTTTTAATCGTAAAAATACTTTTGCTAAGGCTCCAGAAAAAAGTCTTCAGCTAGTTTTAGGCTTCCAGAATTTTTCAGAAACAGCATCTTGTCATTTTAGTATGAAGTTATTAAGATCTATAAGTTTTATTCACATAAAAACAGAGTGCAAAAAGACTGGACGTTCACATAGTTTAGCACAGCAAGTCTGTTTCCTGTCTCACCTGAGCAGTTGAGTGACTGCGCCAGTTCAGTCGCCATGACCTGGATGATGAGGCCAATTCGTAGCCTGAACATCTCACTGAACAGACTGGGCTGCGTCCTGATGCTCATAGCCAAGTACACCATGATCTCCTGATGGGGAAGGAGGAAAAGGCGCAACTCGGTCAAAGAAGGGATACAGGAGAGGCATTTTACACCAGACTGAGGAGAATTTCACTCCACCTGTGTGAGAATGGCCACGCTGATGTTGTTGTCGCTGGCCTCGTCGATGAGAGCGGCCAGCTGTTCCAGAGGTATCGGAGCGGTGATGGTTTTCTCCCTGGGTTCGGGAGGAAGTCCCACAGTCAGGTGCTTCTGGTGCGCCAGCAAATCGGAACACGCCTGGTGAGATCAGGACCAGTTAGCAAAGATTGCTGGAAAATATTCATTAATTCGTCCATTTTTCCTGCATCTACTAGCCCCCTCTCAGCACATTTATGCCCATTTTTATTAGTTTTAACAGAATTTTGTGTCTCTTCATCCAAATATTTTACTTTATTTAATTAGATTATTAGAAATGAATGTTCAGGGCAAATACTTTTTTATAAAACCCATCAAAATGCTCCGATTTTTTCACAATTTCATTGAAATCCATGAATGTGGATCAACAAGCGGTGATCAGTTTGAGCCTTCACAATGCACAACGTTATGGTTTCGTACCGAGTCCAGCTCCTCCACCTTCTTCTTCAGCATCCCTGAAGTCATCCTGATGAGGCCCCAGTGTTTCAGATCCCCTGCTTTCTCATACAGCTCAGTCAGCAGAGATCTCACCGTGCTGCCTTTACCGTGCAGCTGGGTGTCCCAGTCCATACCCCTAACACAACACAAGACAAGAAGGTTCGGGCTTCAAGCTTCAAGTTCCAGAAAAGAAGACGTATTTTAATAAAAATAAATAAATAAAGAGCTCATTTCATCTGAATCTGCTCTGGTGTTTGCTTCGTTTTAACATGTAATGAGAAGTGGCGTCATCGTTACTTGTCTTTGAAGAGGATGTAGAGTATGTCAGCCTGGTCCTGGAGATTTTTCGTGTCTTTTAGCAGCTGAACCAAAGCGCTGTAGTCGATGGCTCCGCTGGCGTCTCGGGGGATGCCGCCGTCTACTGTGATCTCCACCTCCGGAGCCTGGATGGGACCCGGATGGAGACAGGAGAAAGGTCTGATCACTGCAGAGTGTGAACACATGTATGAGGACGAGAGGAAGACAATAAAAAGGGCATAATAACCTTAGTGTCTTCGTGGACGGAGTTTTCTGAGAGATTTAGGTTGAGTGACGACTGAAGAGAACGAAACAGCTTGTTTGGGAGGTACATGTTGACGTCTGGACAGAAAGATTGCATTAACCTCTCAGAAGCCAGAGGATTGCTTCTCCTGATGTTTGACCCACTCACTCTGTACGTTTAGCTCTTGAGCCTTGTTCATCAGAGAAACCATCTCCTTGGTTTTGGTGGCTACAGCCTTGAATCTGCTCAGACCCCCCAGCTGCCGTTTGGGTTTCTTGGGACCAGACTGGGCCAACAGATGGTCCAGGTACTGAGCAAGGTCATCGGCTTCTGGAGGAGGAGGCAGGGAGGTCATGAAAGAAGAAACAAGCAGGCGAAAACATAAAACGTGAAACTTCACCTCAATTTTTCTCTCTTTACGGCAAATAGCGACATCATTAAAAATTGAAATCATTTTCCATTTTAGGGAAAGTAAATATGTTCTTTTATATGATTCATTCAACCAATTCAGACATTTTATAAATTAAACTTAACAAATGTTTCACATTTATTTAAATATATATTCTATAATCACATTATTGACATTTTTTCTGAATGCTAACATACATTCGCTTATTATGTCCTCCTGTTTGAACTGCTTTTAACACAGATGCCACATGGCAGCTGCACAACGCATCCAGTTATGTAAACACGAGCAACGATTGTTGAAGTTCAAGCTGAGCACCATAAAGCGGTAGGAAGGAGATTTAAGTGACTCTGAAACACATGGGTCGGTCTGAGTAAATCAGAAACTGCAGATCTACTGGGATTTCCACACACAGCCAAAGAATAAATCAGAAAAGAGAGAATATTCAGTGAGCAGAGGAGAGTAGACAGACTGGTTAGAGATGATAGAAAGGCAACAAGATGTTGAATAACCGCTGGTTCCAACGTCAACTCTGAACCTTGAAGCAGATGTTTTGCAGCAGCAGAAGATCATCTCAGGTATCACTCCTGTCAGCTAAAAACAGGAAACTGAGGCTGCGATTCTCACATATTCACCCAAACTGGACAATAGAAGATTTAGAAACATCTGGTGAGTCTCCATTTCAGCTCTACATTCAGATAGTCGGATCAGAATGAAAACATGGATCCATCCTGTCTGGTATTAACAGTTCAGACTTGTGGTGGTGCAATGTGTGGGGGATATTTTCTTGGCACCATTTTGGATCTTTAATCCTGACTGAGCATCATCGAACCCCCACAGCGTACCTATACCCGCTTTATCACCACTGTGTAGCATCTTGTGATGGATACTTCCAGCAGTATAACGCACCACATCACAAAGCTAAAACCCTCCTCAACTTGCTTCTTGAACACAGCAATGAATTCACTGCACAGTCACCAGATCTTAATCCTGCAGAGAAGCTTTCCGATGCGATTAAACAGCAGAGTCTCATCATGGATGTGATGCTTCAAGTTAAAATCTGAGGAATGTTTCCAACATGTTGTTGAATGTGAGCAAGGAGGACCGGATAAAGTAATCGAAGAGTCTACATCTACTGTTATCATTTTTCTGAGTGTTTTTTCAAAGGATCTTCTAAAAATAGCACCATTTATCTTTATTTTCATCAGTTTAAATTAAAGTTCTGCAGCATGTGTGACAAACTAAAGCACAGAGAATCAGCCTTTGAATGGAAGAAATGATGTTCCTCATTTTAGATTCGGAGCTTTCATAGAAAACTCATACAAGGAAGAAAGTTGCTGATGTGCTGCTGGATGTTCTGACCTTTAAAGAAGTCCAAAACATCAATGAAAACCTGGTTAAACCAAGATGCATTCAGGAGCAGAACACACTTATCAAACTCAGAGAACATGCTCGTGTATTAGTTAGTCATATGCAACATATAATCCATTCATGCTTTTATCATTCTTCTGATTCAGTACATCTGTCTTATTAAATGCAAAACAAGATAAATTTATCACCCATTCATGCAAACTTCCTTTCTGTTAAAGGACTCGTGGCAAAACTACCTCGCATTGCATCCGAAAGAAGAACCTGAACAGCTGAAAGGTCGGTGATGAATGTAAGAATGAAGCCGGAAGAGGCTGTTAATGGGAATCTGAAACAGGTTACGTTGTTTCAGTGTGTTTCTGCTGAAGTTACATATTATTTATGTTAGATACGTGTTGTTTTGGGGGTTTCTGAACGGGTTAGCTCACTTACATGAGTTAAAATGGCACAAACAGAAAAAACTGTATCTAATTTAAATATGAAAGAATGGAAAACTTTTATTAAGACTTTGTGTTTAGTGAGTCTTTTACAGTTTTTCACATTGAAATCATAGATGGACAGAACATAAAGGGAAGAAAAGACATTTTCCTGCCTGTTCTCCTCATTATAGACAAAAATCAATGATGATCTCTGTATATTAAAAGATTTAAAGTGTAAATGAATTATATTAAATCCATTTTCCCCACAGCTGGTGTCACCATTCCTCTCCATCATCAATCCATTTCCTTTTTTTCTTACCATCATCACAACGTAACTCATGCACGTATCCATCGCTGTCACTCTCATCATCATCATCATACTCGTCGCCGTGGCGGCCCATGCTGCCAGAACCCTTACCGTCCAGGAAGCTGAGGTGAGCACAGCAGGAGGTGGTCAGGAACTCTGACAGCTTCCCAGTCTGGATCCTAAACAGGAGAAGTTAAAGTAAAGCAGGCCAGTTTTCAGACCAGTGTCTGGAGCCATGAGATCATTTGTATCTTTAATAAGTACCGTTTCAGTGATGTGATGTGCTCTAAAGTAGGACTGAAATAAAGGCGCATTTAGTTTAGTGATGTATGATATGAAAAATATCAACCGATAAGTTACCGATATTTTTATGTTTACTATAATCTGTAGTTTGTGCTGGATGCAGTGATTGAAAACAGATATTTAAGAAGCTCTGGCGTATCTGTAACACCAAATAAACAGTTTTGGTTCTTCAAATATTCATTTCTTTCATGTTGTAGCAAAAAAATGTGGTCATTCAAATAAATAAAGTGCATCCCTTGAAAATTCAGTAACACATGTACGGCTTATCTACAACGTTATCTGTGTTTAAGTATGAAATTATATGAACTGACATACTAAATAAATATCGATTGATAATATCGGCCCGGTTTACCGAAACAGATATTTAAAAATTAGACAAATATCTGCCGATACCGATAATGGCACCGATATATCGTGCATCCCTAATTTAGTTGATTTAAAGCAACAGTCACCTTGCTCCTCCGTAATATCCATCATGCAACTTCTTCAGAGTGGCCAACACTGCCGGATCCAGGTCGGTGCGATCTTCCGCTGCAGCACAGAACCAGTTTTTAAGCCAACATACTAAACGTGTTTTACAATAAAAGCACACAGAGAAGCTGCAGAGATTGTGTTGCAGTCATCGCTCACTCAGCATAGTTTGGGAAATGGGGAAAGTAACTGTCGGTCGTCCAGTTATCCTCCATCTGGAGGACAGGTAGGCGATTTCTGTCCTCAGCATCTCTACAATCATCTTATTGTCCAACGCCATGTAGAACTGCTGGTGGTCGATGAACTGGGATGTTGCAGGATTCAAGACAGCGGTGAAGGTTAGAAAACACAAAGACCTTTGTGTTTTAACTTGTGACTCTGTTTTTAGCAACCTGAGGTGTAAATGAGAAGATGGTGTTCCTGATGATGTAGAACTTGGAGGTTCCCAGCACTCCTATCCGCCTGTAGGGTCGTCCTGTCAGACCCAGTCTCGGGTTGCGGCCTGAACGGGGACAAAAGTTACTATTCACATATGAATTCTACTCTGGAAAAGTTTCAGCTGAAAGATGTTCCATTAATAAATGAACACAATGATACTATGGAGTCAATACTTTGATATCTATTAATTAAGAAATCAGATTAAATACATTTCCAAGAACCCAGTCAACTGATTAAAAAGAAAACGCAATGAATCAATGAGTTTCAGGCAATAAATGTTCTCAACTTAAATTCATTCATCGCTATATTTTATTGTTTCAAAAGCATATTTAAAGTATAATTTATATTCCATATTGCCCTGCAATAAAAACATTAATACACACTTTACAATCCTGATTTTCCTTTAAAGAGGAAACATGTACTGATATAGGGACAAGTACAAATTACAAGTGAAAGGTGGGGTTTCCACATCTGATGCAGACTGAAACAAGGCCTATGCTGTAAGAAATGACGGCTATGGGTTTATCTCCAAATGCCTCCTATTCCCCAATCCTCTAATAGACACAATACAATAATATAAAGACGCATATATTCAGTCACAAAGCTCCACCTGGTGTTGAAACTTTGAACCAGCCAGGTATGACGTCAGGACAGGATGTATCCTGAGGTCATGACCTTTGCACTTGTTTTGAGGTCAGTGAGACAAATAGTTCCAGAGATATAACCAAAAATCTTTTTTTTAGTGCATAAAGCGCCACCTGGTGGAAAAACCATAAATTAGGAAATCGTGAATTTTGATACAGGACCTCCGTGAGGTCATAACCTTTCATTTAATTTAATTTTATTCAGTTTATTTACATTAATTTAAATCCAGATTAAAGACCCTCCTGTTCTCAGCTGCATTTCAATAATTAAAAAAAAAATTATATTACCTTAAGCTTTTATGTTTTGTCAATTTAATTTAATCATGATTTTAATCATTTTTAATTGTTATCTCTTTTTTTATCTACATGACTTTTATCATTTTTAATTGTCGCTTTCTTTTGTATTTCTTTATTGCTATATTGTTGTAATGCTCTGTAAAGCACTTGGAATCACCCTGTGTTGAATTATACTATACAAATAAATTTTCCTTGCCTTTATTTCATTTTATCGTGCATAAAGCGCCTCCTGGTGGGAAAACCATAAATACCTAAAACGTGAAATTTGAGCCAGGTCGTCCTCTTGGGGACATAAACAGGTATACAGAGTATCAAAATTAAATTGTGAAAATTGTTCAAGTTATCGCGCTCACACGAAGGATATCTGCCACCGGCGGTCGGGGCAAAACCATAATATCCCTGACACTCGGGGATGTAAAAATCTGAGGTGCTGATGTTTGTGATGTGAAACACTGTGGATACTGTAGCGCCACACCTTTATGATGTCTAAAATTTGCTACCAATTAAAATTTATTTAGAGGATTTGTTGCATCACAAGATAGACAAAAACAATCCACCCCGCATTTGAAGGCGTGTTTTTGCATCATCTCTTTGGCCTCTGATTGATCAACATCACAGCCCCATAAAGTAAGGTTTTATGACTGAACTATGCTAAAGATTAAAAGTACAACGTGAAATAATATACGGTAATCATCCCGAGGTTGTACCAAGTCTAGCATAGATGTGGCTCAGGACTCTGGAGGGCTGCACGTGGATAGGATGGATGTCGGCCACCGTCTCCACCTCTATACCGTTCTTCAACAGCAGCTCCTTAATCTCATCCGTCTCAGCTAAAATCGACACTAAAGGAAGAAAATGTTTAAACACTGCAAGTACATCAGGGTTATTAATTATCCCTCTGCAGAGACCTCACCCTGTACAACCACGTCAGGTTTGGGGATGGTGGAGAAACGTCGGTTAAGAGGGTCAATCTCTCCAGGAGCGAGAAAACCCTGAGAGGAGAAATGAACCAATAAGAAGAGTCTCACAATGATCTAATATTAAGTTTGTTTGGTATATAGTGTCCAAATATCCTCCGTGTGTAATCTGACTATTAAGCAGTTTTAAAAATCCTAAAGCTCTCTTAACGTTCTCATTTATTATTAAAACACAACCTGTGTCGTCGGAAGTGACAGCTAGGGGTATATCCCTTAACGCTCACAATCCTCGAATAGACACAATACAATAATATAAAAGGTGTTGAAACTTTGAACCAGCCCATTATGACATCAGAACAGGATGCATCCTGAGGTCATGACCTTTTATTTGCATTTGATTTGAGGTCAATAAGATGAATAGTTCCAGAGATACAGCTAAAAATCAGATTTTTCATGCATAAAGCGCCACCTGGTAGAAAAACCATGAATTCAATAATGGTGAAATTAGATACAGGTTGTGTCCTTGGGAACATGAACAGGTGTACTGAGTATCAAAATCCAATTGTGAAAACTGTTCGCGTTATCGCGCTCACACGTCGGACATCCGGCGTTGGCGGCTGTCACAATGAAATCATTATATAGATACTCTACGTTGGGAGACATGACAGAATCTTACTCAGATTTTCACACTTCGGCATCCGCTAACCATGGACAATTCATATGTTTTGCATCCTGTCTCTTTCTCTCTAGCCAATAAGTCGGTTTGATGTTGACTCTTCATTTATCTCTTGAGCCATCTGTTTTTCTTTCTTTTCTTCACTTCCTGTGCTCCCAGGTTTCTTTGCTGGATCAGCTACAATGCGCTTTCTGAACAGTCAATCTGTCACTGGTGTATGACACGGTATCGTAAAGCGAGATGTAAAAATAACTAGATGCTCCAGACCACAAAGAAAAAGTCCGATTTTCAACTCCAAGGGACTTCCTTGCAAGAGTTTTAAGGTTTGAAAATGTTGTGTTGTTTTACATGAGAAAACGGCACTTTGACAAGCATCTTCACTTCAAGAATCAGACACTTTTTTTTTATATCGCTTAATCCAATCTAAGAATTTTGATACTGTCAATAAATGTCTTCAGTTTTAAATCTTTGCGGTTTTAAGGAAAAATTTACCCAAGAAATTAGATTCAAATGTGCAGAAGATACTTATGACAAAGGTAAATAAATTATCTAATGGCTTTAAAAAAATCAAATCGGGTAGACTGTCAGTCAACAATTCTTTTCCAATGTTAATATTTTTACAACACAACATTTGAAATAATCTAACAAATAACTAAAACTAAAAACTTTATCAAACAAACATAGCTAATTTAATCAATTTATGCACAACCATTTTATGTATACAGTAAGCAGTTGTAAAACATGTGGAGCAGTCTTGCATCGTCTTCACCGACCCAGTGGGATCAAAGTATTCTGAATGTTTTACCGAACTGTAATGAAAATATTTCTTACCTCAGCTAAAAGTTTTCCCAGGATGTACAGAGATTGTCCCCATTTCAGGGGGCATTTGCCCATAGCAATCCTCTCTACTGAGTGAGGGTTCATATACTCCTCCTCCACCTGTTTGGATGTACAAACGCATGTCAAGACGGAAACTTCTGACCAAACTACCTTCAAATAAAATTGATTTATAGAGTGGCCCCAAAAACTTTTTTCGGTTTGATAGGTACAGTTTTACGTCATGTAAACTCTGGGGGGGAGGGGGTTTCTAACGCTTCGGTTTCAATGTTATTTTAATCTTAAATTTAGAGGCGTGTCCTTTTGATTGATGTGTGTTAGAGC
>JBAMHX010000006.1:18901072-18913099 GCA_037177515.1 Pseudomugil tenellus | reverse complement strand
TAATTAATAACATATTTAATTAATTATTTAATTATGTATTTAATTAATTAATTGTGGCACTTAAACTCCTCCATAGTGCGTCAATCTGTTCTCATGATATGACAACAAAACCGAGGTCTCGCCTAAACATTTCCCTGATGAGGGTTTACTAAGGTCAAGGTAATTAAGCTAATATATGAAATTCCCCCAACACGTGGCTCTTAAATTTGACTATTTTCTCTTCTATTAAATTTCACTAAACATTTAGGTGATCACTGATCACGCAGTTTCTATAGTGTCCTTCTTTGTTTTTCTTGTTTCCAATGATTTGAGGCTTTTAAACAGCAAGAGCGGAGCCATATGGTCCAGGGTGTGCTTAGGCCCACCCTCTTCTCTGACTGGCCCAGGGCCAGGCCCACCCTGACACAGTTATGCCCTATTCCCCCTTTTATTATGAATTTTTAAACAATCATTTTGAAAAGATCTGAAACATTCAAAGAAAAAAAAGTAGTCTGTGTTCACAAGGATTCAGTTTACCAGTTTCTGAAGACCTCAAACTCAAATTATAATACGTTCCCCTTCCATGTTTTCAGCCAATCATTTACTCTCTCCTTCGTTAAACATCGTTATTTAACAAGTAGCAGTCATGAAGAAACATTTCTCTTTTATCTGGATATCTGCTGTGTCTTTTGGAAGCGTTTATGCGTCCTTCATTGTACAGACATTTATGACAATAGTTTACTTGTTTATTTTCTCTGTTTGAATTAATATGTTTGGTACGTGGTTTAACTCTTTAATTAGTTTGTCTTTAACACAATCCTCCACAAATACAGTTATATCTCACATTGAACGTGTAATTCATGCCAATTGTTCAGGAATTTACCGTTGTTGCCTTCGTCTAATTTACGTTGATGATTCATTCACAGACACCTCGTTTTTCATATATTTCCCTTGCTTACGTCCAAGGGTGCGTTTAAAGACCATAGAAATTGACACTATTTAGTGAGAAATTATCCAAATGGCAGTATATCTCTTTAGTATAGTACCAATTTATATTGTATAGTGTTCAGAAATGTTTCCATGCTCGTTTATTTGATTAGCTACTAATTATAATAATTTCTCTTTGTAGAACCATAAACCACATAAACCTCAGTAATTTACCTCTAAATATAGAGTGGAATGAGCATAAACAACTGCTATATTTATTTGTTCTGACCGGAGAAAGATTGAGGATCTAAATTAGTCACCTAGTCAGTCCTTTTAGAGGTCAAAAGTTTGGATCTTAAATACCAACATCTCCTTCACAGTCCGGATTGTTATTTCAAGTTATTGTAGATTTGGTTTTTATACCATAAATAGAGGCAGAATGAGAAACAACTGATGGTTACAAAGCTTGGATTCATAACCTTTATGGTCTGCTCTTTGTGCGTCATATCTGTCTCAGACTGACACACACAGAGACACAAACCCTTCAGACTCATACCAATGATTAGTTTTCCAGAAAAAACTCTCAGTGGTGCCCCGTGATTTATATTTTAATGAATGATCTTGTTCAATATCAACAGCTGCCCTTACTGACACTTACTATAACTAAACTAGCACCTATCAATCCCCAACATGTACCCAATGTATTTCCATACGTACTGGTACATTTTTGGACCAAATGGAACCAAAATTCCCCCCCCCAACACTAATTGATGTTAAAGCAGACATAACAAGAAGACAATTAAACCCTGTTTAATAGAGATGGACAGAAAAACACTGTATTATTCCCAAACAAAGGAAAAGTTTTTATAGCATAAACCCATAGTACAAAGTTATAATGTCTTGTGTCTTTGTTATCAAGATTACGCAAAATGGTTTGAAAGAATTTCATTAAACTGTTTTAGATTATACATGATAACCTTTTGAAGTTAAACTGGATCTTGATTTGATATTTTTGAACAATTTAGCTTAATTAAGAAGCATGCAGGCTGCTATTATTTTTGTACTCATTGAGACGCTGGTTATCTTGTAATTAATTTACATCATTAAGATGGAAGATGCCTCTGCTCATTTATGATTCATTTATCCAGTTAGGGTTGTGAGATGTGACGGATTGGCAACCTGTCCAGCGTGTACCCTGCCTCTGGCCTGCTGGGATGGGCTCCAGCTTCCCCACAACCCTGAACTGGATGAAGCATTACAGATAATGGAAGGATGGATGGAAAGAGTTGTGAGGGAGGTTTGCAAGAGACAGTCCACCTCGACACGATACCAATAACACTAAATGCATCTTTTATACTAGTTTTTAATTTAAAAAATCAGCCTTATTACAGTTATTATATTATAACTCTTAATTAAAATAAAACTATTTATTGATGCTGATAAGTTTCCGTTATTATCTTGTTTTTTTGTTTGTTTGTCTTTTGTTTTGGGGTTTTTTTTTGTATTTTTTTGTGTTTTCGTGGGTAGAATGTCTAATATTTAACACTACAGAACAAATTAAAACCTAATACTGTGTTTTCATACCCCTGTCATTTATGGAAAATCCCATTATGTCTTCCTTTCTTCTCCCATCTGCTTTTAGTTTTACCTTTTCATGCCTGAATAATCTTTTATGTTTGTGTCAAAACCAACTCAGCAGATACATCTCGTCCAAACCAGCGCTAATTGGAGGTTGTGTTTAGTTGTAAGCATCTGAGTGTTAAGTCCCAGTGGCTGCAGCCGCTCTCCGATTGCTTCCACAGCAAGAGGGAAGTTAATGAGGGAGGGGAACAAATTTCAACTCAGTAATATATAACATTATAAACGGTTGCATTCGAAACCGGTAGATTCTGTTCTGGTTTGGTGTTGTAAGATGTTTCCAATGTGATGCACCATCATTCATCAGCAGTGGAAACGTCAGTCCTGTTTCCTTCTACTCCGCTGCTTCTCACTCCTGGGTGTTTGTGTGCATGTGTGTGTGTGAAAAGGCAATTAGACTTCCTTTATTTAGCTTACAGGAGCTTAACATGACACAGTGATGTGCTTACAGGAGGTGGATTACATCATTAAATCTTCCATATTAAATCGCAGCTGGCGTGAGTGGTTTACTTATATAGTTTTTTAGGTCTTCACAGCAGGACAAAGTGAAAGGTTTTTTTAAAAAAAACTCCGTAATTTGAGACGGAAATATGTTGAAGAGAAAAGTATTTGTTCAACACTCTGTTTACATGTTGATTTTTCCAAATGGGTTTCACTCACCGTGAAATAAACATCTCTACGTATGCCTACCAACCAGCAAATTATGGACTTTAATAATGACAGTAATGTCTTCCTGTTTTCAGTTAGTTCGAAGGATAAAACTCTATAAACAACATATTTCCTATTTAAGCTCCCTGACTACAGAGTTTCTAGAAGACACAGATAAATAGGCTCATTTTAAAGTTTCTGGGACGTTTAAATGTCAGCCTGTGCGACGCCTGCTGGCTCCAGTCAAACACACAAAAGATCCGACAGATGGAGAGCTGATGAGTGACAGTCATCGCCTTCTGCTTTCCTCTTATATCTTTCAGGAAGTTTCCGTCAGAGCAGCTAATATTATTAGCTGCATTGTGAACTGTGCAGCAACAGTCTGAGGGTCATATCGAGCTCATGCGAGTTAAGAATGAAACACCAATAGTCACTGTTAAAAAACACTAAACTCTCATGGTTAGAAGATCCCAGTTACATCTTCCTCATCATCATGGTTCTTTTGTGACTCATGATGAATGAAAATGAATGACAATTTATTCAGAATAATTCAGAATAAAATAGTTATTTTGTGTTTTAAGATGATTAATGCCTTTAGCCAAGCTATTTTCAGCTGAGTTTAAAATCCTCTCATTAATTATTAATACTTTAGATTCTAATTCTCATGAAAATAAATCAAAGTTTGTTTTTTATTAGATTTTTAACCTACTTTGTGCACTCAGTAAACATTACTATTTTTAAATTGTACTTACTGAATACAATCTGTCTATTCAATCCATTATTTCACTCAAAGTATCACCTACTTTAATATGTCGATTTTGTATTTCACTGAGGTCATTAACCTGCTTGTGAGTTTTTCACTAAGTTTTTAGCAAAGTATGACTTCAATTAAATTGTTGAGGTCTTCAAATGCACAATGACATTTAAGTCGTAATGCTGTGGAAAACAAAGCGGCATAAGTCTGTGAGGTCAGGTAGAAAGTTTAGAAAGGTGTAAATGTGTCAACGATACTGTTTATGAAAAGATGGACGAAGCCTCCATGACATCTAACGTAGGGTTCCTACTGTCGCCATGTTGGCAGCACCACTTGTGTCAACGTGCCAAGAAAATACAAAAGTGGGCAAAAAGATGAAGCTGAGAAAATCTACAAGGTATCTCTATAAAACCAATAATTCACTTTTAATTTTTAAAAACACATTAGACAACATAGTAACAGAGAATTTTAAGTGAATTGATGATTTTTCTGGAAATAAGATGAAAGTAAAGAGTTTTCCTTATTCCCACAAAAATGCACAAAAATGTGATTTTTTTTTAAAAAAAGTAAATCACTTTCAGACTTTCAGACACCTTGCTCATACTTCCGCAAATATTTTGATGCTAGGAGTGAGCATTTTGTATTTTTGTCCTATTTCACTTGAACTGGTCTAATTTGCCCCTTTTTTGGAGATTGGATTAGTTAAAAAGAATACTCCAATAAATAAATCTTACCTCAATATAAAACTTAAAGATACAACGGAGTATATGGGCCACACTGAAAAGAAAATGTGGAGGATTATTATTTTTACTCTTCCTCACTTTGAGAAAAAACTTGATATGTCAAGAGAGAGTCGAAATGACATGAATAAAGTTGAAATTATTAGAATAAAGTCTAAATGATTTGAATAAAGTCTAAATACAGTTTGAAGAATAAAGTCGATATGACCAGAATAAAGCCATTTATTTTGCTTAAGCTTTTTTAAAGCAATAAAACTACAAAAACGCATGGATGAATAATAAAACTACTTCCGGGATCATTTTAAGGTATAATTAACACTAAAAGAAGATTAAAAGCTCATAAAAGTCCATTTTGCATAATAACCATAACAACCAAATATCTAAGGTTGTAAGAACTCTCATATATTTATGCGCAATAAACAGCAGTTATTTTATAGTTAATGAGAAACCTTGTGGCAGGGCCGGGTTGTGCACGCGATGCTGGCCCAGTCCTTAAATCCCACATGCTGTGTATGTTTCTGTAATTTCTCACCACCTCAAACAGTCTCAAAACCATAGTTGTTTGACAAACATAAACAATACCAGTTTACATTTGTCTCTACCACAATATGTCCCATAATGCAATCTGCTTCAGTGGACTTAAAACAAACACCGTATTTTCTGAAGCATAAGGCGCGTCAGATTAAAAGGTGCAGTCTCAATTAAGGGGTCTATCCTGTACCAGAAGTAAAACAGTGAGTTTAGTTTAATGTTATGCTTATTTTTAACAATAAACTCCCAATATTTTAATCAATCTTCTTCCACAAATATGAGAAGGTCGTCATTTTTAGTGTCTGAACTGAACAGCAGTTTCAGCAATGATGCTGACTTTCACAAAAACTCAGACAATAGTTAAAGTGAATATCTTGGCCCATGGATCTACAATCCATTTACATAATTATATATTCTTTAGGTAATTCTCCCGGAATGATGGCATGATGAATTCATTCAGTCCGTAGTGGTGAGATGGAGTCACAGATCAACAGGGACAGTAATGGAAAAAACCATCTGGTCTCTTTACATACATGTCTCTCATTTCTCCTCGTCCATCCAGCTCTTAACGATGACTTTGGCAGGAAACTTTTCCTTTAGCAGCGTGGCAGAAGTAAGCGTAGGCCTACATACTGTAGGGTCTCCAACTGTCTGTCAATCAGAGCGCTTACCAAAGTTGCATAACAACTATAAAACAACAAAGTGCACTGGATTGTTAGGTGCACAGCCAATTTTTTAAGGTTTTTAGTCTTATAATGTAGAAAATATGGTATTTTTATTAAATGTTTTAAATCTTTGTAGATAATTGGTTAATTTCACCAACAGGTACTCTTCTTCTATATATTCATGTAAGCTTCACTTCTTTATATTAGATAAAGATAAGAGACATTCAGGCAAATATATTTTATGCGCATTAAAAAGGCTAAAAACAGCTTAGATATTAAATAATTCTGCTTTGCTAAAGTAGAAACAGGGTAAAGTCTTGGCAGATTAAAAAGTAATGTTTATAAGGTTGCATGCTGTGTGATGACATTACGCTAGCATGTGCTAGCATGTGTAGCATAAGTAGGTGACATGGAAAACGGTCTGTTTTATAAATCACTTTGTGCCTGCCGTAATAAATGCTATATTAGAAATCTGAATTGGTATTTGGGCATATAACATCGTGTCATAGCAACAAAACTAATCCATCAGAAAACGCTGTATCCTCTAAATTAATGTAGATTCTTTAAGATTTACAAGTTTTACATTGAGCTTTGTTAGCTTTGTTAGCTTTGTTAGCTTTGTTTTCCTTCCATGTGCAGGTGGCACTGATCTGCTGTTAACATTTTTGGAAAAAGGCGCTCTTCAAGAATCTTTACGATTAATTCATCACCGCATTCAACACCAATTTATTGCGAAATAAATTAACCATGACACCCCTAGTTTGCCTTCATTTTAGGTCAGGGTGGGGACCCTGGTCCTCAAGGCTGGACTGCAGATTTTCAATGCATCTCTGCTCCGGCACAACTGATTTGGATCCAACATCTTATCAATGATTTATTCATTTGAATTTAACATGTTCGACCAGGGACACAAGGAAAACCTGCAGGACGAGGGCCAAGGTTCCCCACCCCTGCTTTAGGTTGCACACTGCCTCATATTTCCGAAACACCTTCAATAACCTAAAACCTTTTGTGCTATTAATTGGAATTATTAAATTGTGTTTTTTGTTCCCAAGAGCAAGGTCATCTTCACATTGCAAACTATTTAGACTGGTGCAGCCAAAGTGGAAAAAAACACAAACTTTTCATTTTCATCTACATCAGTTTTACTTTTCTATTTGGCTGTTACCATGGTTACCATCCTGCAAATGTGTATTATTGTTGGCCAGAACCGGAGCCAGATTCCGTTGTGTGTTTCTCATCATCCAGCCTTGCTGATGTATAACCGTATGTAGTGTTTCTTTTTCTAATAATTTATGAAATACTCGAAACAGACAGTAAATGCAGAATAACTATAAAAGAAATGGTTGAATCAGGAAAACAAACTGAAAGAGAAGATAGAGATAAGAAGTGGAGCAAAGGAAAGAGATGGAAAGGATGGGAGGATCAAGAAGAGCGGAAACGTGACAAGGAGATACTTTTCTATCAAAGTATTTCAGCATTTTTGTTTCATTTCCCGAAGGTCTGGAAAAAATGATTTTGTGTTATGCTGTCCCTTGGACTGGTTCCCTGCAGAGTTACAGTAAATCATCACCTGACTCTGCAGCCTTGTCAGAGAAAATTTTGTTGCAGCAGGTGCCTGTTTTAAGCATACACACTCTAAAATGTAGTATATAGACACAGAGACTAGCTGGTTGAGCATTTAACAACCAGAGACAGATATTTTCAGCATCAACTCCAGAGCCAGAGTTCAAAGAGTCCACATGTAAGTGAAAATCAGCATGCAGCCAGAGAAATGGCTCAAAGTAAAGGATGATATCGCTCTCTGGCTGCTGGACATGCAGACGAGAAACAAATGGCATAACATACTAATAATGTATCAGTCGTTTACTGACAAGTTGATTTAAAAATGTGACCTGCAACACTCGGTGAACTCCATTTCATATTTTCCTTTAAGGTTTTTCCATTTCTCATGAGATTTCTTGCTGTTTATTCAGTTGTAATCATTACTCTTTTTTTTTTACCAAATAGTAAGAATGATGAACAGAAGAGTAGATTTAGCTTTTAAAAGCTAAAAAAATCTAAAGAGGATTCAGTCCCTGCAAAAGAAGAGCAGCTGGAGGACACTGATGGATTATCCCAGTGCTCCAAAAGTTTTACAAGTTCTCCTCATGGTGAAAAATAACAAACACCACGGGAGCGTAGGAGATTGAGTAACAGCAAAGATATAGTGCAGGAAGAGGCCCTCTGCTCAAACAGCAACTATCATAAACGGCAGATGTGAGTAGATGTTCCTTGTTTCCACTCTTCCTCTGTGTTTTCTCTGTGGTGTTAATCCGAGGACAAGGCCGGGTGGAAAGGGGGGCTGTGTTTATACTGTCTCCTATAGAGCAGATTCCTATCATAGAGAAGAGGTGCGGATCTCAGTGTGTAGACAGAATGTGTGCGAATGGTGGCACATTGTTCAAGGAGCAGATGTTGAAGGTGCATGAAAGCTGCAGTATGTCAACACGCAGACTGAGTGAAAATATACTGTAGTTACTGTGAACGCAAGTGAGTTAATGTCCATGAAATATTACATTCAGAGTTCATGAAGTTTGCAGAAGCAGACTTAACTTCTATTATTGCTCTACGCCTCACTGTTGATGTGGGGTATTGATTCGATGAGCTTGATAAATATAAATCAAAAACATTAAAAATGGTCGCAGTAAATTTGCATGTACTGTCTCTTAAAAAAGCCTTTGCGATACCGGCAAACATTGATGTTGTATTGTCATCAAACTTTGAGCACTTTAAGGCCTTTACACACCTACTTGAAATATTTTGTCTGAATAATTCACATGGAAATATTTCTTTATCAGATCAGTGTCAAGTCAATGGGAACATTCCCATCAGTATCGAAATTCCCTCCTGCGATTTTGTGAATTAAATTTTTTCAGTTTAAGATCTATTTTCTCTGACAGATACATAAATCCACCTATAAACGTCACCAGAGCCGGTTGCGTGCAACTGTTTTGTATCAACATGGCAACCATATCCAAGCGTCTGGGTCTGGTTGAATAGGCTCTTTGAAATTATCTGCTTCCTCAAGCTGGGAGCTTGTTGCTGAAGCAGATTTTCAATTGGACTGAATTGAAATTACATTTTTTTAGCATTTTATGTTATTTACATTTGGAGATGAATATTTAAAAGTATTTTACAATTGTTATAAAAAAAACAGTTAGATACTGTTTTAATTAACGTAAATTTACAAAAATGCGTTACAGGGTATATGTGCTACTCATATGTTTAGTAGACTTTGCAATTTTTCTGATTAAGCTAAATTAAACCCAAGTTTCATTACTAGACAAATAAACATGGAATATAGCCTAAATTTTGCTGAAACACTGAGGAATACAAACTCTGTTGTTTGGCAAGAACAATACACAGCAATGTCTGCTCATAGTGTGTTATTTATTACTGTATTAAGTTCTCTTTTGGTCGGTCCACTCGGTACAACACATATGTATGCGGATTGCGCCCTTGCGAGACCAACCTGAAGACGTTTCTTTCAACACGCCTGCCAAGGCCCAAAGAGGCTGAGGTGCAGTACCAGGGAGCCCAAACTCCCTGCACTATAAACATGCTGCACCGCCTCATTTCCTCAATCTTATTGCACTTCACCTCTCAACCTGTGTCGTTTATAGTACTTGTTGGTGATTTAACTGTTTGACTGGAGGTGAGCTAGCTTCCTGCCTAGAGCGTCACCACAAGGCTTGTCACACTTTTCTGGTTTAGCTTGCTAACTACCAATTTGACAATTAGCCTGTTTAGCTCGCTAACTGGCTAATTTGTTCGAAACAAAAATAACTTTATTTGCTAACTGGAATTCGCCGTAACTTAAAGAATAACATGGCTTCGGAGAGAAGAGCCAAAAGCCACGGCAGGTCTAGCAAAGCTAGCGGAGCCAGTGCTTCTCGTCCTTGCCCCAGTGCGTGTGGATTTCTTCTCTCAGAGACGGATACACACGATGCTTGTCCAGTGTTTCTCGGCATGTTGCATGCGAAAGCTGCACTTGCTAACCTGGAGTCGTGTGAACACTGTCACCGACTTCGGTGGTGTACTCTGGAAAGGCGTCTGACATTCCTGTCTAAATTGTCTAAATGTAAAAGCATTTATACTGATTCTCTAAAAAGTTGGTGTACAAATCTATTTTATAAAAGGCATTTTTATGGAATATGTACTAAATTTACATCGTTTTCATCTGGCTGAGTTTATTAATAATAATAATAATAATAATAATGCTTCATTTTGAATATGCAATTATAAATGATAAATTAGAATTACATAAATTGGTAGACACAAATAAGCACAAATAAACAAATAGAACTAATAACAAAACAACACAACAACTAAAAATTATATCGACATATACGAAAAAGGAGTGGGGAGAAGCAGAAACATATATTTCCCACCCCTTCCTTACAAATCCTCAAAAATTAGATTTCAAATGTAACTTCCTGTGACATAATTTATATATTAATTATGATATTATCCTATATATGTATATTCTATAAAACATCCAAATCATAAATGCATTTACAAAACAAATGTTCACGTTTCACAAGAAACAATGTCATTCTTCTTCAACATATTTTGCAAAAATAATTTCTTTACACTGTTTTTTAAACTGATTTATGTTTGTACAGTCCCTCATGTTTCCCTTAATACTGTTCCATAATTTAATACCACAAACAGAAATACAAAAAGTTTTTCTTGTTTTGCAAACTTTACTCACTTTATAGTTAAATGTATGTCTCAAATTATAACCCAAGTCCCTTTCCATGAATAGTTCCTGCATGTTCTGGAAGAATATTTAACAAAAACACATCTGTTTGCAGTTATATTTTTCTGAACAATTATATATTAACAAATATATTTATATGTTTCTTACTTTCCTGCTTATGAAAGCCAGGCTGTGTTGCGTGTATGTGCAGCACGAGATGGTTTCATCAGTATATTTCTCTGCAAAGCTTTCTTCACAGAGCTGTAAAGGACAAAGGATTGGCTGTCAACACCAACATGCCGAACGTCAGCCAAGGCGTGCTGTAATAGTGGATGCAATCACTTCCAGATGACAGACAGAGAGCAGTGTTCAGTCTTTGTGTGTGTAATGCATGAATTTCAGAGCAGAAAAAAGAAATGTGACTATATTATAGAAGATAGATGTTAATAAAAAGTACAGTTATTTACTTTTAGGCTGTTTGTTTTTGCAGCAGGGCCTGGAATTCTTGATAGAAAAGTACTACCTCCAAAATCCCCATGATGTTCAGGAAGAACTAATAACCTTCCAGCTGGGAGCAAACAGGCTTTATTTCTCTGCAAGTGTGCTTTTGTTTGTTGAAGGTCTAGAAAGGAGACAAACGTGACAGAGGAAAAGCTACATAAGGAGAACTGACACCTGATCAATCTTTGCTAGCTACTAAAAGCTAATGCTGAGAAAAAAATGCTTTCAAAATTTTCTATTTAGAAAAATGTTTTGTCAGACAACAGTTTGGTTTCTTCACCTATATCGCATCCTCCTTTTCTTTAAGAACTGCCTCAATTCTTGCTACCACGGATCAAACAGCATCACACAGCTGCTACAGATGTGCTGGCTGCATATCCATGATGAGAATCTCCAGTTTTACCACATCCCAAAGCTGCTTAGATTGAGATCTGGGAACTGTGGAGGCCATTCACTCCCATTCCTCCCTCCTTGGTTCAGCCCGGCCAGGTCATTTTTAGACAGTTCGCAGCAGCTTGGGTCCTTAGGCCGTCCTCTTGTGTACAAAGTTGAAAGTTACTTTAATTCTCTTTTTTTTTACTCTTTCTGATGCTCAGTTTGAACTTCAGCGGGTTTTCTTGAACAAATCTACATGGCTAAAGTATTTAGGCGCTACCATGTGATTGGTTGATTATCTATTTGTGTCAAAAAGCAGTTGAACTGGGATCCATTTCACAAAAGGAGTTCAACAAACCCTGAGTTTGAGAGATAACTCTGAGTTCAATTTAATTCAACTATAGCGCCATTTCACGAAAATGTCGTCTTAAGGGGCTTCACACAGATCGGCCAATTACAAAAAATAGCCTTATATAGGAACCAGCAAGATTGCATCGAATCTTAACTTTTGAGATTTGATGTAAT
>JBAMHX010000006.1:18874082-18890324 GCA_037177515.1 Pseudomugil tenellus | reverse complement strand
TCTACATCACTCACATGTATGGAAGGAAAGATGACAACAGACCCCAGGTTAAAAAAAAGCAAAGTTCTCCTTTAAGTTCAATGCAGCTTTTGCAAATATATATTTTTTCATTTATGGAAGGTTGTTAAAACTTTTATCTCTGATTACTGGAAATATTAAATTATCTGTTAAATTTTTACTAGATATGATGACAAAATAGTGCTGAGCAAAAAGTAACGTAAGCTATATTTCTAAATAAAAAGCTTTACCATTGTGTTATAATTAGACACCAGTTTTATATAAAAATGGCAAAAATCTGTTTTCCATAGCAGGAAAGCCATTAACCTTTATATCAAAAGACTGTATTTTAACCTGGTAAAGCACTTGGAGAGGGCAGACCTCCACCAAGACTAGATGATCTCTAAATTTCAATCACCTATTCCTGGTCCCACAACGGAGACATCCTGAAAATTTATTGAGAATCCAGCCTTTATATTTCAAGTTATGTTGTACACAAACATACAAATAAACTCTTCTGTAAACAAGACCTCCTTGGTGGAGGTAATTACTTTAATTTATTATATCTACATAAGGAAACCATAACAAAACTGGTTCAAAGCCTGAACTAATTTCTCACAAATGAAAAACAGGCCCCTGAAAACTACCATTTCTACAGGATTTGGCGGAATAAAGTGTCCTTTTTCCCACCTAAACATTTGCTCCAGTATTATAAGGGTATTTTCATTTGTATGAAATTTTGGCTTTAAAATTTGCAACATAATCTATTAAATAAACAAAAGGCTCACTGTGCAGATGCCACGGCAGACTTGGTTCCATTTAGTCTTGGAGCGTATTTCTGCGGTCTCCTTGTGTATTTACATTGTTCCTTAGCTTTAAGCGAGAACTAAATGTTTAACCACCGACAAACAACAATGATTATTATTTGATTAAGAGACTGCAGGCTAAGACAGCATGAGGTAAATGAAATTAAATAGTATAACAGAGCTGAACAAAATACCAAAACAGTGCCAAGCCATAATCTTCCTTCAGCATAACAATACATAAGGAAAGTGGAGTGTTATTTTTGTGGTGTTTTACTTTCTGCATATGAGGATTAAATTGCTGAGAAGATTAAAACCTAGCTAGACAAGATGGTTTTGCCTTTACTCCCCTTGCAAAGTCTGTATTAAGATTAAAAGGTTGATCTAAGAATAGAATTAACCCAAGGCATCAGGTGGTGGGATCATTCTTCAATAAAAAAAGAGTTGATTGACTTTTAAAGAATAAAGAGTTTATTTTTATGACTCTTTAAGACCCAGGAGTTTTTATACTCAATAGGGTTTTTGTTTTGCTGTTTAAGCGGCAAAGTTAACGACTTGGAGGTGATTTATATATCTTGTAAGAAAGGCGTAATTCAACAAAAATGATGTATCATGTAATTCCTAACATTCCTTGCAGCCCATCAGGTGTTTTAATCACAATTTTCTCCAATAGTAGACATAATGAAAACACAGAATTTTTTCTCTTCTTATTTTCATGTTTAATTTCTTCCATTATTTTAACATCCAAACTGGAAAATCATTGATTTGACTGTTATTTAAAGCTGTTATTGAAGACAAGGGTCTTCAACAGGGGGGTCCATGGAGCTACTGCAGGGGACCTTTTGGTTGATTAGACAGTTTTTCAATTTATACATTATTCTATATTTTCTATACATGCTTTCCTACATGGTTTCCTTGCTCCTAATGGTTGTTTTTTTGTGGTGACCAGTGACTGTATAAATTACTGGACAGGTTTCTGAAGAGCGGATTTGAAGCCAATAGGCGGGTCCTACCGTCGCCATCTTGGTGTTTCGTCATTACCGGAAAATCCAAAATGGATGAAAAGGTAGAGCTGAGAGGCTCCGTCACGGTGGAGCCAGCAGGAAGTACGCAGCTGTAACCAGTGATAGCGCTCTAACACACATCAATCAAACGGATACGCCTCTAAGTTTAAGATTAAAATAACATCGATACCGAAGCGTTAGACATGGTGGTGACATTTAAAGTGCTTGTCAAAATTAGCATTACCTTGCATCAATCTGACAATGCTAAATACGAAAGAAGATACCTTCAGACACACAAAAATTCAGCAACACAAAGGTCCTGTTTCAACCAGGGCCCGAGTTCACTCGCACTACCACTTTAACTCAGGCCTGTCCTTTTAAGCCTCCTACATGTTGTCCTCAGCTGTCTTCTTTAATGGCCTTTATTACAATAAGGGTCTATTCAAATATTTGTGTTATTATGCAGAACTGTATTGGCTGTTGGATCCATTTCATTTGAGCCCAAGAGGTCTAGATTGGGTGATCACTTGTCTAAGCTTTTCTCAGTGTCAGCTCCATTCTTCAGGTCAGTGGCTTCTTAAACCTTGCTGTGCCATCCGATTTTTGTGCAATAAATTGTGAAGGTGAACAAATAGCTTCTTGTGTTCAGTTGCATCAGAGTTTGCCTGCAGGCTGTTTCAGCTTTCAGCAGATGTGGAATCACTATGAATTTAACACAAAAAACTGTTGTTATTTTTGGTTTCAGCATATGCCTTGTTTACTTCCTCCCAAACTGCCACTGTTTTCGTTTTCTACATTTTTGTATTTTCGTCATTTTTCCATCTTTGTCTGCTTGTTACTTTCTGGTAGTGAAGACAAATAATGGATTAAATTATCATACTGAGTGGCAAAAAATCACAGAAAATGCAGTGAAAGAGACTAAATTTAAACTAAAAGAGATAAAAGAAGGATTAGATGGAGATATAAAAACACATGAAACAGAAGATGAAATTAGTCACAGTGATAAAGGTTATGGTACATGGCTACGTTATGGAGTGATATCTAAAATCTAATCTAAAGTCTCCATGAGTCCTCCATGTGGTTGTCCTCACTCAGTAGGAGTCCTTTCCCTAGAGACTCCTATCCACATACACATTCATACACCAACAACACAACCACATTATCAGTCCCAAACCAGAGTTATATAACTGGATTGGGGTTTTGCGCCAGAAATTTCCTTATATAACCCCCCCACAGTATCACATTACTGAGACAAAAACCAAATTGGTTTGTTCTGGAGGTAAAATAAGACTTTTTACTCCAAGTACTGTAGAAAACAAACAAAAAAAAGTCTTTCAAACAGTGAAATAGTCTTCGTTTAGATTTAAGGCTTGAAAAAAACAAACAAAAAAAAACTAACAAAAGAAAAAAAAATACAATTTACCAGTGCTACACTTGTAATCCTACACAATTACAAATTAAATAATAAGACACAAGGAGCAAGTCATTGAACATCATCAAACATCATATAGATTGTAAGTCTAAAAATGTCCATTGTCTAACCACAGTTATTTCCATGCAAGGTCCTGTCAGGGAAGAGGTGGGGTTTACCCAGCAATTCACCAGTCTACCCTAGAGAGACAAACAATCACTTAAACTCACTCATAGCAAGACTTAAGACTCACCATCCACTGATTCATGTCTGCTGCTTATCCAGGGTTGGGTCGTCTCAGCAGCAGGGAGCTCACACTTCCCGCTTCCTGCCACATTCACCAGCTCATTGAGAAATCAACAGGTATTCCCAGGCCAGCGGAGGAAAATAATCTCTTCAGCAAGACCTGGGTCTTCCCCAGTGTCCCCTAACTCTCCTCCCTCAGAACACCTCAACAGTAGGCATCCTAACCTGATGCTTGAGCCACCCCATCTGGCTCATCTTGATGCAAAGGAGCAGCAGCAGCACCTCCTCAATGACAGAGCTTCTCACCTAGTCTTTAAGGGAGAGCCTGGCCAACATGCGAAGGAAACTCATTTCTAAGAAATTTTCAGAAGGAAACAGTGGTTAGTGTTATTTAAATTAAAGACACAAATAAAATAGAATAGATTGAGAACAACAAACTACAGTTAAAAAACAACCTTCTGGGCTTCACACATTCAAAGTCTCAAAGGAGACAATGTGAGCAAGCTGTTCATCAAACACGGTTACCACCTAATGAAGGGCTGCCAAGCCTTTTATCCAGGAAAGGACGCATCTGCAGCAGCCACTGGTCCACAGGACAGTGAATTGGGGAGCAGGTGAAGCAAGTGTGGTGAAGAGGAGCCAACTCCAATGATAACTAAGGGTAATTTACATATAGGACAAAAGGAGTAATAGGGGGTATTGGTGACAGCTGTAACAGCCAGTAATGCAAACCAATGAAACCGATTGTTCCAAATTACACCTTACATTACTCTCTGGGGGTCATGATCAAATGCCTTTTCCAAGTCTACTATACTCATCTAGACTAGTTGGGCAAACTCCAATGCCCCCTTCAGGATCCTGAAGATGGTAGAGCTGGTCCACTGTTCTAAGACTAGGACGAAAACTACATTTCTCCTCCTCAATCCTTGACTATCTAAAGAATCCTGCTTTTCATTACCTTAAATATCTTTACTACAGATGAGAAGTGTTATCCTTTTGAGCACACCCTTTGGATCGCCATCTGCCAGCCCAGAGGCATTGTCTCTGATGTCCACACATGCTGGAAAGGCATGTCAGTTGGGGGTTGCCCCACACCGTCCGAAGCTTTAATAAAGCCTGACCAGATGTTGTCCACCACATGATTTTGTACTGAGTTTCACCTGTTTCTGAGTTTCACCAGTTTCACCTGGACAGAATCCCATAGAGAAAAGTCTCAGTAAAGATTTGCATCAGGACACCAGGAACGTTCTTGTTATGAGGTACTGCATGCTAAACAGCACACCACCATACTGCCCCTAAAGCACTCACAATAAAGCATTAGTCTGAACTACATAAATTCTCCCAGAATGCAAGGCTGCCCACATTCATACTGATAGTGTTTGGTCCACTTTAAACAAAACTTCAGTTTCCAGTTTATTTGGGGTACAAACCATTCATATACTAGTGTGGACCAAAGAAATGAAATTAACTCTTGAAAACCATCAGTCTCCGTTAACTCGCAAGTTAACCCCTGGTGCGTTTCACTTACAGTGCCAAAGCAAATGGACCATCCAGCAAACCAAAGTGACACAGTGCATGTTGTAGTGTAACATGTTGGATAGCTTGCTGCATCTCCTGCTTATACTGGACAGATTCTGGTGGAAACAGCATTTGGTTTGAACACCAAAAACATCTTATTTAATGCAAGTAAACAAGACATTTTTGGTCCCGGTCAATCAATGACTGGATTTTCTCCTACTTACATTTTATAATCTCTTAAATACAAATAATATTTATCATTGCCTTAAAATAAGATGTATTGATTTGGAGCCATGCCTTTTGGTAGCGTAAATGATAATGAAGCTATGTATGTAATATTTTTGTATTGTGGAGCACCACCAATAAGCCTGTAGATGTTTGTGTGATCTTCCAACTTTTACTTTTCTACAGGGTTTCTGGCTCCTAATGGTTGTTTTGTAGACTTTTTTTGTGGTGACATTTGAAGTGCTTTTAGAAATTAGCATTACCTTGCATCAATCTGACAGTTCTAAAGCAGTATTAACAGGTAATGGACTTTTCTTTTTGTTGGCACCAGTAAAGCTACATCTTCACCATAACTACCGGTGTTAATTTTTCTTTTGTGTTTGAAGGGCCTGGGATGTACCTGCTAGCAACTCATCTACCTTTGTATCATGCTGCCCATGCATTCTCAGCGCACATTTGGCACATAAACATAATGCACATAGTACATTGATGCAAGGTATCGTGTGTGCAAGGTGCCGTACTGACATGTGAACAAGAGAATAAATACAAGATTGGAGGTAAAGACCATGGCGGATTATATCGCAGACACTCCACATTCGGGGATATAATGACTGTTATAAAGTAAATGAGAGTGTGTGATTTAGGCATGATCCGAATGCATGGTAATATACATTTCATGCAAGTGAATTACTATAAACCAGAAATGACATCACAAGCATTTGTGGATCAACATTTTTTCTCCATTAATTATTTTCATGGCCATTTGGGCAACAAAAGCTGCTCCTCAAGAATTTACCTAAAGAACATGCAAAACATTCACACAACAAAATAATTTTCAAACCGTTTTTTGGATTTTTTAAAGATTTCATAGAAGAAAAGATGAGGAAATGTGCTGTTAACCATTTGTTATACTTTTATCCTACTGTATCACTTTATACCATTTAATGATAAGGATTTGTCTGCTTCATTCTGTGGTTCTCAAGAGTACCACTCAGACATCTTATTGCCTGCACATTGTCTTATAAAAATCCTAAAAGCAATCTAGCTCTGTAAGAGGGTTTGGATTAGCAGATTAAACGCCCTCCTGCTTTGTACACTTTAAAAATTAGGACTGTAGGTGACAGTGGCAAGCCTATAACTCCCTCTCAGATTATTCAGATGAGGAGAGAAATGCGGATACAATATGCCATAGATCACTTGAGCTTTTGAACAATACATTTCTTTAGTTTGAACACTTTTTGATTGTGAAACTGGCTGTTATTAGTGTTTATGCTGTTCCAAGTGATGAGAAGATATCAACAGAAGTGTTCTTTACTTGGGATTAACATCTCGATAATCTCTGCATTTTATTGATAAAGTATTTCAAAGAGGCACTCAGCAAAGTACGTGAATGTTCTGCTCATGATTGGAAAATTATTTATAAACCTATCTGTAAAGGCGGTCACATCCATCTCCCACCATTCCTGGCTGTGACCATACAAATAGATGACACTACGCTCTAGTTAATATATGCAATGGTAGCGGCGGATGTGTCTTTCTGCCGCAAGCCTGAAACTAGGTCAAAGAACACGTAATCGGGGCATAACTCGTCAATGTGTCTATAATCTCCTTAAACAATACTATCGAATATGTTCCACTACAGCTGGACAATAACTTTATTATAGCAAGATCATCCGCTGTCACCATCATCTTTACTTCCGTAAACACAATGACTTCACTTGTGATATCTTTGGCACTTTTGGTGCCCATAACGTCCATACTAGAGATCTCAAACATGTCGCTTTTAATTAGAAATGTGATGGAACTCTATAAAATAAATGGGATTCCACTAAAGTATCCGAATTGATCATTGTGTCTGCAGCCTGAACATAGCAAGTGCTCAATATTTGACTCTAGTATCAGTCAGGCTACTTTTATCATCTGGATTGTGTAATTTTGGTCGGCTAAGAGGAAACCTGGCCAACTGTTACTCGAGCTACAAATGTGAAACTCACAGCCTACCTGATATAAAGTGTTAACTGCATAATCTGCTGGTAATGCTGGTTCCCAGTCCTCTGTCTCACATCTACAATCCATTTGTCCAATCTTTTGATGTTTTCTGGTAACCTGTAGAACAACAATCCGTTCTTTTGGACATGTATATTCCTACACCCGAATAGGGAGCATTAAATCATCATTTGACTTGGAGGAATAGCCCACACACTACAATCTGTCCATGTTTAACAGTTTAGAGATCGGTTGGTTGCCGTCCAGAGCAAAAGTCACGTGACTCAGTGACGTCAGCTGCACGCCTCTATACCACTTAATCCATTTCAGGGTTGCGCGAAAGTTGGAGCATGTACCAACAATCCACAAGCGAGAGGCAGGATACACCGTGGACAGGTCGCCAGTCCATCCTAAACTCGTCAATAGTCACTGAAATAAAAGGAAAAGTCTGTGATAGTGGTCTAAATGCTTAGATATAGCAACAGAGTAACTATGTTGGCAAACCTGCAAGTTATCAGCTCTTTCTTTTTTTCTTACTTCAATATGTGTTGATGTGGTCAAAAATTAGGTAAATGCTTCAATTTAAATCCATATCCAAAAGCCTCAAATAGTGAGAATGGTTAAATAGGTTGCTTTCCTGCCAGTGTGGAGTTCCTGTGATGGACCCAGACACCAGTTTTTCACCCCAAATATTCATCCAGTGATTATTATCAGTCATAGGGATTTTCATAGAGTCAGAGAGGCAATATTCGTATGGAGTGCTTGTCTAGAGTTTTAACTAAGCTCACGAGGGCCTTTTGAATTTGTGATGACTATATATTTTTTTAAACTTAAAGAAATAGGGGTACTTTATCTGTAAAATAGATTGAGTAGGACCAAGGGTAGCAGATTGAAGTTGGGCCTTAGACATCCTCTATCAGGTGTGTCCTTTCCCTATCAGTCCATTTTATCATTATCATTAGAGTATTGTTAACTGTTGACATTCTTCACTATTTATAAGCACAGAGACTATTTGACGTAGAAAGTTTAAACGTGCATGCATTCTTATGCATGCACAGAAGGCAACAGTGAGAGTTAAGGATGTGTTTAGGTATGTAGTGGCTGGCAAATAAATAAATAAATCTCCCTAGACTTCCATGTCTGAGTGCATCGTAATGGATCACGGTGTAATCTTGGTTTTTCGCCTGGCTTGTTCACTGGTGCATGAACATACAGACACGAACACACACAACTTTGTGTATCAGAATCTGCTTGTCCTGTCAGAGTCCTAGCTCAGTGGGGATCATTAAAGAGCAGTTAATTACCCATAATCCACCCTGGGCCAGATGTCTGCTCTGTTGGGATGAACTGTGTGCAGTGTGTTTGTGTGTCAGTATTCAGCCTCCTTTCTCCAGTTTTGCCTCAACACTCATACTTGTTTTCCTTTTTGTGTTTCCTATTCTTCCTCTGCAGAGTTAAATTTCTTGATTTGCACACTCAGACTTAGTCCTCTCTTGCGTCTCTTTCTGTTTTTGTTTCTCTGCCTAACAAATCCACCCACTCCTCCCCTCCTCCCTCCCTTAGTGCCTTCCTCTGTATTTGGTTTGTAGTCACTTGGACCAGGAGGAACTCCATTAGTTGCTGTCATCACAAAAACGTCTTTTGTCCAGATTTACTATATGAGGCACTTGAAGGTATTGTAACATTATGTAAATTTGCATAATTTATGTGTTTATGCTGTCAAACATTTAATGAGTCTTGTTGTATCTCCATATAGAAAGGAACTATACTTGTGTTTTTAACTTGATGAAATATTTTACTGACTAAGAACTGATATGAATTTAGAATGGTTGAGTTTAAACCACAAAGAAAAGTGATAAAGTTTTTGTAGAGTCTGTCAGAATGTTCATAGTGCATTTGTTTTATTTTCACATTACCAGCAAATTCTCATAAGCAGTTTAAGAGCAGCTTGGGGGTGTAATCGTAAATGTATTTGGATTGGTTGGGACGTAATGTTTAGTACAGGTCAGAGGTGTATCGATTTCCCACCAAGCAGGTTACTCCAGTGGTTAAAAGTAAAGCTTATGCAAAAGTGGCGAACATTGCAGTTCACTTCTCATCCACTAATTGCTCCAAAAAATGGACGATTTCCATATACTCCAATGTTAAAATAAGCAACTTCACAGCAGAAATAAACATGTTTACAGCGCTGTACAAAAAACTGGGTTGGCATCCTTTTGGATCTTGAAATTCTGCATAGTCAAGGGTGTATCCTTTAGATTGACAGGGATAAGATATCTGGCATTATGCCATAACCACAATTTCTGCTGCCAAAACTGAAGTGAACCATTGGAAATACTTCATCCTGTGGAATTTACCAGGCAATACCAACCCCATTGCTGCCCTCAGATTCAAAATAGAAGGTGCAACACAATGTCACAACATTGCACTTTGATGCAAGAGCACATTTCTCCAGCATCAGCTACATCAGCCTTATAGTACGCAGGAACTGCACATGAATCCAGCTTTCTAGCCAACATGTGATACAAACAAAACAAACAAAAAATGTTCATCCACCTGTGCTGTATTTCTTGAAACAGGAAAAACAAGTTTAACAGTTTCTTTTCTTTAAACAAACCACAAGAAAGGTGAATATATTTCTGTTGAATGAGCAAAGAGAAAAGAGAGCTTATGTTTAACCCTTTCACTTCAACATTAAGAAAAAATGTTTCTCTGCATTTTTCTATTTTTGGACAAATATAATTAGAATACATTTTTTAGATTTTTTAGAATAAGTTTTTTTTAGCAAAAGTTTGAGGTGCAAGTTAATAACAACATAACAAATGTTGAACTGGTGGAAATATATAACAGTGGTGTAAGAACAAACAGTTTGGGTTTTACATATCGAAACAGAGTGGAAAAAATGGCTTAGGAAGGTTTATTTCTGAAATTTGTTAAAGAAAATAATCATTATTACTCCAAATTTACCTCTACCAAATGGCAAACTTGAACTTCATTCAAAGCAAATATGTGATTATAACATTATTGAAAAAGTTTGGCTTTGCATTGTATTAATATAGTTCATGGCCAGGTCAAGAACAAGACAAGTGAATAGTAAATATTATTGTTGGGTGTTGGGTTAGATTTGGACAGCAGAGCAGAAACAAAGCCCGATTTTAATTCTTTATCCACTTATATGAAACCTGAGCGCAAAGTAAAGCCAGATGTTTAATTGTTTTTCTCATTTGATTAACATGACGAAAAAGGCGAGAGTAAGAAATGAAAATGATTTCTCTGAAAGATACTGACACATAGTTGTTAAATGTGAAATAATAGAATGGAGAGAAAGCAATGTGGCGGCTTTTATGAAATCAGTCAAAAGTTCAGAAAAATGGCTGGTAAAAAAGACAAATCAGCAAGAAAAAGCGGCAGCTAGCTCTCTATCAGCCCCCCCACCCTCCTCCAGGCCTCATTGCCTTTACATAAGCAGACGGATAAAATATGAACAAAAACAAAAAAGTGATCTCTGTTGGAAACCGAGGGATGAACCGGGATTAGTCATGGTTTAAGGATATTTGTTATAGGGAATCCCTGCAGATTTCACTCAGCAAATATGGATCTCTTCTGCCAGGAAATATTAGCTGTAAACTAAAAGAAGAAATCTTAGAAGATCTGAGTTCAGCTTGGGTGATGGCACCCATCCATTTGCTTAAGATTCTGCAAGCCAGGTGCTTCATGTGCTGTGGTTTGTGGGCTTTTCTTGTGTTTTGGTTTGTGTGTATTTCTTTGGTCATTTGATTTCACTGAGGTTTTATTTCTTGGCTTTCTGTGCATACTGTTTTATTTTGGTGGTTCTGGCTTCCTCTTTAGTTGAACATATGAAGCTCCACTGCTCCTAGATGTCCTCACTTACCCCTATTTTCCCTCTAGGCCACTAGCTGTTTTCAAATCTATGTACTGTACTACTAGTAGTTCTACTTTTACCTAATTGTAGTACACATTATAATATGCAAACATCTGCAAACTCTCTAAAACATGGTTCCCTGGATGGTGTATTGAAGCATTTTATCACAGCGAATGCACATCTGAAAACTTCTTTTGGAAAGTTTTTTTTTTTAAAATTACTGCTTGCTACTCTTCCTTTAAACACTTTGCATCATGATGCTGATGTGTCACATTTTTAGAATTTAATTTCAAAGCATTAAACAAGCTTAAAAAGACAGTTGTTCTTTTTAAATTTAAAACACGCTAGAAACACGGTAGATGGGAGGAAATGCACTGGTTGTATGGTTTTATATTACATGCGATCAATGAAGGTACTGCATATGTACCGCGTATGTACCGCACGCTAAAAGCAACCCGCAGCCAAACAGATGGCTGCCAATTCGGCACCTAGCACAGCTGGAGGTTTTTCTTTCCTGTTGCAAAGGTTTCCATTTGCTTCACTTTGTGCAAGTTCAGGAAAATTGACTCAAAGAGATGATTCGATGCAGCCCATTGGTTTCCTTTAGAAAGATAATAATTTTTTTTTCTATCACTGGTTCATATGAACTAAAATATTATAAAGTAGACTAATGTGGATCATGTAATGAATTTTGTCTGGAATTATTCTGCCCTAGCCAGATAGGGGAGCTTTGTTTAAACACTTTGGTCACGTGCGTCAATCTGAGGCCTGTTCTTCGACTACGACAAAGAGACCAAGGTCTCAACCTAAACATTTCCCTTTTGGAAGGACGCCGGCCTTGCAGATGGTTTAGTAAAGGTCAGAATAACATCAATTTAGGAGCCTTATGGTCGGACCTTTCAGCTAGACATTAATTAAGAGCAAGGTAATTAAGCTAACACATTAAATTCTTCTACAACAGTTTGATCCCAATTTAACATAATCACGACAAAGTGAAGCCAATCTGATGGACTCAACATTATCTCAGTACAAATGTTGTGGAACATACCATCTTAGTCTTTAGCATTTTGAATCTAAGTAGGATGTATGTGCCCTTAGACTTGCCATAGAGTAAACAAACTTTTGCCATGTTGGCAGTATTTGTATAGAATGAATAAAAAGGCAACAAATTCTCAGAATTGATCAACTATTAAGTTGAATCCAGAACACCCACTACAGTATTAACTAGCTAACATTTACACTGGTGTGGCTCTAAACATGTTGCTAACATAGATGCTAACAGTAGCTTTCATATTACAGTACAAAAACCATATTACAAACCTTTTGCCAAATGCCTTTTGAATTTGATTATAAAAGGAGAAAAAACTGTAATACATATCTGAGCAGGTAGAAACAAACCCTTCAGTTTACTGTATGGGCACTGATTATTCCTGCTTTAATCTTTGACTCATCTTTATTTGTTTGTCCCAGCACTGTACAGCTGCTTTATTGCTGGATCTATAGACACTTTGAGATCTTCAGATTATTGTCAAAGAGTTTGTACTAAATGTACCTGCTCCCACCACGTTTAAAACCAGAAGTATTCAAAATTTTTTTAGTGCAATAACCTCTATTACCAAAATACATGATTTCGCTTATATATTGTTCTGACATTTGAACTTTGCCTACTTTATAGACAGAAAATCCAAAATATAAAAATCTGGCATTAATTAATCATGTAATGCATCTTTTATGTCAAATTAATTTAACTTAAAAAAACTAGTTAGTAAAAGTAAAAGTCTGATTTAAAAAACATTACTTATGCTCAAGTTCACGCAATTTCCTTTTATAAATAACAACCATGCGGAAAAGGTTGCGCAGGTGATTTTGTTTCACGTTCCCGCCCCTACACACCCACTTTCTACCGTACACTGTCAATGCAAAGCAGCTCATAAATTTGTCAGCATATGACTCAACGCGTGTCTGTAGCATTGTACGGTGAATCATGGCAACAAAAGGAAATTGTGTGAACCTGAGCGTACGCAATGTTTTTTAATTCAGACTTTTACTTTGGTGCAGCAACTTTTTCGCAACTCCAGTAGAGATTCTAAGTTTTATAAATGAGGCCCCAACTCTTTCTCATCTGAATGCACAAAATTGTATTTACCTTCAATATGGTACAATGATGAAAATTTGCTATAACTGAGAAAATAAAATAGAAAAGGAGAAAGTTGTGATTATTATTTTTTTGTCATTTTTTATTTTAACTTTGGCCTCTTGGAAAGGCAGAGAACCACACATGTAACTTCTATCCTAGTAGACACAACAATACATTCTCAAAACAGAATGTGTTTTTTTCTTTTTACAAAAACAAACAATAAAAACACAAATAGATAAAATAATAGCCAATAATAATGCTGATAAAGTAATAAACAATTAACTTCTGTGTGTACATGGAGATTAAGGAAGTCATCTGGCCTCTGGCAGAGTTTTCCTGGTCAGACCTCTTTGTTCAGGTAAATATCCCCATAAATCAGCCGAGCAGAGTTTAGTTTAATTTCTTTGGAAGCAAACAGACGGAAGTCATTGAGCTGGAATCTTATCTTCATTTCCTCGCTGTTGATTTAATCATCATGGAAATAAATGTAGACAAACTGGATCTGTGTGTTTGCGTATGAAAACTGCTCTGTTACTAGAACCACAGACTGACAAGGTATTTCTTTCACTTTGGACATTATATCATTTCAAACATCACAAATATAGTATCTTTATTATAAGCAGACATGCATGCTTAGCAACAGATTAGCGTGTTACAAAGCAACATTATTTTCTCAGCAGCACAATGAAGTGAGATGTTTTGTTACTGACTGATGATATTTTGGAGCACATTTTGCAGCTTTTGGGAACAGCTGTTTATCAGGATGGATGATGCAGCAGAGAGGAGAGAAAGCTGAGCAGGAATGGAGGAGGGGAAGGGATGGAGAAGACTTATGAAGCAGCGTGTTCTTTCTCATTACGTTACATAGTAATGTGAGGACACTATGTGGACGTTTCCCTTCTGATAAACATACATCTAAACATTTTGTCCTCTGGGTAGAGAAAAGACAGACAGGAAAACACTGCAGGTAGACGATAACAATTGAGCAGTGATACAGATGAACACAGAAACAGACAGATGACAAGATTAAATGCAGAGGCCTATGAAAGGACAAGAGGAAGAGGACAAGAATGGCCTCAAGGGCTCTCCACTGTCTATTACTGCCAAATGGACATGATGTCCAGGTTCACTGTATGTGGTATTGTTAGTTGTTGTGATTTCTACACTTGGTAACTCCTGTGAAGCTTTTGAGTTTGTATAGTTATCATTCATATGATATTTTAGCTATTAAAGCTATACAGCTAGCAGCAGGGTCTGTGTTGCAGTAATGACATAATAATACTGTTGTCACATGAGGAAAACACTTCCCTGTGTGCACCTGTTGCTGTCAGAGCCCACATCTGGCACATTTCCCTTTGCTTTGCTTTGCTTTAACATTCCCAACCACACAGAACAAAGGAACATACGTATTTGAAATGTGTCTATTTAGAAAAAGAGAATATTTCCAGAATTTTCAAACAAGTTAAAAGTCGTTGTGTCATCGTCCTTTCAGCACAACCTCTTGATAAACCATTTTTAATCACTTGTGTTCTAGTCTGACTGCCATTTTGTAAGGACACAGTACCATGTGGACGGTAAGGAACTCAAAAGCTAGAAAAGAAAAAATATAATATAAAATACATGGAAAATCCTAAATAACGTGTGATGCAAAAACCAAAGATGAACTGATGCAAAGAGATTCCTAGTACATTAACCGAAAGAGCACCAGTTGAGACCAATAAAATATAACAAACAAATGGGAAATATTCTAGGAAAAGTATTTAAAAATATTTAAAACAGAATCATTATTAAATTGATTTTAATAGGTTAATAGATTTAATAGATTATGTTGGTCAAACGTAATTGATTTCTATGGTGTTGCTACTTAAAACTGATGGTCTGAGCAGTCGTCAGTCCATATTAGCAATGATTGTGTCTGTGTTAATGTATGAAGCCACATATCTTGACAAAAACTGACTGGGCAGTATTGGTAGTTAAATACATGATGTCCACCAAGGCAGAGGTTATGTATGTGGAGGCTTTGGTTTAACTCTTTGTGTGCTATCAAAAGCTAGCGACAGCTAGCAATAGCTAGCAACAAAACTCGACAAGTTCTGGACAGAATTTTCAGGAAATCTCAGCAATCTAACAGAAATCATCCAGATTAATTTCTGGATCCATGCATTTTTTTAAGGGATTTTTAACTATGGGGATATCATTTATGTGTAATTTTGCCAATTTGATCCTCTAATTGAAAAATAATGTCAGTCTTTATGTCATTGCTTGGTAGTAATCTGGACTGAGTGCTTCTAATTCTATATTTGCTTGTAAAAGTGATATTTTTTCAAAAAGATAAAGGAAAAAGTCAAAATTAAATTGGCAAAAAGTAAAGTTTTAAGTATGATAATTGATGGTATTGTGATGTAGACCTATATTAAGTAGGAAACTAGTTTGCAGTCAGTCCTTGCATAGTAGTGAGCGTCTAGCCGAGCGCCTACAGCCTAGCCTGTTAGCTCAGCATGTATGTGTGCGTTTATGCTGTCGTCTGTGATTTACTACATAGATGTATAGTCTCGATAACGGAGAGAAGAGATCAAATAGAAAACATGGAGGAGGGTAAGAAAATAAGGAACCCTCACCCGTCTGGTCCTAATTGTGCATTCTCCTCATTTTGCTGTTTCACTCCTTTACTATTTCAGTGACTGCACAGCTCACTTCACTTTCAATTTCTCTCCTTCAGTCCGAACCAAGCTTGTCTCTGGAGCTTTATTTATTCATTTCCCAGCCTGTCAGTGCACACGCTTCCCTTTCAAATTGCTCTCCACCTGTCACACCTTCATGCCGCTTACAGATGTTTTTGGACATCATAGTAGTGTTGAGTTGCTACTTGTTAGTCAGTGGTTAATTCTTTATGAAAGAGTCACACTTGATTGCCCATTTTTAGTATTTTAAGATACAACTGACACTGCTGTCAACCGGCTATCTATCTATCTATCTATCTATCTATCTATCTATCTATCTATCTATCTATCTATCTATCTATCTATCTATCT
>JBAMHX010000006.1:18822991-18839181 GCA_037177515.1 Pseudomugil tenellus | reverse complement strand
GTGAAGCGCCTTGAGACGACATTGTTGTGAAATGGCGCTATACAAATAAAGTTGAATTGAATTGAATTGAATTGAATAAATGTGTAGAAAAGAATGGCTGAACGTTAGCCACTTGTTTACATGATAGCTATTATACAGGTAGCTCGTCAGTTTGTTACACATTTTAACTAAAACTTAGATCTATAAACTCTCCATGTGTTCACCAGATATAGCTTCCAGAAAGTTTACATGCATTGCAGCATAGCTACCAGCTATCCAGTTGATGAAACATGCTAATGCTAGCAATTACATGCTAACTTTTATCGTTTTATGCAGTTTAATGTGTGGAAGGTGTCCAGTAAAGAGGTCACTATTACTGAAATCCTACTGTGTAGCGGGGGACTAGCATCTGTGGGGTAGAGAAAAATGTCCCATAGTGATTTATTGTTAAATCCTGCCCCCTAATGAAGAGCAAAGGATATCTAGCTGATAAGTAAAATGTATTTTCCTGTTCTTTTAATAGACATGAATCACCATGTGATGCAGTAAAAGAGTCAAGCAAACAAAAAAATTTCATGTTTTTGGCTTTTGAAAGAAGAGGTCAGAAGTTTAATGTTTATCATGTTCAACCGTCAATTATGATCACACATCTCAAATAAGAGGCTTCATTTGGCGTGACATGTTGATGTGCAGATGACTCCATGGACACACCTAGTTACTAACGTTAACGTGGGTGCACCTGTTTGTATTAATCAATACAGTTACAAGCTGGTTTCGTCTGTATCTATGGAAACAATGGCACAATACTGCTTGCATCCAAAGTAGGGGCTATTAATTCTAAAAATACAGACAATGCCTTCTCATAGTAGGTTCTGGTGATGAAGCAAATGTATGTTTGTGTTGTCTGTTGTCAGTCCTGTTAACAACGTCCTTGTCCAAGTAACCATCACAATCAAATTGACGTAAATTTTGGTGCCAGTGATTAGCATAAAATTGGATCTGTGTTCCTGCTACCAAACATGGCTGAATGCATCCAGCTCTTTAATTAGGCCCCAACTGTCTCTCTCTCTCACACACACACACTTATACAGGCAGTCATTTACACTTATCCTGCAGATAAACTGGATTCAGTTAATTTATTTAATGCTCATTATGGAGCGATACACACCATAAGAGTGCATATTAAACAGGACTGGGGCATCTCTCATTTCTTCATATTTTACTTTCAAGCAGACACTTTCTTGTAATCTCTTAAATTAGAGTTGAGTAATATTTTTCCAGGCTTTATAAAGCTTCATCAAAGTTTTGGATGTTTTTTGCTCATTCACAGCTTAGTGTTTGTACGTTGACCATTATCAAAGGAATATCTTATTTCTTATTACGTTGCTTAAAGCCGACTGATGAATCTTTCAAGCATAAAAAATGAAATTGGGAGTGTTTTCTCTACAGTCAACTTACCAAAGAACTAATTATAAATTGTATCTTGGTAACAAATAGCATTCAGAAAAAATTATAATCTATCAATCTGTCAATTATGATATAGTTTTTAACGCCACAAAAAAGATTTTTTGAAGCGCTACCGGCTAAAATTTATGGACACACTTAACATCAAAACAAGTATTGGTTATTGGTTCAACACTACATGCTTTTACTAGTACAAGCTATTCATAAAAGTGTTCTGATGAAAATAAATGTGTGAATATAAAGACATTAACCTGTTAAAATCACTCATTAATTTTTTTTACATGAATTAAAGGTTATAACTCATGCCATATCTGGAATCTGAATTTGCCATTATTTTGGTGAGAGAAGCTTATTTTGAACATGTACATGCCATGCCACAACAAATCCACCAAAATCCACTTTATGCTCTCTAATTATGGAAATTCTGGCAGCTTCAGGACTTCCTTCTAGAAGTTTTATCATGTGTCTAGAAACAAAGTTATTACCAGTGCTATTTTAGACATGCAAATTTGACATTATCTCTGCAAAAGAAGCTTATTTTGGCCATATAGGTGCCTTATCACAGCTGTGAACATAATCCACCAAAAGTACTCCGTGCTTCTTATCTATGGAGATTCTGACAGTTTTCAAGCCTTATGCGAAGAACATGGCCGCAGGATGACCCATTTGCTAAATCATACAATTAACCACCATGTGATGTTCTGGTCCACACTGCTTCCCAGTGAACTCTAATGGGATTTGTTAATACTCTTATTGGTACTCAGTAACAGCATTTACTCAAATGCAAGTACTTTTTGACTATTTGTATCCAGTTTGAAATTGTATCAACTGTGAATTTTTTTAAATAAAACCTTTCATATCTCAGCATGGTGTCTTTAAAAGGACTGGACAAGTGGAAAATCAAATAAGTTTCAGATCTGAAAAAAAATCAAAGCATCTTAAAGTTGTGTCCTTAAGAAACTGGAAAAAATACAGCAAGGACCTGACTCAGGACCTGCGAAACAGTACACACTTGGAAGGAGAGCATTTGTAGTGAGAGGGAGGGGAAGCAGATATGAGTGAGAGGAGGAAGAGGAGATGAATTGTGACTCATGTCATTGTAAATTTCTTCCGTCTAATCACAACAGGCAGGTCCGTCTGATGAGCAGAACAAGTTTCAGTGAGTGTGTGAAACATTTCAGAACATTATATGAACAGATTTATCTGTTTTAGCAGAGATGCTTTACTCTTTTTAATGTCATCTTCCTCTGAAGAAGGATTTCCTACTCTTGCTCAACAGGAAAGTAGCTTTTTAGCAGTGAAGTGGCTGCAGTCCTGTGCTGCTGTAGGACATGCAGAATGAGGTTTGTCTTGCAGAAATAAGCAAGACTTTCCACAGAAAGACTTGATAATATCACATATAGTCCCTAAAACTGTCTGTACTGTCCAATATGTGCAAGTTAGCCATAACAGGCTGCACTGTGTCGCACATTGTTAGCCTTTAGCATACAGGATTTTCAAATAGCGATTGGCAGGACCGGTTTCCACTTTCTATCTTAAATTCTGGCCCAGACATGGTTCAGTTGTGTCTTTTCTTTGCCTTGATTTGCTTTTATTCTTCTGGGACATAAAATGTGGGAAAAGCAAGAAGCTTTTCTGAGCTAATTCTGGTGCAAGTTTACAATCTTTTTACTTTTACCTCGCACTGTCCTTTTACACAGACAGATCTATGGTTTCCTTACTGCTGTATTATAAACCTGATTTTCCTGCAGATGGCAGCTGTGAGCTATCTTAAGCAAGCCAGAGGCTGTTTAATTGCAGACTGGACATAAACACACACAGGTATTTATGCACATTAGCCCTTTTTTCTGGTTTCATATGCACTGAATCTGACTTACTGTGAGGGATATGTTCATATCCACATCTACAAAACTCAAGGCATTTACAGTTTCATCTTGCTTTGTCTAAATCTTAAAGGCTTCACTGCATCATCTACAAGGTATTTAAGGGATATTTAAAGAAAAAAAAGATGTATGAGTGACATGTACGAAATGACATAGGAACTGGAGCTGCTCTTTTTTAAATCTCTACAATAAATACTACTGCTTTTTCTGGAAAACCATGGACATAACAGATTAACAGACACAAAAGTTTTCACATCTAAACAAACTCAAACAGTATTTTTTTGTGGAAAATGCGTTTTCAGGATACTCAGTTCTTTTTTGACCGTTACACACTGACGGCAGCATCACGGGGAATGAGGCGTTCAGGATCTTACCTAACTTTGACGCTTTGACTTGCCCAGTAGGTGATGTTGCGATGTTGTCTTGTCACTTCACATCCACTTCCTAGAAATCACAAAGATTCTGAATATGGATTAAAAAAGTGTCTTGACTTTAGCTTCTCATTTAGCCTGACTCACACACAAGCATGTTTTATCAACAATCCATCCATCTTTGCTGAAAGAAATAGTTTTGTTTTCTGGCAGTTATATGCAGATTTCATGCCGTTGGAGGGTACAGGTTGTTACATACACCATGTGAACAGAGTAATTTGTTCTTGTTCTCATAGTGGCGAGAACATTTCATGTCATTTTGTTCTCACAGACCTAGTTTGGGAGTTCCTGCAGCTGGTGCAGACCTTGTTTTAACGTTCACAGACAGTTACTTTGTGTTTGGTCAGAAAAATTGTAAATGTTTAATGCGGAGAAGTGTGAAGTCGCTTTAATTTTCCACTGATGCAAAAATGACAGTTAATAATAGCGGGTTGAGTCGGTGAGGAGGAGTGTAGAGGAATTTCATGTGTTAGCTTAATTACTTTGCTCTTAATTAATGTCTAACGGAAAGGTCCGACCATAAGGCTCCTAAACTGATGTTATTCTGACCTTTAGTAAACCATCTGCAAGGCTGGCATCCATCCATCAGGGAAGTGTTCAGGCTAAGACCTCGGTCTTGTTGTCGTAGCCGAAGAACAGGCCTTAGATTGATGCACGTGACTAAAGTATTTAAACAAAGCCCCCCTATCTGACTGGGGCAGAATAGTTCCAGACATCTGTGTGACGACAGATCTCTGAAGAGATTCTCCCGGGTTATAACCTCGTATCATGTCTGTATGTCTTAATGTTTTAATGTTTAATGTATGTTCAACTTTTTCTATTCTTCATTATTACATTTATATTCTTCTCAATCTAAAGAAACCAGTGTCCTCGTCCTTGACAGGAGTAACGGTCATCTATAGGAGGATGAGGTTTCTTGTGGAGTATGAAATAATTGGACCAGAAGGGTCTTACTGGGACAGGAAACGGTGGATCATCTCCAACAAAAAATGGAAAAAATCATTTGTCTTGTTGTCTGTCTTGGGAGGAAGTAACTTTTGTCCTCCTGTACCTTTCCAGCTGCAACACCTCGGATTCATACTTTCTTTATAGCATATTTAGTTACAGCTGTCGGTGTGACTCACACTGATGCAGACAACATGGAAAGGTCATTTCTTTGTTGTCATGGTCTCTTATTCGTCAGCAAATTTGGTTTCACCGACTATAGTTCCATCATTTGGATGTTTACGTAAGCGAAAGTAGAGAATCAGTTTGAGTATGTTGGTGTAGTCTAAATGAAATCTGGTAAAAAAAAAAAAAAAAAATCCCAATTACGGTTAAAATGTCTGCTTGAATACCATTTCTTTGGCAGTCCCTGATACTTTAGCTAGTTCACATTAAATGTAATGTACTGTGGCTCAACAGCCTCATTAGAGGATATTAGAAAAGAGACTCATTATCTATGCTGACTTGCTGTGACTTGGTCATAATATATCAGCCTTTGAAGCCTGGTTCATATTGATAATACCCAGGAGGACAGCAAACACTCAGTGCAGTGTGTAAATGTGCTTTACTGTTAAACCTGTTCTTAACGGAGAAAACACAAAGCTTACACAAACACGCACATTACTTCAGCCTGGCTTTTGGTCCGCAGTGATGCCTGTAATTCAGTCGGTCATGAAGAAATCTGCTACTTGATGTTTGGCTTGACGATATTTAGGATAACAACCACACTTTGTGTCCCCAGTGTGTAAATGAAATGATGCCGGGATGTATTTTCATGTATGCAAATACATAGAAGAGGAAAATAATGACTGATGTATACATCACTTGTTTACCCCTTCATATGAAGTGTGTGTGTGTGCGGGGATAACAGCTCATCTAAATCTGTGTCCTCCCTGCTGACACTCCGACGCAAAGAGAAGGAAGTGAATTAGTAAGCGCTCGGAGAGGAACATAACTTCAGGCAGTGCCTTGCTGATTTGTGAATATTAAAGTATCAGGATGTGGTAGGTGTACTGAAAACATTTCAGATGTAAAACTTTTATTCTCTGCAATGGTGTGTGGGTACATGGTTGAAAAATGGCTCATGTTTGATTGTGCTGAGAGATTATTGTTTTTGTGTGTTTTTTTCATGTACCATCTCTGTATAATGATACATTGGCTTTAACTGAGGCTGGATGATGTTAAAAACATGGAAAAATTGATATTATTGATAGATAATATGGATTTTATAGGAATCTAAACTGTGACCCTCACGTTTGAATGACACTCACAGCATTTCTTTTAAGACCATTTTCCCTTCCAATACTCACAATCGCTTTCCTTTTAATGACACTGTTACATAAGACAAGAAAGGAAGGGGGCAATATATATACTTAGTCTTCTCGCTTGTTTCCATCAGATCAATTATATTATATAACTGCACTGCAGTTTTTGATGCCTTTAATGTAATTTGAGAATGACATGAAAGTAAAGAGTAAGTAAGACTGAAAATAAAACTAAATAAAATTGGAAGGGAAGTGCAAAAATAAAATTAAATGATAAATAAAAGCAACAAAATATTCTGCTTGAATTTCAAGATCTGCAGATTAAAGATTCATGGTAACTTTAACACAAACTACAGATGTGCAGTGCTCTTAAAATCTAACGACGCAGAGTTGCATCCAAGTCTTTTGTTGGAAAGAAACTATGTTTTAATTGTGCATTTTGGTAGTAAATATTGTACCAGTGGAAGCAGAACTAACATATTCATCCCACAAATGTATTTTTTATTGCAAATGTAACAACGTACAAAAGGGGGAATACACAAGCTTTTCCAACAGGTTAAGATTTGTTGCCAAAAAGCAAGGACACAACAGAAACATTCAAATATACCCTTACTTTTTGTGTTAAGTGTGTATTAGTGTTTGCATTAAGTTTCAAACTTGCCTGTCAACAACAGTAATACACTAAAAGGGAAGTCAGTTGTGTCGACAGTAGACAGAATGTACTTCTTTAACCTCTGCGTTATTTTTAGCATTCAAGGTAATCTTATTGAGAAACTGCAGCTAGCACATTTTAGCATAAATAACTGCTACTCGCTGTGAGTAGCAGTTTTTAACTCACACCATATCTGTAATATTACTGTAAATCTGCATTTTTGTTTACTTACAGTACAGTAGTACAGTAGTATTTGTTAAAACACTTGCGCTAAACATACAAGAGACTATGTTCCTTTTAGCACTAAAAGTCCTACATAGTTAGCTATCGTGTGTGCTAATCAAACATGCTAATATCAAAACCTAGCAGTAACTCATAGTTTTAAATGACAAGGTATTCTGGTTGTCTTGCATTTTATCTTTAGTTTAAAAGGCTGGTATTCTTTAAGTACAGATAAATAACGTATAATAAAAGAATGCCCCTGAGACCCCTTCGTGTTTATGAAAGAAATTAGAAATAGCTTAAAAATGATCCTATTTTCTGAGAGTATTTGCTAAAACATAGCATCTTCAAACTTTGGTACATCTTGCTATAACTAATCAAAGTTTTTGCTCTTTGCTCTTTGCTTTTCTAATGTCTAAAACATGTGACAGAAAAAAGTGAGAATACTACAAACACTGTTTTCAGTCCTGTTAATAGTTTGACTCTGTGATACTTGCAAGATAAGCTATTGTGCGGAAACAGTGGTGGTATGTTTTGAAGTAACTCTGACTCCTAAAAGGCTTACATGTTGTGTTAAACCCTGTTAGTTAGATGATGACTCCTTCCTGCACTGACGTGATGTGAAAACTGCAGGATATTCTTCATGCACAGTCATATCCCCACTGATGTCTCAAAGGCACAACAGCTGCTATAAAGGTAGTTACACCTTTTCTCCCTCTAGATCCTCTATTTAGAGTCATTTGTGCACATTTTTAGAAACTCCTGAGGCTTGTGTGACAATAATGTGTTACCTTAGTCCCACCAGAACACTCTCACCCACATTAGATTACACATTCACTTTTTAAAAATCCCACCGGTTTAAACAGTCATTTTTATTTAGTATATCTGTAAAAGGTGAAGTTGCTGGGAACTGGAAGTAGCTCCAAAAAATCTTCATAATTCAAAAAGACAATGTACAAAAGGATCAAATAAATTGTGTTCATACATTCCCATATTTATGTAACAGTAGCCCTCCCCAAAAAGTAGCTATAGAAAACCAAAAGTACATTGCTTTCAGAGGCTGGAACATTTTGCTTTTTGTGCTTACTGAGTTGGCACTCGTCTTGCTCTGAGCAATTTTAGAGGTGCATTTGTATAGTAACTAATAATACAGAAAGGCTGCCTGAAAAGGATGTTTTAAGCGCATATTCAAGCCCTAATCGCATTTCTGATGCTGTAAGCAAGCTTGCATTGTATGTGTCAAAAGTTAAGAGGATTGTTTTGAAAACTTAATGCACTACAAGATATGTCAAAACAAAGATCTGACTGCAATTCAGCATCTTTTAATAATTTAAAATGGATGTCTTAGTCTTCGTACACGTCTCTGATCATAGCACTTCCAGATTCAGGCTATCCTCAAATCCACTCTGTCAAATCATGTGTTAAAATAACATTGCAATAGATTTAGATTTACCACCAACTTAAAACTGAGTTTTACTGTCTCTGTAGGATATTTTGGACTTGAGACATGGGGATATAATTGAAATAATGGCATGTAGGATGCAATGTAAGATTTTTTAAAAGAAAAGTTGTCCAAAGTGAGCCTTGTATGCAAGGACTAGTTCCCTAATGGCATATTTCGCTTGCGGCAAGAGCTGCAGCACAATTTGTAGGCCCAGTAAACAAAGATTTACTTCAGGAAGGAGCAAAGGAAAAAAATAGAGTAGACTCGCTCAAAATGAATGTATTCAAATCTCCAAATGAGAGAAAATTAAACTAACATGCGCTCTGTGATGAGTCAATTCAACAGTATGTTATCAATCATGCATGATCGCCTTTGTTCTTGTCTGTGCGAATGATGCTAAATGACATGCGCTTCTGTATCATAAACAGTAGTTGCCTCTGGTGGGAGCTGATTGTGTGAAAAGCTGCTTAGGAAGATGAGGCAGGAAGCTGGGAGGGTGAAATTGTGATTCCACGCAGGGTGGCAGGTTTTGTGAGAAGAGATGTCTGTTTCTGAGCAAACAAGGCACGACACTGGATTCACTGTGGAATATATCTATACGTCTGTCTACGGGGAATCAAGCGTTCCTTTTAACTTGAATCGTGTTTAGAACCTTGTTTCATTAAGAAATGATTTGTATGCAGTCCTCTCAGCAGACACATGTTAGAAGATTTCCCAAATAAATCTTAGAATAGACATTTGGGTTTTGAATGTTAGCTTGAGAACAATTTGACATGAATGAATGCAGTTATTTCTGTAGCATATATGTTAAAGTCTATGCATTTATATAGTCCGAAGATAGCGTAGAAGTCAATATTACTGCCTTTTCTTGCCAAACCTATTAGACATATTTAGTCAAAGTAAGGCTTATTTTATCTTTTTGTTTAAAGGGTGTGTAAAAAATATACAAAATGACCATCTCTACCAAGTTTCTTGTATGATGCTCATAATGATGACACTCCTTTAAATGAAATATGACTGATGATCACTAGGAACGATGCCTTTTACTCAAAAGGTGTTAAATGCTCTCATATAAACTAAATTAATGTCAACTTGTCCTAACAATTTCATAAGATTTGATGTGAAATAATGGTTATTTGTTAAATAATTCTATAATTAAATGGGTTGTAAACTATAAACACTTCTTTGCCCAGTTTCCAGTACAGATCTCCGATCAATCAAATGTGGAAACTTCTGGCTCTTTAACTACAAGTAAAGCAAAGGTTTGCAATAATTGGCAAGTTATTTTGTGTGATTTGATGCTATATGTTTTAGTTATTTCCCCATTTCAACACCATTATGTTAAATGAATGAATGCTTAAACAGATCCACTCGATTTGGCTGGAGTATGTTAAAGCAGGTAGACATCTAAAGCCTGCAGGACCAAATCTTACCTAGCTACCTTTAAACTACAGTCATTCCTGGAGGGATTTATTTTAATCTTAGTGTGATGGTGATAAAAACATTTTATATTGGTTCTGATTTTCAAACAATGTGTGACTATATCAGTTATATCAGTTCCATTAATGATTAAGCTGTAGAGGAATTTCATGTATTAGTTTAATTACTTTGCTCTTAATTAATGTCTAGCTAAAAGGTCCGACCATAAGGCTCCTAAACTGATGTTATTCTGACCTTAGTGAACCAAACATCTCAGGGAGATGTTTAGGCTGAGACCTTGGTCTTGTTGTTGTATTCCTCCCCTATCTGACTGGGCAGAATATTTCCGGACTTCTGTGTGACGACAGATCTCTGGAGAGATTCTCCACGAGTTATAACCTCGTACCATGTTTGTATGTCTTAATGTTTTGTCCCTTCATGTTTTAATGTTTAATGTATGTTCAACTTCTTATTCTTTATTATTACATTTATATTGTTCTCAATCTGAAGAAACCAGTGTCCTCGTCCTTGACAGGAATGACGGTCATCTATAAAACTTTAGTTCAGCCCACAGGTTTTAGAGTTATATTAAGCCAACTATAGTGGATGGTGATTTTTATTTTGACAAGCACATTCTTAAAGGCAGATATCTGAGATGGTAACGCATGCGCTCACGGAGATGCAAAATGCTGCTACACATCTAACTAGAAATTACAAACACATTTCCCCTCTTCACTGCCAACCAGCTTCTTGTTAGAATTCATTTTTAAATTGTTTTTAAGTCCCTGAATGGCCTTGCTCCTACCTTTCCTTTCCGAGCTTTTGCAGCCTTACTCATCACTTCGGGTCCTTAGAGAGCCAATTTTATCAATGTAACATGGACGTAGTAGACCCAAATGCAACACAAATAGAAAAGAAGAGTCAGGTGGATAAGTCTGTAGCCTCTGGAGAGACAGGAGGAATCAAACCTCGGTCACCCACCTGCCAGGTAAACTTACTTCCTCTCAGGCTGAATACATTTAGACATAACTGGTGAGTGACCACCAGCCCAGGAGATGAAAAGACCCCTCACTGTGATTGCTTGTCCTTACCGAACACGGCCCACATAAATCCAGATGCTGAGACAAAAGGCAATGTTTGCTCTCGTAACTCCTGTTAGTGGCTTTTATTTGGTTTTCTGCACCACATTGCCAGTGCAGTTGTTTAATGTGTTGATTTCATAATGTTGATAAGCTACTTTTTCACATTTCCAACACGACAGCCCCTCCCCCGCAGCATCTACCTGGTGGACCTCTGGTTACAGCCACCTCGTTACCACATTTTCACATCTTTCCAGTGACAACAGACAACATTTCGGGGTATTTTCTGGTGTTTGGTTTTGTTGCTTTTGTGGTTTTATGACTTCAGTTTTTTAAAGTTCTTTTTTTAACCCTGTTTCCAATTAAAAATGATATCAAACCTTAGAGTTGGCATCATGTTCTGGTATTGTGAGGACTGTTTTAACTGACTCGAGTAAAGCAGATGCTCCTTTTACAGCCTGCCTGCTGGCTTGGACAACATTTCACGTCACATTTAGGATTTTTTTTCCATTTCTTGGTCACATTCTGTCAGCTGGTGTCAAATCATTTCATCAGTGCTGATTAAAGTCGACATCTCATTGATGTTAATCCTCCAAGGCCATTAGCAATGATTTGTTTTGAGTAGTGAGGGAGTAATTTATCACTCTTTTTTTCTAAAATCACAAACTTCCATCTTTTGGCCTACAATCCTCTCTTCTCCTCCCCATAAATGTCATCCCTCTTTTCCTCCTCCTCCAACTCTTGTTTCTCTCTCTCTCTTCTAATGCCACAATCCTTTTTAGTCTCCTTTCATACTTCTCTACCCTAATCCATCTTCTCCCTCCCTCCTCCTCTGTCTCCTCCCTTGACTTTCCCTCTAACTGCCTCCCACTCCTTTTCTCTGCTAATTAAACACTCCTCTCTGATTCTCTTCCAAATCTCTTCTCAACCTGTCTCTCTTTCTTTTCTCCCTAAAATCTCATTCATTCCTTTGCACCCTATAACTCCTTCCTTCCATCTTTCCTTCCTTCCTTCCTTGGTCCTTTTTCTCCCTGACAACACTGTTACGTAATCTACGTCTCTGGGTATTAGTTATGCAAATTCATACATTTTTATTTGCATGTGTTTTTCCTTCTCTCCCTCTTCCTTCTACGCTTTTTTCCCCTTTTCTTTCCTGCTTCCTTGTTTTTCTTCTACTCTGTTCTCCTCATTATTTGATTACCTCTTTTTTTACCTTTCCGTTTTCCTATTTTCCTCTCTATTCATCTCTCTTCCCTTTTCTCCCCTTTATACCTCCCTTTTTATCCTCCCTCATTTCTCTCACCTTTTTATTTCTGTATTTTTATTTTCGATCCTCCTTTCTTTTCCCACTTCATTTACAATAATCCCGTTCCCTACCTCTCTCTCTTTCCCTCCCTCCCTTATCTCTCCATTCATCCATCACCACCTCTCAACATTTCTCCCTCCCTCTTTTCCCTCCCTCTCTCTCTCTCCAGCCACCAGCGGTCTAGAGGCAGAGAGCGGAAGGTACGGCGGCAGCAGCAGCCACGGTGATGGCAACCACAGCAGCGGTGGTGGCGGTGGCGCAGGCAGCAGCGGCGGCAGCGCGGGCCATTTCAGGTCTCCATGGCAACAGAGCGTGAACGTGTTCGGCTCGTGGAGCAGGCCGGAGTGTGTCGAGGAGCTGCACCAGCAGGCGCAGCTCAACCTCCAGAGTCTGCTGCAAGGTAAGGATGGATGGAAAGGAGGAGAGGAGGGTTGGATGGATGGATGGCGGATGCATAGATGGAAATGCCGTGTGTGTGTTTGTGATGCGGCGGCAAGAATGTGGGCTGTGTTTTGAGTGGGTGGGACAGGCGTTGAGGTGGGGGCGGTTTGAAAGTGTTTACATGCATGTGGACTGCACTGATATGGGTGTGCGATGGACACTTCAGCACATGTGTCTGTGTGTTTCCATGCAGATATTCTGTGTTTGGTGTTTTTTTTTCCTTTTGATCTTGTGTTTATATTGTACCGTAGGGTGTGTGTGTGTGTGTGTGTGTGTGTGCCTTCGTTCTGGTTAAGAAGAGCATTGCTGATGATGTGTGTTGGATTCACCTTGCGGGGTTGTTGTTTAAGGTAGTATTTCATGATTTTTTGCATGTGTTTTTATGGATGAATGCTGTTTTTGCATGATTTAGTGTATTTGTATTTTGACAATTTATATGTAAGACTAAAAGGTCTGTTTACATTTTACTAAATAGTCTGCGGTGGAAATTCTCCCCTGTTTTTGCTTTTCAAGGTGGAATGGTGTCATTTCATTTCTAATATCTTGTTTACGGAAGACGATGCTCTGTCTGTAGCGTTTAGTCTGAGTGTGTGTTTATATGCAAATAAGTACTCTAAGGAACATTTTCCATTTTGCTCCTAACAACTCTTTCTTTTTATTTTCCCCTCACTCTTTGTCTCACACCATCTTGGCCTTTGCTCGTCCTTTTGCATTAAAGCATTCACAGCTCATTGTTGAGTAAACAAAGGGGCGAAATGACAGCATGACTACCTTAAAGTACTGAGAAAAGCTTTAAATGAACAAGAAAATCTTATATATGTATCACAACTCACAGGGTTACATGAAATGAATTTATGAATTTTATTTTAATACTTGTTTGTCAATCACATAGAAGTGGTTTGAGATTGCGCCACTCTAATATAAAACTTATATAAATATAAAACACTTATTCCTTTAAGTAAAACTCCAGTTCTCTCTCTGTATTTAGCCTTCTAAAACGTACAAAACTCAGTAGTTTGTTGTTTTTATTTTAATTTCTCCTTCTTCATGTCATTATTCCAACCATTTAAAAATGTTCTTTAAATTTTGGAATCCGGTAATTATACATGCCTCTTGCAAAACTGCCACGTTAGCTAGCAAGTTGCTAAAGCCTTAGCTGGTTAGCATGTGTGGTTGTTGCCCTTTCCCCAGTAAGAAAAGTAGCTATTATTAGATGTTTTAAAAGCTAAAAGCTATTCAGTCTCTAATTGTCACAATCTAATTTGCATCATGAATTAAAACAAAACTTTTTTGTTTAGTTTTATGACGTTTACTTTGGTTTTTAATTAAAGAGTTTACAACATGTAACAACACTTTTTGTGCTTCATTTTAATTTTTTGGATGTTAGCAGAGGAGATAAGCTCAAACTGCAGTTTGGAGCTAGAAATGATGCTTCATAAGAACCAGGACTCTTCTGAGTGCTTTTGGATGGGGTTTAAACTGTTATAGCAGTTTAAAACCTCATTAAATATAGCGATAAATTCACTAAGGTGGCAACACTAACAGTTGGCTAGTTAGCTCTTAAAATGCTAGCAACCTTCCCAATCACATATTTGTTTGCTGGTTTCCTCTCTGTATTAGCATTTAGTGTATTTTAATACAGCAAAATTATTAGTTTAGACTCTCTAATAGACAGAGTTTGGGGTTTCTTTTGTCAAACAGTTAAATGTGTAAAATCTAAGTAGGCTAAAACGTTATGTGTGCTGTAATATAAGCTTTATGTAGCTATACAGCGATCAATCAGAGGAAATAAAAAGCATTTTCCCACACAAACTACATGCCTCATAGGAATAACATGTAAGTGCTTCAAAAGAGCAATTGCTTTTAACGTTTAAAGAGTTCATGCTATGATAGAGACCCAAAAATCCCAAAAGAGATTAATCTAAAAAATACAAGTAGAATAGCCAATATGTTTTGTTACTTACTACTCTGGGATAGTATCTTTTTCACACTTTTTCACAGGTTCAGTTTGTGCAAAGCTCTAATAGTAGAATAAACTGTGCACAATGATGAGGCTTGTCGGTTCTTGCCACTAAGATTTATTTGGTTCTGTAACTACACAGTATACATCATTACTAGTACTTTAGATAGTTGTCTATTAATAGGCTGCAGTGATATAGTTGCACTGCTATTGCAGTACAATTTTGTATGCGGTGAGAGAGATCAGAGGTGTAATAGTAGTAGAAATTTGATTGTAGGGATGACTGTAGAGTCAAAATAAGCAACAGCATTACTAGTTGTACTTGTAGTGAGGGTTAAAGTCGTGCAATTGGTATTACTGTTAGAAATGAATTTTTACTTCATGAACTTTATCTTTATGTCATTTCATGTTTGTACACCCATAAAAAGCGGGCTGCCTGAAAAGTCTTTTCCTAAAGACCTTTAAAATGAGCTTCTTAACAAGGACCAATCACAGGAGAGAAGACACGAGCCACTGGTCTCTGCCTCAAAGACTGAAAGATTATATTCAGCATTTTGTGTGGAGATATCTCTGCTTCTGTGCTCTTGGGGCCATATTTTTGTGTAAGCCTGGTTTTCATGTTCCCAGATGTGAGACCAATTAAAGACCCGTGTCTTTGTCCAGCTTGACAGTGATGAAGACACAGTGGTGTTGAAACATTAGTCTGTTTGCACAGTAAAAGACTGTTATTCATCACAACCGTTCATTCCCCATATCTCTGGTAATTTTCTGTCCTCAAGTTGAAAAGCTACTGATTCAGCTGCATTTTGCACAGGGAGCTCTGTGTTTACTGAAGTTTGTTTGCACTTTCTGATTACCTGCTGTGTCTTCAGCAGGATATGTGAGCCTGTAGTTCTAATAGTTGCATCTGGCTTCTGCCTTGCTGGTGAAATTAGGTATTTTATTTATTGTTTACCAATTCTAGGAGTGTGTTTTGTGACCGGTTTCTTGCCTTATGTGTCAAACCTGAACACACTCATTATGGAAACAATCTGCACACATCAGGTTAATTTAAAAGGAGGAGAACAGTTAAGAGTTTCACTCTTCCTATGTAACAATAGCTTGTATTTTTAGACTGCAGTGACGGTTTCATTGCAATGAACTAGTGCGATTTTTTTCAGTGTGAATCATCTCTGAAAAAGAAGGAAGAAAAATTTACGTGGGGGTGTTTTGTCGGCTGCATTTTCAGTACTTTGGACAGAGAAGGAGCTTTGACGCACAAAGGAGTGTTTAGCAAAAGTTTTGCATCTGCTAATGGTTTTGTTCATTTAATGGTTTTTACCTTCTTTCATACTGACGGGCTGTCCAGGATGTACACTACCTCTCGCCCCATGTCAGCCCCCCCGTGACCCCGTTCAGGGAATAAACAGTAAGATGGATGGATGGATGGATGGATGGATGGATGGATGGATGGATGGATGGATGGATGAATAGAATGGATGGGTTGATGGATGGATGGGTTGATGGATGGATGGATGGATGGACGGACGGACGGACAGATGGATGGACGGACGGACGGATGGATGGATGAATAGAATGGATGGGTTGATGGATGGATGGATGGATGGATGGATGGATGGATGGATGGATGGATGGATGGATGGATGGATGGATGGATGGAT
>JBAMHX010000006.1:18668293-18684139 GCA_037177515.1 Pseudomugil tenellus | reverse complement strand
AGAATTAAGTCGAAATGACGAGAATAAAGTCAAAAGAACGTGAATACAGTCAAAATACAGTTTCAAGAATAAAGTCGAAATGACGAGAATAAAGTCGAAATGATGAGAATAAAGTCGAAATGACGAGAATAAAGTCGACATGACGTGAATAAAGTCAACAGGACTAGAATAAAGTCGACAAGACAAGAATAAAGTTGAAATACAGTTTCAAGAATAGTCAAAATGCAGTTTCAAGAAAAAAAATCAAAATGACGAGAATATGAGAGTGTCAGATTAATGTGAACCAGCTTTACTCTATAAAACACAATGTCTAGTGTGGATGAGTTAGTAACCTTGTATTTTAGAGTGGGCTTCAGCAACAAGGAAATTCTTTCCCTTTTAGCACATAAACACAGCATTATAATAAGTATTTGTGCTTTAAAAAGACTGTATTTCGACTTTATTCTCGTCATTTCGACTTTATTTTCGAAGTGAGGAAGGGAGGGAAAAAAAATCCTCCACAATTTTTTTTTTTACGTGTGGCCCTAATACTCTGTGGTAGGATACAGATCAGACTCAGGCTGTCGTAATCATTTTAAATGGTTTTGGAAAAAGGAGACAGCCTTTGTATGTTTATACTAGCAGGAGTTTGGACTTACTCATCCATTAGCTGAAGTAAATCAGCATAAATGCCTAAAGCTAAGTGTGGTGGAGGGCTGCTGGGTGTGTTATGTAGGCGTGGAGATGACAGGAACTGCTCTGTCAAATGTGAGTCCATCCGTCTGACAACTGAAGCTGAATGAAACTGGAATAAAAATCCTCCCAAATTTACAACATAAATAAAAAAAATAAAAGGTGTGGTAAGGGTGGAGAGCTCCATCCTGTTCCCTACATAGTGCCGTATATAGGGCTCCCGCCATTTTGTAGAGGTGTCCGAATGTACAATGGTAAAAAAGTAGTGCACTTAAAATTACCCACAATGCATCTTGAAAAGTAGTGAGCATCGATGGTCACTATACGGGTCAATATAGACCACAATGCATTGCAGGCCGGAGCTTACAATGGCGGAAATGACACGAACATAAAAAACGCTTAACAAAAAATATAGAGCATCGTTTTGATCAATTTTCTGCTGAATAAATATGATACAAAGCAAGAATAAAATGCAATATAAGTAAATAAGACATTTTCACTCGAAATTAGATCCAAGTAACCTTCAAGTCCGTTGTGGTTGCCATAGTTACAGCTGGTAGTCACGTGATGCGCGACAGAGAAAAAGTAGTGAGCTTCGTGTCCGAATCACAATGAAATTGAGGGAACTATATAGTGCACTGTGTAGTGAATGAGGGGTTAGGCATATGGTGCACATTTTTGACTCACCGTCTCTGCATTTGGACTAAGTTTTTATTAAAAACGTGACAGTACAGGCTCGTAAATGTTAAATATAAAAGCTTAAAATGGAGTTTATACTAGTTTCACACGACTGTAGGTCATCTTCGTGTTTTGGCGCCGAGCCGTCCTCATTTCAGATTCTTTTCCCTTTTTTTTTTACCTGTTTAATTGTTTTTTGTTCTTTTTCTCCACTTCTTAAAAGGCGAGTTTTGGTTTTTGGTCCCAGTACATTATGTCCTCCTGTACAAACACGAATAACCTCCATGTTGATGTCAAAACTCACACCTGACAGGTGAAACAGAAGAGCTGAAACCAACATGGACGTGTGAGAAAACCATCAACTTCTTACTATATTTTGCTGGCATATGTGTAAGTATCTTTGCATGCCACTGTTTGTACGGATAGCTTGTCTCCTACCAGGAGATGCTTTTTGTGTCCTGCTCCTTCTATCACAAGAGGGCAGCATTTACCCATCATGCAGCTCTTCCTCACCGGGTGTACAGACACGTTCATAGGTTTGGAAATAGTGCCAAACAACTAGCTTGTTTTTATACATTTCTCTTTTTTAACATCCTGACTAGTCATGCACAAACAGAAACTGTATAGTTTGTTCTTTACATCAGCATGTGAATGTGTCATAATCATAATCTGATTCATAAGAGAACACCAGCTCAGTCTTGGTGCCAGCTATCCCCATCACTGTAAAACCCATTAAAGTTTGCTAAGTCGCTGTTGCAGAGACATAAACGTGGAAAACTTTTGTGTAACTGCTTATTGTTGATTGTGAAGAGAAGAAAAGAGAAATAAACACGCTGAGTCATTGTTCTGAGGGCCTCTCCGAGTGAAGGTCATGCTTTTGGCAGATAAAGATGAAAACATAATCTCACACACAGAAAGCTTCTCTGCTTTCCTACAGATGTTTCTTTTCAGCGCTGGATGGTTTTTAAAGGGCTTGTTGCTCCAGTTAGACTAACCCACAGATAAAAAAAAAGTCATCTTAAAGCTCATTTAATATTCAGATGGATCACACCTCAATACTGTTTGGCTCAAAGATGCTATTTTGTCGGATACTTAGGTCGCTTGTTAATCAGCCTATCACCTGGCAGCAACTCCAGGTTCAAACTGAGCATCTGAATGAGGAAGAAAGGAGTTTGAAGTGACTGAATGGTTGTTGCTCTGAGTGCTTCATTAACAGCTGATCTGCTGGAATTTTCACAACCATCTGCCTCCAAACAAGATGCGCAGAACTATGGGGTGCCAAGTGTAAAAATTCAGCATTAAAGTCATTGCTGACATGTTTTCCTTATTTATCTCACTTTTCTTATATTTAGTACTTTTCTTTCAACATTTTTAACATATATACACTTTCACATACACATTTAAAGATGTCAAATATAACATTTAATCTAAATATCAAGTCTAATATATCTAAATGTTATACATTGTATCTAAATATTAAATGTTACATCTAAATGTTAAATATTATATCTAAATGTTAAATCTAAAATATATATCTTATATAAAAAATCTTAGAAAAGAAATAACTTAAGAGGATTTGCTCCTCAAGTTGATGGGATCTCTTCTACCTCTCTGTCTTGCGGAACCTGAAGAAGCCTCTGACTGAAGTGTCCTCAGACGCATCTCCATAAAGACGCAGCGCAAAGAAACGGCATGTTTTCTGTGGCGGAGCTGCTGATAAATTGGTGAACTGTTTGAAATGTATAAAAAAAGATTAAATGTGTATTAACTCAACAGCATATTTGACCCAAATTTAACAAACACTAAGTTTTGTTTTTCTAAAATCCTTTATGTACTGCAGAGAATATTTTATTTCCCCTTAAACAACTCAGAACAGCTTCTTATCAGCTGCTTCCTGATTGAAAAGCTTAAGCACCAGAGTACACAAGTAGAATAAAGGTGCACTTGAAACATAACGCTGATTATTTAAAGCTAATGTTTAGTATTTAGTATTTAGATCTGTTTTTATAATGTCTGTATTTCTGTACATATCAACATCTTCTAATAATTTTCTCTCAAAATTAAATCAAAATAAATGTGCACATATTTACAGCTGATTAAACAGTAATACTTAAGTGTACTTTTTTTAAAAAAAAGTGAATAAAACAGTTATTTTTTAATTGTTCAACAGTTTTAAGGACTTTATTTAAATAAAAACGAATACTCAGCTCTGAACTCAATCTGCGCAAATAATCTTCATGTGTTCTTTTTTTTAATTTAAGTACAATTCATGTAAAAAGCTTCAAATATAAACATCATTTGGTAAATCTGAAAAGTGTGTCAACAGATTCAGTTAACTTCTCTGCAACACAACTTGCTTTTTCCTCCTGACATTGTAAACCTATTAAAAACAAAACATCACACAGCACATTTGTTTAATGCAGATTACTGGTGTTAGCTGAAGAGCAGCACAGAAGTCAACAAATAGCGTTGGAATTTTCCAAGATGATGCATTTGGGAGGTTGTGTAAAGAATATGAGCCTACAGAGACATGTTCACACCATTATATTCTTTCATTTATATGATAGTGGAACTTCATTTTCCCTGAGGGAACATCCCAAAAGGATTAATAATGTTGTTGAAAGGCTTGCAAAAGCTGTCACATCCAGTCTGGATCAGGGCTGAGCTCTACAATGATACCTGTAATTGATTAAATAAAAAGGAAACAAAAAGAAAAGAAACACACTTTTATATTATACTTAAGTGCTTACAACTCTAAACCTTAAACCTTAAAATGTGTTGGTTTGTTAGCTTAAACAGCCACACTCCTCATTTTTAAGCTCTAAAATATAAGGAAATGTTGAAGGAGTGCTTGTTGGTCATCCTGAGACAATCCAGACGGGTGGGGGTTTGTGAGCTTGACAACATAAAACACACTTTAAAGATAACTTAAATCTACTTCTGGTTTGTTTGAGTGCTTAATAAAATAAATAAATAACTAATAAAAGAGGTTGCTACTTGTAAGTCTTTTAAAGTTAAAAAGGAATTTATAGTTTGCTCCTTAACACAAATCCTTCTTGTTAAAGTAGAAAAAGTAAAAGAAAAAGATTAGTTTCTTTTCCCGTTTTTTCTTTTTTGTTTGACAGCAATAATTTTGAGGTCAAAGCTGAAATGTGAAGTGTAAAGTGAATCAGCGACAGGTTTTAAGCAAGTACATGGGATCTTTTTAATTCAAATGCTTAATAATCTGACAGATTGTATTTTTAAAAAGGTAGATACCAAAAAAAGACTTAAAAATACCAACAAAAATTATGTAAAAGTTTTTTTTATGGTGTGAAGCTAATTTAGATGCACAGTGAAAAGACAATGAAATGAGAAGCTAGCTCACTACACAGAGTTCGGGGATAACAGTGGTTAAAAGTATGTAAATGTGCAGTAGACGCCAGGTAAGTGGGTGTTAGCAGCAAGGATCTTATGTTATGCTAAGTGAGTAGACATGGGTAACAAGATAAAATGAATAATTAGTCAAGTGAACAGGTGCTAGATAGTTACCTAGCTAGCTAACAAGCGTCCACTTGCCATTGCTGTCAAACACTGATTTGACCAAATTTAATCAACACACTTAGATGTAATTGTAAGGCCAGAACAGTTTTTTTTCATGGTAACAACTCTCAGCTGTGCTTTTAAGGTTAAACCAGCTGGAGCTGGTTCAACTCAACGAGAAAATTTAGATGCAAGGTGAAATGACAATGAAATGAGAAGCTAGCTCACTACACAGAGTTTGTCCGGGGATACAGTGGTTAAAAGTATGTAAATGTGCAGTAGACGCCAGGTAAGTGGATGTTAGCAGCAAGGATTTTATGTTATTTTAAGTGTGTGGACATGGGTAACAACATAAAATGAATAATTAGTCAAGTGAGCGGGTGCTAGCTAGCTAGCTAGCTAACAAGTGTCCACTAGCCATTGCTGTCAAACATTGATTTGACCAAATTAAATCAACACACTTTGATGTAATTGTAAATAACTGTGTACTTTTAAGGTTAAACCAGCTGGAGCTGGTTCAACTCAAAGAGAAAATAAAATGCACTGAAATTATTTTGGATCTGTTCGTTTTTACCTGTTGCAAGTCAAGAAATGTTTAGATTGGTCACTTCTTTCACCAGAGAGAGGAAATAACAAATGTTAAAACGCCTTGAAACTATTGATGTTGTCATTTAATAACTTCACTGGCACAATGAGTTGATGTCAACTCCAACATCGCTGCTGAATGATGCATACTGAGATTGTAATAGATACTGAAGAGAGCCAGCCATTTTTAACAGCCGAGTCAAACATCAGGATTTCAGAGTGAAAAACATGTTACGTAAAAGATCTGACTCTTTTCCAGAACTACAGCTGCAGGAGAACGAACTGAGCAGCTAAAATAAGGCTTTCAGAAGCCCCAGTCCATATAGCACATGCTAACACATACATGTAGTGCCAGATAAACAGAAATGCAAAGAATTTGGTCTGTTTGTTACTTCAAAAAAAGAAAAAAAAAAAAAGGTACAAATATGCATCATCTGTCATGTAAAAAAAAAAGTGACATATTTGTTGTCAAAACCACCAAAAGCCTGCATGGAAATAAAAATAGCTTATACTATTTGTCCTTTCCCAACGTAGCACAAAACATGGCTTATAGCAGCATGACACAAATCTAACCAACTTTTTCCGACCTTTAACTGTCAACAGGGTAGTATCTGTAGGTAGTAAATCTGAAACGCACCATATTCTAAAAGCAATGTGTTTTATGTTCAGAGATTTGATGATCCTGCTCATTAAAGAAAATAAATTGACTAATAAAAACACTTACATGTTAGATACTGCAAAATGTTCATTTTGGTCAGTTTATTCACTTGGATTTTTAATATTCTCTTTAAATAAACTGAAAATAACTAGCCGCGCTAATCGGACAGAGATGTGACTCATCAACGCCCCCTAGTGGCTAGTTTTAATTTCACACGCTACCTTTAAAACCATGTTAATAGCACCACATCATGATGTAAAAACACTGCAAACTACATCACCGTGCTGTGCTCAGTGTACACATTCAAACTGTCAATCGTTAAATAAAGGTGGTGCCAGTGGTTTAGCCGTGATGGATGAGACATCTAACAGAGCTGCTGGACGTTCGCTTCTCCACTATCGAAATCATTCAAATGCAAAGCCAAGAAAAGCTTTGCAACCAATGTGAAAAAGCCAAGTTAACGTGGTATAATATATATTTATATATATATATTTATATATATTAATGCAGAAAAGGCTAAAAAACTGTGATGACACCATTGGCAACTGTGACTACAAGGCCTGCCATCACCAGACAACAACTGCTTATGTGTCTTGTGCACTTTAATCAGTCGCCAACGGCGTTTACCATCGACGCCATGCACATGATGATGTCAGCTTCTTGAATTGGCGGTTCAGTCACCCTGCTGATGCCACAGTGCAAAGCGAGTGTTGCAGAATTGGTTATGTCATATATTAAGGTGCCTGTTGCTGTGTTGATTCAGAGGACTATTAATCCAGGAGACTGGCATGCAAACCTGCACTCGTCTCAACCCATCCCAGTGGTGCTCCAGTGCAAAGCTCCGCCTACAGGGAATAAAGCCTGGATACTTATGTGAGCAGACTGGGTGGAGTCAGTGGCTGCTATAAGCCCCTCCCCCTCTGTTGACTGGACAGTCTGTCAGGGATTTTCCACTCAATGGTTCAGTCTCTGGACTGGTAGAACAAGATGTATCCTGATTCAGAGTTCTTGGAAATGTCCGACGTCAGACCGTAGAACTCCTCGATCGCTTGTGCGTCAATTTTCTAGAAGAGAAAAACAAAGACGTTGGAACGTAGAATAAAGAAGGGTTTCATATTTTCATCTAGTGCTCAACGTCGAAGATCTGAGCATCACTTATTAAATTGCTGCCACCAGTTTAACCAACCACTACGGTAACTGAAGTTGTTCGTAAATCTGCTATATCAATACATTAATAGAAAAAAACATTTTATATATATATATAAAATATATATTTGCGCATTTTGAAATGTTCAAACTTTTGGTCATGACAAAATTTCACCACCTTTTGAGAAAAAACAGCCAATTTTAATGTCACCCACCTGTTATCTTTCCAAAGATTTAGATATGAAACCACTGTAACATTTAGGCTAAAAAGAAGCATGAAAAGTACACTTTTGACATGGTTGTAAAGGAGAAGTGGCTACAGCTTTAAAAAAAGATCTAAAGTTGTTTCATTTCCACATGGAAAAATACTTGAAAAGCTGCATTTTAAAGCCCAACCACAGGACGTTCAGTTTCAGCCAGAGAGGCAGAACGAACCTCCACAAACTATTAAAATGATAAGTTCGTGTTTCTGCTCTGCAAATTCAGCAGAATCTTCCAGACCAGATGTCAAGCAGCTCGCTTCCCATCTAGTGGAAAAATACTGTGTGCTGGTGCTGGTGTTTTAACCATCAGCCTGTGGTGATTGAGATGCCAGAGTGAACCCAGACCAACCGGAACCAACACTGAACAGGACTTTTACCTGCTTTGCAACATGTTTTAGATTTAATTAACTGCAAAACTAGATTGACATAAATGAATGTTGATGATGGAACGTTTCCAGTAACGTGATAAATTAAGCTGGTAATTTGTAACTTCATGACTTTGAAATGTTCCTACGAGCTGGGCCCAGAACTCCCACAGAGCTGTATCTTTCCAGAACTGATTCAGCCAACCAGAACTCGTGTGTCTAATTATTTAGATCCAGGTAATTCAGTTACAAACATGGATGAAGCTAAATTTAATTGAAAGAAACACACAGACAGGGTAAGCTTTGGTGATTTGGGATCAGCTTTTCTGTTTGTTTGTTTTTCAATCAAATGGTTCATTTGTTCATTCGCTCAACAGCTTATGCTGGAAAACCTTAAAATAACAAAAAAAAAAACCTTTTAATTATGGCACAAATCTCAGCAGTGTTACATCATGAATTGGACAGCTATATACTGTCCGATCCAGTTTAATTCTAAACTTATTTGAAACAAGCAGAATTGTAACAAAATGCTGTAAAATCAGCCGTTTCCCAAACACTGATATCAAAGAACAACACAGGTATGTCATTGTACTGATTGTACTTCTAGATAACTATATACGTACCAGGCAAAGATATAAATAGGATGCAATATCACAACTGTACAAAAGCGTTACATCACCATCATAATGACATATTCCAGTTAAAACTATTTAATCAGATGTGGCCTCCTGAACTGGTTCATTTAAAGGTTTTTAGGAGACATCTGTCACTTGAAAATGATTTTCTTTTACCTCAGGTGGTCAAAATAGCATAGCAGGATCAGAGGGATTGAAGTAAGTTAGGAAATTATTTTATGGCTTATATGAACACAGTTATTAAGTCGATAAGAGGTTGTAATTTGTGTCTGGAGACAGGAGTGGACTGCAGGCCAATCTAGCACCTGCACTCTTTTTAGTCTTGCTCTTAAACTTGTAACTTGTATACACCATATACAACTTGTAACTTGCATGTTTCCTATGACGTTGCTGGCATTTTAACATTGTGCAGATTATTCCAGTCCGTTTCCTCTTTGACCTGGAGGACATGACGTCCATGACATCCTCAATCGCTGCTTGTGAACGGCTGCTCCCCTGTGGACTGATCCACGCAGGTGTCTTTTTATAGGGCTCCTCAGCTTTCCCAGTTGTTTGTGTCTCAGTGTTTTTAAGACGCGTTGGAGGCATCAAAGTTAATAATGAGTGAAAACTTGCAAAATAAATAAAGTTGATCAGTTTGAAGATAAATAGCTTGTTTGAAGTGTGTTTAATTAAATATTTATCTCATTTGCACATCACTTTGTTCTGGTTTTATTTACATTTATACAACTTAGAGACGGCCTTTCTGCATTGTACAGCTCAAGAGGGATAATGGTATATACCATTGTAGGGATGCACGATATATCGGTGCCATTATCGGTATCGGCAGATATTTGTCTTTTTTTCAAATATCGGTAAACTGGGCCGATATTATCACCAGATATTTATTTTGGGCAAATTTTATATGTGTGTGCTATATTTGTTTGGGCATGTGACAATGATAGTGATAGAGCGCAGCTTCGCAACTTCATATTTAAACACAGATACCTTATTGTTAGTGAATTTTCAAGGGATGCAATTCATTTGAAAGACCACATTTTTGTACTACAAAATGAAAGAAATAAACATTTGAAGAACCAAAACTGTTGGTTTGGTGTTATAGATACGCCAGAGCTACTTAAATATCAGTTTTCAATCATTAAAGACCCCTTTAGAGATGGGTCGTAGGACCAGCTGGCTGTGAGGGAGAACCTGAATCCTTGTTCTCCTCAGACAGCAATACCATAGTGGGAGAAACACACCTGCATACAGCAGCATTACTTAGTTTAAACAAACACAGAATTTCATCCAACCCTGGTGCATTTCATCATCTCGCTGCACAGCGAGTTCACCGCTGTGGCGTACTTCTCCTCCTGGCGTGAGGAGGGAAAAATAACAATCTGGAAGGTTATCTGGCCACGGCTGACAAGCAGCAGCATGCTAAGCGTTCGGCCGTGTCCCGAGCTGGATGATGGAGATGGTGATGAAGATGGACAAGAAGAATCTGGACAGATGAATGATCAAATCATCACTTTCACTGTTAAAGTAAAAGCATGTCTGTGTTCTTCTCTGGTCGTCAAGACAACACAGTAAAGGATGGCTTTATTCTGTGGATGATATCATGTGTTGATGCATCAAGAAAATAAAAACATAACCAAAGATCTGTAACAAGCTCAGTTTTCTTCTTCATGGAAATTGTGACACGATCCTGGTTTTCCAACAACATCCAGGTCATCTTGCTGCTTTAGGAAATAACGTTTCCATTGAAAAGAAAGTTTGAGTGTTCATGAAACAGAGAAATGAAAGAAGATCCTTCTCTTCCCAGATCGGATTTCAGTTTCCAATATAAAAACGAAACGTGTTTTCTTTCCCCCTCCTATCCTTTCATTTCCTGTTGGCGCATATTCATCCTCCCGTCTATTCCTCTGACTCTATGCTGTTATTTTGGCGAGATGCCGCAGCTCCAGACAGACTCAGACACCTGCTGAAGATGTTTGTTAGGATGAGATGGAAAAGCTGGGAGGAAAGTTTGACCTGCATATCCATTTAAATGATACCGCTTAGATTAAAAACTCTGACTCAACCTTTTACCTTTTCTCTGAAACATCACTCTAAGCTCACTTTATTAAAAAAAATTCAATTTAATTTAGAAAACATTCGATGCACCTTTTCCCCAGCTTTTTCATCAGAATTTTCTTTTCTTAGAAACTGTCTACGTTTACTTTTAATCCGTTTAGTAGCCTTTAATTCAAGTGAAGCTCGTCTATGTCGGGATTTTAGGTTAATAAATAACCTTTTTGGACCTACTTCGTAGTCGGGCCCGGCCTGTCGGGCCTTGCGGGTAGCATGAGCGAATGATGTCACTACACAGTGATGTACACAGTAATAATTACTGCGTCTCCAGGTCGGCTTGTGTTGCCCTACAAGACGTCTCCTGATTTGTGCCGTGAGTTTATTACTCATTATAAACCGTAACCCAAGCAGCAGGTAAAAGGCTGTTTCATCGCCTTCCATCTTGTCTTCTTCTTTGGTAACTCGGAAAACGTTTTTTCAAAAATTTGTTTATTATACAAATTAAACAATATATTAAATCTCGGAGAACGTGTCGTTTTATTGTGTCGTTATCAGATGACATCGGTAACTTTGTAGAAGGAATGCGCCGGGGGAGGGTTAGGGTTAGCCATAACCTTAACCACTCCCACAATAGAGCGTCTGGACTCAGACTGGATTTGCAATGGAAAAGCATTCCAGCAGAGTAGAGCGCTCTCTGGCCGGTGGAGTACGGCAGACTAAGTGATAATGGAAAAACCCCTTTAGACAACACTGACATGTCATCAAGGAAAGCCAGGAATTGATCTAGCAACCCTTTCTTTTGGTAGGAAATTAAATTTCCTCCTGAACAGCAGGCACATATTCTCTAAACCGGAGGAAACAATGTTCTCACCTCTACAATGTCGTCATCAAACAGCAGCCAGAAGCCGTGGCTCTTGACGATGGTGATGTAGTGTCCGCGATTGGGACCACTGCGGGGCGGAAACAGGAGATACATCACATAAGGACACAACAGAACCTGAGACAAACTATTCAAATAATTTGAATTGAAATTTATCAAAGACGGCTGTGAAAACTCTCACGAAGGCTGTGGACAAGTCAAGCAAAACCTCTCGCCCAGTTCTCCCACAGATATGCCCATCTCACAAAGACATGAACCGACCCTTCAATGTGTCAGCGGAACTTTTTTTGTGCTGACATTCCCGAACGGGAAACGGGTTCAGATACAGACTGGCATCCTGAAACTTTCCAGAACTTTCCTGAAGTGGCGACATGATCACAAACGTACATAACAATCACCCCAGACCTTTCTCTATGTACGAACGTATGTCAGCAAATATTAAGGAGGATTTATGGTGTGTAGGTGATGTCGTCTTTTCGCTGACATCTTTTCCACCTCACATTCGCTCCCATACCAGTAAACAGTACTGGTATTAACATGAAATGTATCACTGCCACTGGAAATAACATTATAATAATATAATGTGATAAGTCTGTTGCACTAACAAGATATTCTTCGTGCTAAAACACCTTAATGAAGGCCTGAAAAATAAACATTCAATTAACTCTCAACACGCAATTTTAATACGTCTGCTGAGATCTGTAGGCAGCTGCTTCACAGTCTGCGTCACATCGCCTCTTATCTGTGACGTGCTGAAGAAAAAACCAAACACCAACACACAGCTACATCAGCACAATGTCTTTACAGATTTAACAACAACTCTTAAAACTCCAACTTGCTTTTTAATGTTTTTGGTCAGCTTTGTTCTTCGTAATGTAAAAAATGGATGTAGAAGCTAAAACCTTTCAAACACAGACATAGACAATGTATTTCATAACAATTATCATATTACGAGGCTACAATTACTTAAATAAATGTTTGGTTTTTTTTAAAAATGTATTACAAACATTATTTTTAGGACTAGCAATCAGATCAGAGCTACCAAGTCGTTTCTCATCCACACATAATAAAAACTACTGGCAATGAAACAAACACAACAGAATCTATTTACAAAATTTCCTTCAACTGTTTACCTGGACTCCATTGTTTTTCTAATCCAACTCAGCTAGTTTTAGATGTCCTTTGCGTTTTTCCAGCCATCATTGCTGTTCTTTTCCAATTGTAAATGACCATCCAACCAATTAAGTTTGACAGGAAATGGCATAATAATTTCAAAATAAAAGTCTCTTATCACAACATAATTGTGACAATGATCTATTTTATGACAGAAATGTGTTATCATGGCTCACTTATTGTAGAATAAACACATCTTACAGCTGGATTATAAACCTGGATGGAATATAAAAGCCTGGATAACATCGCTAATTCCTCCAAAGCCTCGATTCTAAACTGTGGTACGCGGGAAGATCATATATCTAACAAAATCCTTGACTTAGCGCTCTTTAAACAGCGATATCTCTGGATCGGTTTAAAATGATTACTTACTTTTTGTGTGGAAAACACAAGAGATTTCATTATTCTGAAGCTAGCTTACTGATGGAAAAGCATCATCTGATTGGCCAAGTAAATGTCCTATCAGATCGTCGTGCTCTGTCACATGTTGCTACACGTCCAATTGAATCTCTCTCTCTCTCCCCATTATCCCAAAGACATTTATAAACACTTTCAACATGTCTAAAAAGTTGTTTATAATAGTTTGCTGTGTTTTTTTAATACATATGTGAAATTTCATGTTTTTTTCTATTTATATAATAACATAGATATTATGAATGACTTACAAGATAACTATTTTATGAGCTATAGCACAAATAATTCCGGGTGAGGATTACTCCATAAAACCCTTTTAGGCTGTAAATGTTATTAATTTTCCGATATAATTAAAATAGCACAAAAATATGTTAAATTCATATTAAAAATAAATGTTGTCTTCTCTTTGTTTTTATTTTAATATCAGTCTGCTTCTTCATTAGGTTCATGCACTTGAAACCATCCAGTAAATAGTCCTTATAAGAAGTTAACATGCTTCCTTTCTGAACTGCTTACAGCTAATAGTCATGTATGTTGTAACTTTATATAATTAGTACTGTGTGTTCAGGTCGGTCATGGTTGTTGTACTTTGAGAGATTTCTATTTTCTCAGATGGTACACATGTAAAAAGTTTGAGAACCACTGCTCTAAAGAATAAGCTGTCTATCACAATTTACACAAACACTACAATTCAAGTGAATTATTGCATCATATTGCACATTATTGTATTATCATACGAGTAACAGCTCTTAGAGGTTCCAGCTCTCCACATAAAACTACCTTCTCAAACAAAGCAGCTTATGTTTGATCATCTACATAACGGCAGAAAATGCTGCAAATTCCTCTAACTGAAGAAGCGAAACCTACCTGCCACAGTGTACGACAACAGCAACCAGGTCATACATGCGGTCGGGGTTGGTGGCATCGCCTGACGTGTTAAACAGGCGGAGCTCCAGGGGGAAGACGACTCGATAGGACAGTTTGGTGTAGCGGTGCAGCTGGTCCATGTATTTAAAGCGCTTCAAGTGGAGGGCAAGAATCATGGGCAGCTTCTTTACCCTCATCCTGAGGACAAGAAGAAGAAAAAAATGTTTTTTTCACATTGATTTTCACCAAAAACAGAAAACTAATCCGTTTGGACTAAGAGGCAAAAGAAAATCTGATTAAAATAAGAAAAAGTGCCCGTAAAACAAAACCACAGACACAAAAACCCCAACAACTCAGAGAGGTGAAAGCTTTCCATGATGACACCACTGAGCTCCTGCCAGAAACTCAAAACGTGCTCCAGATACTCCACCAAACCACATGCGCTCCTGCAGCGCTCAGCTGAGTGCTAATGCAAGCTAATGGAGGCTACTTGGTGCACTTAGCAGCCCCTCAAAAAGCTGCCCGTTATGCATCAAAACACATGAGAAGCGGCACCTCTCACCTACTGCTTAACCACAACGCTGAAGATGCAGCATGTGTTCAGGAAGAGCAACTCCTACAGACCAGGGTCCAGACAGCGAGACCACCGAGCTGTAGATAATAACCAACATTAAGCACTTTAACAGCAGAGGACAGGAATTCCCCACAATGGTTGCTGTGGTGATAGCAGGGGAGGCATTATCAAACAGAACAAACTGACTATTTCTTGACCCAGGAATTAAAATAAATAAATAAAATAAAAACCTTTATATAGTCTGTATGTGTTTCTGTGTCAGACACACTGCTGTGTAACAGAGAGGGAGTTTAAAATGACACAAGCTGCTCTGAGTATCTTTGTTTCTGATACTTTAATGTCTGAAACCTCCGTTTTACTTTAAAGATAAACAACTATGTTACTTTAAAACAAATATGAACTCCAATCTGCACTGTTCCAGAGACTTATAGCTCTGTAAGAAGAAACTCCTCCTAAACTGCCTGACACACTTTGTTTCTCCCTTTTCGTGCAAACATCTCCATGAAGCATATTTGTATAATATCTGCCTTAGTCATGACTCTCACACAGAGCCAGCAGCTGCTTTGCTATCCACTATCAATCAAAAGCAGCTGGGCAGCCTTTAAGAGACAGCAGCTGAAACACAGCTTCAGATGGAAGGAGGTAAGATGAGCGGAGAAACCACAAGAGCGTGAACATGTGTTTATGAATAGACATCTGAAACTTTCACATTTATTAGAAGAACAAAAGTTCTTCCTGTCTGGAGAGATTTTATCAGGTCAAATAAAGCTACAACGCACCAGTTGATGGGACAGAAAAGGTGTATTCTTTAAACACATACTAAAGAAGAAAGACTCTTTACTAACATCTGAAGCTGAGATTCATAGACCTGACCCATGTGACACCAAACAGCGACCCGGTGACCATAGTGTGCCATCTTCTCATGGCTTCTTCCAGCAGGATAAAGATCCAGATGTTTACATGATGGAGTTCATTGCACTCCAATGGCATCCACAGTCACCAGATCTCATTCCAGTAGAGCAGGATTGGGATGAGATGGAAAAAAAGATTCTCATCATGGATGACATGGAAAGTAAGATTCTCATCATGGATGAGGTGGAACATGAGATTCCCATCATGGATGACATGGAAAGTAAGATTCTCATCATGGATGACATGGAAAGTAAGATTCTCATCATGGATGAGGTGGAACGTGAGATTCCCATCATGGATGACATGGAAAGTAAGATTCTCATCATGGATGACATGGAAAGTAAGATTCTCATCATGGATGAGGTGGAACATGAGATTCTCATCATGGATGAGGTGGAACGTGAGATTCCCATCATGGATGACATGGAAAGTAAGATTCTCATCATGGAT
>JBAMHX010000006.1:18647029-18663275 GCA_037177515.1 Pseudomugil tenellus | reverse complement strand
ATGAGCTGGCAGATGTGGCTGGGGAGAGGGAAGTCTGGGCTTCCCTCCTTAGGCTGCTGCCCCCGCGACCTGACCCCGGATAAGCGAAAGAAGACGGTACGGTACGGGATAGCTGCTGGTTTTTCACATGCCTCTTCACTGTCAACCGTGACCTGTTCTGCCAACACTGGTGTAACTCCTTCCTGTTGTTCTGGTAACCTGGAAAGAACATCAGCATTCTTTATGGCTTCTTGGATTGTATTTAATGTCATATCTGAAGTTCGCCAATTGTGCCACCCAACGCTACTCCACTGCTCCAAGGCGGACTGTCCTAAGATGTACTAGAGATTATTACCTGTTAAAACAGTGAATTCAGCAACATATAAATAGTCCTTAAACTTCTCTGTCACAGCCCACTTCAACGCAAACAGTTTCTACTTAAAGGAGCTGTAGTTCTGATCATTACATTTGGTTGGGTGAAGGCTTCAAAAACCTGCAGACAGAGATGAGTCTGGAGATCATTAATATACACTGTAAAAAGCAAGGGCCCAAGAATAGATCCCTACTTTGATGTTTAAGAATGTGAATGTTTCAAAATACACACTACTGTCTCTCTTCCAAATATGACTTAAACCAATGTAAGTTTTTTTGTTGTAAAATTAAGACATGACAATTTGTGGATCAGAATGTTATGACTTAGCATATCTTTTTGAGATCCAAAACGACGGCTCCAATTATTTCTCCACAATCTATTGTGAGTTTCAATTTCTCCACAAAATAGCAATTTGCAGTTTCAAATGAGCAGTGTGAATGGAAGCCAAATTGTAATGGATGTAAAATGTCATTTGACTGAATAAAAGCCGTGAGCTGACGAGACACTATTTTTTCCAACACTTTCGAAAATATAGGCAGGATGCTGACAATTACAGGCCTGATCTATTGTTCCTGATTTAAAAATTGGCAACAATCGTTCCTGACCTTAGAAAACCATCTGTCTGAGTTGTGTCCATCCAATCATGGAGATGGGGAGGACATAGACGGGACATAGTCTATCTTGTTTGTAACAGAATGACTCTAGACCATGACGCACATAACCAAAGTCTTTAAACGAAGGTGTCTCCTAGTGACTGGGCAGAAATAAGGCTACTTCAGGCTTCTGTGTTACAACAGATCTCTGAAATAATTCTCCTCGGTGTATAACCTTGTATCTTGTCTTTCTTTAATGTAGTGTCTTACTACCTGTTTTAATGTTTAATGTATGTTCAACTTCTTTAATTCCTAATTTATTAAATTTATATTCTTCTCAATTAAGAAACCAGTCTCCTCGTCCTTGACAGGAAAACCAGTGATTTCAGTTGTTTTCAGTGTTTTCAGTTGTTGGTTTTATCGTAGCATTTATTTGCTTCCACATTATAAGAGGACTTTTTTGGTTCCTATAATTGTTGTTATGTAATAGTCAGATTTAGCATTTCTTAGCTTTTTAATAACTTGATTTTTTAAACTTTTAAAATTAAGTATGTCACTGTTTATTTTACTTTTCATTGATATTTTCAAAGCATGATGTCTTTCTTCCATTAGTTTTCTAATTTTGTCATTGACCCAAAGTAGTAATTTCCTTTTTGAATGCTTTTAATGTATTTAGTAATAATCTGTTCAACCCTGTTTATCAATTCTTTACAGCAGCTATTTACATTATTATGGTTTAAGATAGTATTCCAGTTAATCTCATTTACAATAGCGGGGACATCACATTTGAAAATGGTCAATCTATTTGATTTAAATTTATTCATACTCAATAGACGTTGTCTTGATCATTTCCGTGCAACCAGAATAATATTATAATAATTAATAATAATATTATGAGCGTCTTTATTAGAGAAAATTAGATCAATTAGTGTTTTGGAAGATTTTGAATTTCATGTGGTGCCTTTGACTACTTGAGTTAATTTATATTTAGGCATCAGAGTTTTGAGTTTTTTCCTTTTACTGGAGTTGGACCAGTCTATATTAAAATCACGCAGTATAATAATATCAGATTTGTGGTCTGTAATTTTCAACAATTTATCTAACTACATCATTGCAAGATGGAGGATTATATAATGCATACTTAATGATAGTGAAACTTTAACACAAATTAAAGCCGCAAGCGGCGAAGGAGGCCCTCGGACCTAAGGCGCTTGGCCTATGTCACCACCACCTTCCCTGGCGACCCACCACCCACGCTCAGCTCAACCTCAGAGCAGCTACACAATACATCACGTCCTTACAGTCTTCACATCAAGCAATTCAGGCTTTTGAATCCTGCAACCAGGTGGGCGGGGCTAAAGCCGTGACTTCTTGTAGACATGTGGTTCCAGTCAACATGCAACGGGAGTGACACCAGATCAGTTTGATGCAGATCGGGTGTTGTATTTCAGAGATACAGCAAGACCTTGCACGATGTCCCATCATTAACATTGAGTGTATGCCATGGCCACACTCATCAATGTATCAGAAAACTTTTGAGAACTTGTAATCACAAGGGATGTGTGATCATGGTGTACAAGTCTGAGCCCGACATGATAAAATTCCTAGAAGGAAAGAGGCAAACATAAGAGGCACAAAATTGGCCAAAAATGCATAAAAATTGTAATTAAAATGGCCGACCATCCAATCAAATTAGGCATAGGTCCAAGAGACTTTTTTGTAAGTGCTGCCAAGTTACACTTGCGAACCAAATTTAATTCATGTCAGTATAGTAAGTGGGCGGGGCTAAGCAATTTTAGGTTTAGTTTTCAATTTGACTTAGTTCACAGCCATGCTCTTGTCATCCATGCCCAATTTTGTTGAGCTCAATCTTTAAATGGATGAGTTATTGGTACTTCCTGTTTCATGGCGTCCGACCATCATTCACCATATTTACGTTTGGCCAACCCTGATTAATCCATATAAATTTTATGATGATCTGATCAAAAATGAGTGATTTATCGTGATTGATGATGTCATGGCGACATATCAAAGTTCGCTGTGCCGCCACGGTCCCACCCTGAGGCATAGAGCCACAGTTTTTAGGGAATCTCTTTACCAACATGTTTTCTACTGTCTGACCCAACATGGACCTGATTGGGTCAACATAGCCAAAATACGGCTGTCTGAGTATAAAACTTAATTTCTGGCCATTCACATATAGACCTTTTCACAATCAGACTGGCATCACACCTGTCAATTTTGGTGCAGATATCTTGTTTTATGTGAGTTATAGCAGTTTCGTTTTTCATGGCGAGACATTAAACGTTGAGGCTCCGCCCCTCGCAAACTAAACTCCTATTAGAAGGAATAGCACAACTGTTAATTACACATCCTGGGCATCCTGACTAATTTTGGTGTCAGTGGCTTATAGCCCTAGGATGAGTTTGTTCAAATACAACGTGAGTAAAATGCCAAAATGGTGACTTTGACCCAAAATGGCTAATTTCCTGTTGGTTTTAGACCATATGTTCTTGAGACTTTACTGTTGGCCAAATTGCATATTGATAACATGCAGTTCTGGGGACTTTACAAAAGGTGGCACTCTTGCGCAGTTTTGCCTGAACACTCACGAAAATGCCAAAATACGAAATTTTTAAAATTAAAACATGGGTGTAGGCAAAATTTGGTGAGTTTTGGGGCATGTTCAGGTACCCAAAAATGTGATTCATTTGTGCAAAAAAAACATTTCAAAAAAAGCATTTCAATAGGCCTTCGCATTGCCTTCGGTGCTCAGGCCTAATAAAGTCAATATTAAATTCAGATTCAAAAATTACTTCTGTGCATGTCATAAAATATCTTAAACAATGTGCTACCCCTCCTCCTTTACCAGTTTTCCTATCAATTCTATAGCACTTATAACCTTAAATATCAATTACACTTGTTTAGATCCTATTGCGAAGCTCTGTTTTACTCAGGCCTAAGAAATGTAACTTGGACTCCATGAACAGCATTTTAACCTCATCAAGTTTTGGCACCAGGCTTCTGATATTCAAGTTAGCCCCCAAAATGCCCTTAGGTTTGCTTTTAGAGTCCCATTTAATTTTTGCATGGTTTACTATGGAAAAAAAATCTAATGTCAATAATTCTGTGCATGTTTATCCCTAGTACTAGGCCCCAGATCACTCTTGCAGCTCAAATTATTTGGATCTGAAATAGGCCAGGTTGAATTTTTCTTTCCTCCTGGCGCACTGGCTCGGTTGATGGAAAGTAACTTGCCCACTGTGTGAAGATCAGAGGAACTCCATTTTGTGGAGCAGGCCCTTTTATTTATGGAGGGGGCCTATTCATCTGTGGAAAATTCCCAATTTGTTGTAAAGAAGGCCTGGACAGCGGCAGAGAAAGCTTTAGTAGCATTGGAGGAGGCCTTGCTAGTTGTGGTAGAAACCCAGCCTGCGGTAGAGGGATCCCAGCCAATTGTTACAAGAGAGCAGCTTGTAGTAAAGGAGAACCAGGTAACAGTAAAGGAGCTCCTGCAGGCTCCATCGGGTGACCCGCTCGCAGTGATTAGGGCCTAGTTAGTCCTGTGCCTGCCATAAGGAAAAACATTGTCTCAATTTCAACACAAAAGTATTTATATTCTCATCATTATGTTCTTTTCAGTTGAAGAAACTAGCCCTTAATTGTGCCTTAGTGGTAGGCTTAGCATACAGTTTTTCCAGAACATACAATACTTCTCCATTCGACAAACTTCCCCTTCTTGGCGGCAAACCTTTGGATGTGTGTGGAGAATAATCCAGCAAAAGAACGGCACCAGCATCACTGGCATCCACAGCCAGCTTAAAAGGTGGTGCGCAAAGAACAGGTGAATGGATCAGGAGTACTATAATGCTCTAAAAAGCATGACTGCAGTCAGCAGACCAAATGAAAGGCCGCTTCGGACTCAAAGGATCCATAAGAAGGGCCGCTACTGCCGACAAGTTCTTACAGAAACTCCGGAAATAACTGGCCATACCCAGGAACCACTGCAACTCGCGTCTGGAAGATGGTGTTGGGAACTGTGTGATTACCTCGATCTTTGAATGAACCGGCCTTCCCTGGCCGTTACCCACAACCTTGCCCAGATAAACCACAGTGGCACGCTCAAACTCTCACACTTTGCGAGGTGAACAGTTAGATTTGCTCCAACCAGTCTCTTAAATACTTCCTTCAACTGATCAACGTGCTTATCCCAACAGCTGGAATAAACAACAATATCATCCATATATTCCTTTCACCCAGGTACCCCAGACAGCACTTCACCAGCCGCTGGAACGTGGCAGGGGCATTACGGACACCGAACAGCATGACAACGTACTGCAGGAAGGAATCAGGTGTAATGAACACAGATATTTCCTTTGCTTTTGGAGTCAACGGAACCTGCTAGTAACCTTTCAGAAGGTGCAGCAGATCCACACAGTCCCCCATGTGTGGTAAGGGATGACAATCTGGTTTAGTGACACGATTTATCTTCCTGAAGTCAGCGCAAAAACAATCTGATCTGTCAGATTTAACAGCCAGGAGACATGGTGAACTTCAAGAACTGCAACTTGGTTCCACAGTGCTGTGAGACAACATTTAATCCCCCTGCTGGAGCAAATGGCGCTGCTTGTAGGGATTAACCCTTTATTGATGCTGCTTAATAGGAGACACATCTCCAACATCTAACATATTGACGTGGCATATGCGACTGCGCTAACCCGGTCTGGTGTGGCAACAATCAGTATCGCTTACCTTCTTCTCCGCTACGTATGGGCCACTATAACAATAACAAGCCTGTAAACTAGGACCCGGAAAAGGTAAGAACACTAAAACCTTGTCACCAGACTCAAACTGTCTGCAATTTGCGGTCTTATCACACCAGGTTTTCATCTTTGGCTGGGCTGTGACAAGATTCTGTTTTGCTAATTCACATGCCTGATGGAGCTTGAACCACAAAGAATGGACATAATCAATGAGATTTCAAGGTTTGTCACAAAGTCATTTCTCCCGCAACAGCTTCAGAGGACATTTTGGACTTATTTCTGGCCTTTGTGCGTGGAAAAGGTCCTACACATCTAATCAAAACATGATCTACTGCTGGAATGGGGCACTAAAGATGAGGGGGAGGTCTCTGAGAGACCTTTCTAGATACCTGACAAACATGGAGAGATCAACAATGCCATCTCACATCTCGTTTGAGACCAGTCCAAAAAAAATGACGCAAAATGCGGTTATAAGTTTTGTTAATTCCCAAAGGACCAGACAATGGGTTATCATGAGCTAACCCATAATCATGCACATGTATATCGTTGCAAGGGGTCTATTGATCCTTCATGTAGAGATCAAACACTGAAAGGCTCGGTTGAGCCACAAAGTACCACCTGTCCAATATTCCATTTCACCGTGGTGTGTGTAAAGCTGCCACATGTAGCTTTGTTATTTTTATGCCAATAACCATGGCATTTCTATGAAGAGCTTAGTCTGGTGATCTTTATTAACACCCTTTTCTTCTTCACCTGTGTAGGTGTCCACCTTCTGATTCAGTCTGACAGAACCACATTTCAAACCCAATGTTGAGATTTTCATAAAATGCTTATTATTACTTAAGTCAATTTCAACTTATTTCAGTGACAGCTGTATTTTGCCGTCTTCAATAAGAGAGTATAACTTTGAGATTGACCTCAGAGAGAATAGAGCACAATGAGCTGCTAACCACTACACAATAGGCTTTATGCACAGGTTCCCTAATTCCTGACTTAGACCAATTACTTTGTTTCCTGTCTTTCATTACTGGATGAACTGATTAATCCAGGTGTTTCTGGCCATTGCTATTCTGGTTTCTGAGGTCACACACACCTGGATTAATTAGTTCATCCAGTAATGAAAGACAGGAAACAAAGTAATTGCTCTAAGTCAGGAAGTAGTGAACCTATGCATAAAGCCTGTTTTGCCACTCTAATGTTAATGGTGTTATAAACCGTATTATGTTATGCAATGGGTTGCAACATTGCAGTGTCAAATTTTTAGTCATAAAAGCCCGATCATACTCCTAAGTGTGTATATATCAGTTATTGGCTTTGTACTTTGCCCTATTATGAAAGACAACAATCAATCCCCAGATCACAACATACTAACATTTAGTAGAATAAAAGCTTTAATATACGGCCATATCTTAAAGAAAAAAGCAATTGCTTGTGGGAAAAGATCAAATCAGCATCTTTAGTTCTCTCTCCTGAAGGAACATTTAGAATCCTGCAGGTTACTACTCACTTCCAGCTTGCAAGGTACTACATTGAGGGCAAAGGTATTTCTCCTAATGTCGGTATCTACAATAGGAACACTCGTGACACGTTATACAAGTGAAACATACAGCTCCAAAAATATCCAGATATTATCTTTAGGATGTGACAACTGGATTGAACCTTGAGCATACTGCCAGTCCTCGTACAAAGTGCAATGATGTCTGAATGAGCTCATGCAGACTGAGCAGGTCTATGTCAGAGAATCTACATCGGGTGTTTGTACTCATGTCACTTTCTCAAACTCTAAGTCACTTGTGTAATAAACAGGCAAATTGTAGAACATATTCAGAGCTCATGTCAGAAAATATTTTCATTTCTTATTGAGATTCACACCCCATTCCTGAGACAGGTCACCTTAAACAGGTCGCCAGTCTATCACAGGCCAACACAGAGAGAAACAATCAGTCACACACATTCACTCCTAAGGAGGCTCTCGAACTACCAATCAACCTAACAAACATGTCTTTGGACAGAGTTTCTTGAGAAAACCCACGCTAACGTGGGGAGAACATGAAAACTCGGCACAGTAAGGCCACTGTTTGAGGCTCGAACCAGCAACCCTTTTGCTGTGAGGCTGCAGTGCTAAACACCACACCACCGTGCAGTGCAACTGAATGAACAGTTACTGAAAATGTCCTGACTTTCCAAAAGTAGGAGTTACAACTCTGGTATCAAAGCTGATATCCTTATTTTCAATCCTGGAAGCTTTTAAAATTTTTACATCAAGCTTTTCAAAAGTCAGAATTTGAGCAAATTTATCCTAAAATATTAAATGATTTATGTTCTAATATTACACTTTACGTGTATTACTGTCAGGCCAAAGATAGATTTCTTTTAAAGAATTTCTGTGACTTTTCTATGGATTTTCACATTGCGGTGAATAAGAAGCTACTTACTCACATTCCACCACTTTCGATACCAGCTGTTGCTGAAAAGACTCTGAGAAGAAATGTTTTGTTTTGTGGGAGCTTATTGAGGTATCATTATAAACATGAACAAAGAATTTCTATGTGAATTTTTGTATCAGGACAATGTTAGGTAAAGACTTAACTGAGAAAAACTATCATTGAGCATGTATGGAAGAGTAGAAGATCTAAAAATCTGAATAGAGGAACCAAGACAATAAAGAAAAGGTAAAAGAGAAAAGTGAGGAGAACAGGGTATGTGAATCCACATGTGTGTTTATGGTTGTGTTTGGAAAGGAATGCGAGCAAGCAACAAGTGCAAACTGGGGGAGGGGGATAAATGACCACTGCTTAGTGCACTTTCCTTTTCAAGTATCAGGAAACACCATCGGAACTTCCGGTGTTTTAGTAGATCCTTCAGTATCGTATCTATCCTGGATTCAACTTGATCTCACAGAATTACATGAAATAACCATAAGGTCTCAACATAATTACATTCTTGCGGCACATACATAAGTACCAGAAAATCATGATTTGTAATAAATTATTAAACATTATGGAAAATGCATGGAAAGCAGGTCAGTGGTACATCAGCGGTGGAGCTTTGTCGTAGTGTCTGCACAACTACACAGCTTATGTTCAATAATAAACAACTGTAGTGATAGAAAATCAACATGTTGATTTATTGAAGAATTTCATTACTGTAGAGGCGCACAAGTAGCAACGTCTAGTTAGGATGCCTCCTGGACATCTCTCTGATGAGGATCCAGATCTGTTTTACTGGGAAGACCGTCTCAGGAAGACCTCGGACATTGTGGGGGGATTTCTTGGGCTCCCCTTGGACAAGTTGGAAGAAGTAGCCACGGAAAGGGAAGGTTTTCACTTTTCCTCCAGTCAAATTTATTGGTAGTTCTAATGCAGTAATGATACAAATAGAAAATAAGACGGAAAACAAACATTTATAATAAAAAAAGAAAAAGGAAAAACAACAAATGACAAAATACACAAAATACTGTTGTTTTTTTTAGAAATGAAGTTTAAAACCTGCTTATTTATGTATGTTTGTGAGATCAGGTTGACTAGATTTCATGACACTGAGATTCAGTGTCATTCAGAGACCTTGGCTCCCATTGCTGACACAGGGCCCGACACTATGACAAGAATTCAGTGGAGAGGAATGTTAACACAAAGAGTAGAGACAAATTTGGACATGGTCAGGTGGGAAATTTTGCCCAGCCAAGTTATTTGTTTACAGAATAACTGGAACTGGTCAATGGTGCACCAGTGGGTGGATGGAAGCAGTTATAGTACTGATTCATGAATGCAGTAACACTTAAGTGATGCTTATACATCCTTCTTATTGCATCTGTAAAGAAATGATGAAGTTAAAAAATAAACTATAAAGATATTAAAATAGCTCATTTAAAACAATTTAAAACAATCTCTGACCATAAAGCACAAGCCTTGAATGCAATTATGTTCTGCAAATTATAAAATCACTCAGCAAGTAATTGACTGTCGTAGGAGACCTCCTTTATGGTTTACATCATTAATAGCATAAAAATTGTTTCGGGACATTCTGTATCAACACCCGGGTCTGATATGATTAAATATATTTTTCATAAAACACCTGTAACAGCAGGCAATCAAAAGAAAATCATATTCCTCGACAGTCAGAGTTAAACTCTACACCACTGCATTCATGTCAGTGAGCAGATCAGTAGTGTTCTAGTTGTTACATTCAATACCTTAACTACATAATAAAAGCTGATAATTTTATGCCACATAAATTGATATAAAGTAAAACTGCAGCAGAAGTGCAACAATGCCACCTGCTGACTGCAAAGCATCATTCATTTAATTCCCCAAAAAAAGCAGATTTGAGGAAGCAAATCTACAATTAAGCTTTTATACTTTATTCGATTATTTTGTATTTAATACCAGGTTATTTCTTTAAGGGTTAAACTATAACATTTTTCAGCTTTTGGTTTTGAATGTGGGGTATCCCTCCCACTTAATATGCCACCAAAACTCCTTGATGTAAAAATTAGATTCGTATAAACAGCTGGTGCTTATTCAGTAAAGTGATCTTCATTAACTTCTACAACAAGCTCACCTCACAGGTGGAGGGGAAAACTTATTTAACCAGATAAATAAAAAGAGAGTTGTTTCCCGTTTAGGCGCACACCGGGGTTTGGGAATAGGCAGAAGAAGAAAAACAAAGATGGCCTAATGTACAAGCTTAACTGCAGAGGTTTTAAAAGGGGGGGAGGCATGGGAATTTCTGAATAGAGATCCTGGACAGACCTGATTTAATCTCCTTTATTTTTTTCAGAACATTTCTCCTTCTATTACAAAATCACTGCCTGGAGCAGAAAATTCACTTAGAAGCATGTGAATTAGTCAGAGGCCTATCTACAATCCTGGGACAAAATTAATCTAATTTCATCTGTATTTTGGTGAATAGAACAAATTTTGGTGAACGTCCAATTAGGGTTGAGCTAAAGGTGATCCCAGGGTATCGCTGGCCACCCCTAGTGATTGACAAGTCACTGTAGAAGTCGTACAAAAATGCAGAAATCGCAGTTTCCCTGCACCAGTTTTAAGTCTATTGTTCATTTTCGTCCAGACTCAACCATTAAAAATATTGACGCCTCTTCACATTTCTAGAAGAGATTTTGTGTCTGTGCAAGTGTTACTATTTTTAAGAACGACTAATAAGATAGCACTAAAGTAGTTTTAAGGTAATATAAGGAAGTTACTTCATTCGTAGTTTTTAGATGTGAGCTCACAAGCTTTTCATGTTGGAGCTTAAAATTGTCTGTGAGGAATGCAGTGTCTCAGGATCTGAGTTGCTTAAACAGAACCATAAGTTGATTTCAAAGTAAGCTGTGGTATGGAAATGGGGAGAAATATAGCCTGTAATCAGTTTTATTTTGTGTTGCAATGTATAAGAAAGAAAAGATAAAGAGATACATACCTGACATTTTTGTAAAGAGGAAGGATGTAGACAACTCGCAGCCTCATCAGAGACATCTAGAATAACAGAACTAACTACATACATCATTTTGTTCTGAATATATGAATATTTCATAATATTTTTCTGAAAAAAATTACATTATTGTTTGAATACTGACGACATAAGCTACTATAATTATAACCAGAAGAGGGCAATATCACTTCAGTTATACAATTTCCTCCATACACAGTCAAACACGGACTCAGTTGTTTAAACAGTGAAAGTCTGCTGCCTTAGCCTCACAGCAAGCAAGTTGCCGGTTGGCCTGTGTGTGTGTATGCAAGGTTGTTTGTCTATGTGTGATTGTTCAGGGTGCACCCCACCTCTCGCTCAATGATAGCTGGGACAGATATACTCAAGCAGTTTTTTGCGGCTAATGAAATTGACAACGCAGACAGGCAAAAGGCAATACTGATTAGCGTCGTGGGAGCGCCAACCTACAGCCTGATGCGCAACCTTCTCAGTCCGGACAAGCCAAAAGATAAATCCTTCGAAGAGCTTGTACTCATAAAAAAACACTTTTATCCGAAGCCCAGCGAAATTGTGCAAAGGTATAAATTTGGCTCATGTAACCGCAAACCAAATGAAACATGGATTATGTGGCTGAGCTCGGCGCAAGACTGTAACTACGGCAGCACTTTGCAGCAAATGCTAAGAGACAGGATAGTTTGCGGGATCAATGATGACAGAATCCAGAGGCGGCTCTCAGATTTAACCTTTGATAAGGCACTTTCGATTGCATTTTCACATTAAACAGCAAATAAGAACGCCCAAGACCTCCAGACCGGTACATCTGCAAAGTGCTTCAGCATAAAAAAGGAACCACAAGGGGTAAAACATGGACGGGAGCTACCAGAGAATGCTACCGGTGCAACGGGACCAGGCACACCACAGTACAAGCAAGAGAAATGTCATGCCTGTGGTAAAGTTGGACATTTAGGAAGAGCTTTTAGGAGCAAAGCTAAAATGATCCATAAGAAACAGGGACAGGCAAGTTAAAGGACAGCTAAAAAGCGTGGTTCTCGCTACCGTTCTCACAAAGTAAGGGAGACTGAAGATGATAGTAAAAGTGATGGTTCTGAAGAAGACAGCTTCACATTAAACTGACTAGACAAGCGCAATAGAACCAACTGTATAAAATAGGACGTCAGAATGCAGGGGAACCCAGAAAAGTAGATCCTTATACTGTGGATGTAAAACTTAATGAGAAGGAGGTGAACTTTGAGATCGATTCGGTTGTTCCTTAACAGTGATAGGTGAGGAAACATTTAAGGAGACAATGAAACACTCTAAACTTCCTAACCTGAGGCCCAGCAAAATCAAACTTGAAACCTATACAGCAGAAAAAGAGACTTCCCCTCATTGTGGTCCAAGGAAATGGACCCAGCTTACTGGGGAGAGGCTGGATGGAGGACATATGCTTCGATTGGAGAGAAATAAAAAACAGATGCAAAGCTGATAGAGTTCACCGGGTCAAGACAGGAGAAAGCACATTACAGCAAGTGTTAAGTAAATATGAGAATGTGTTCAAAGAGGAGTTGGGCACCCTGAAAGGCACAAAAGCAACAATCTGTGTTAGAGAGAATGCCACACCACGTTTCGTCCGACCACGGTCTGTTCCGTTTGCCATGCGAGCAAAAGTGGATGAAGAAATCGATCGACTATTAAAAGAAAACATAATTTCACCAGTGAAAAATGCTGATTGGGCAGCACCTGTTGTGCCCATCCTGAAGCCTACTGGATAATTAAGACTGTGTGGTGACTACAAGCTTATGGTAAACACAGTGGCCTCCTTGGAACAGTATCCAAAACCAAGAGTGGAAGATCTGTTCACAGTGCTCTCAGGAGGAAAGCATTTCTCCAGAGCAGATATGAGCCATGCTTACCAACAAATACTCTTGGATGAGCAATCAAAAAAGTATTTGACAGTGAACACACGCCATGGACTTTTTACGTACAACCGACTACATTTTGGAGTAGCATCTGCGCCGGCCATCTTTCAGAGGACCATGGAAGGCTTCTTAAAAGGCATACCTATAGTGGTTGTATATTTAGATGACATTTTGGTGAGTGGGAAAGATGAAGCGGACCACCTGAAGAACTTAGCTGAAGTGTTAAGGAGATTGGAGGAGGCTGGTCAGCGCCTTCAAAGGAGCAAGTGCATCTTCATGCAACAATAAGTGGAGTACTTGGGACACAGAGTGGATGCGCAGGGGCTCCACCCAGTGGAAAAAAAAGTAAAAGCCATCATGGAGACTCCTGCCCCCACAAATGTCACTGAACTGAAAGCATACCTGGGGTTGCTAAACTATTAAAATAACTTCCTTCCCAATCTGCCAACCCTGTTGGCCCCACTACATGAGCTCCTGAGGCAGAATGTGAGATGGCCATGGCACAAAAAACATCAAGAAGCATTTCAGAAGTCAAAGGCACTGCTGAACTCAGCTGATGTGTTAATACACTACTCAGCAGACAGAGAATTGATTCTCTCATGTGACACTTCTCCTTATGGGGTAGGAGCGGTACTCTCACATCGGATGGATGATGGCAGCGAGAAACCATTAAGGTTCATGTCACGTACACTCTCACCAACTGAAAAGAGATATTCACAGCTGGATAAAGAAGACCTAGCAGTGATGTTTGGTCTCAAGAAATTCCACAAGTACTTGTATGGTCGAGTTTTCACTATCTACACAGACAATAAGCCGCTGATCTCTCTTTTTAACATGAAGAAGGTCATACCTCAGATGGGCTCGCCAAGGGTGCAGAGATGGGCTGTGACCTTTAGTGCTTATGAGTACAATATCAAGCCAGGCAAGCACCATGCAAATGCAGACGCACGCAGCAGATTACCTGTCCCGGAAACGGCACCGGATAGGGAAATGAAAAGTATGTCTTGATGATGGATGTACTGGATGACACACTAGTGGATACTGGACAAATCAAGTGCTCTACAGCTAAGGATGTTGTTTTATCCCAGGTTCATGAGTTTATCTTAAAAGGTTGGCCTGACCAAACAGAGACCTGATTTAAGCCGTACCAACAGAGGAAGCTGGAACTCAGTGTGAAGGATGGATGTGTGCTCTGGGGAGCCATAGTAGTCATCTCCAGCAAAAGCAAAGCAAAAATACTGACCCTTCTGCACCAGACTCACATAGGCATGACAAAGATTAAAAGGACTGGCAAGGTCATATGTGTGGTGGCCAGGAATGGATGGGGACATTGAAAAGGAAATACGGTCATGTGGAGAATGCCAGAAACGCCACAAGTCCCCACCAACAGCACAATTACACCCCTGGGAATGGCCGGAGTCACCATGGTCCAGGATCCACGTGGACTATGCAGGCCCTTTCCTAGGTAAGATGTTTTTGCTCATTGTGGATGCTCATTCCAAGTGGATGGACATTTACCAGGTGAAATCAGCAACATCTCAAGCCACCATAGAGAAACTGCGACAGAGTTTCAGCATGTTTGGTCTTCCTAAGATGTTAGTTTCAGACAATGGAACATGTTTCACTAGTGCAGAGTTTGAGACTTTTATGAAGCAAAATGGTATTGACCATGTCAAATCTGCGTCGTTTCACCCTTCTTCCAATGGTCTAGCAGAGAGGGCAGTGCAGACTTTTAAAGACGGGACGAAGAAAGTGAAAGGAGATACGCTGCAAACCCGATTGTCTAGATTTCTTTTCAGTTACAGAATAACACCTCATGCAACTAGTGGCGTTTCACCTGCCAAACTGATGATGTCGAGGAGACTGAGATCAGCTCTTGACCTGCTCATACCGGATGTGAAAGCACGCGTACAGCAGAAGCAGCTGAAACAGAAAGAGAACCATGACACAACAAAAAGACTGAGAAGTTTCTCACACTGTCACCCTTGGAAGCGGTCAAACAGTTAAGCGGCATGTTGATCAGGTTAGAGCCGGATCATCAGCCACTCTTGATAAGGAACCAAACAGCGAGCTAAGGCTGTTGCCTGACATTCAAGTGGACTCCGTTTACCGTCAGTGATGAAACCTACATCTCAATCTCCACTGAGTGACCCACAAGAGTCCCTCCCTGTAAATAACACTTCATCTAAATCCCCAGTTGCACTTGAGGTACGTCATTCCCAGAGAGAGAGACGTGTATCTGGGCATCTCAAGGACTTTGTTAGGTAGAGTGAGGTCCTCAAGAATAGAGCAACAATGCGCTCTGGATCTCACGGGAAGGGTGTACCTTCTCAGTTAGTTTGAAAAAAAATATGTATGATTGTTCTATTATTCTGTGTTATAGATGTTTGTGTTATCTTTTTTTTTAAGTTAAACAGATAATGCTTATCTTAAAGGGGAGGAGATGTGGTATCCCAGCTAACTGCTAGGTTGTGGTTATCTATAAGGCCAACAGAGGGCAGAATGACATTGTTTTTCCGCAGTAGATTTTTTGGCGTAGAAGAAGAACACCGGCATTAATGGACATTTAAGGCCAGATTTACTAAAGGTTTGCGTGTACTAAAACGCATGCAAACCAATTGCACACGCTAAAAAAAGTACAAACTTATCTACTAACAGTGAGTAAAAGGGTTTGCGCCTTCCAAAGATGCAAAATTGAGCGTCCTCTAGTTAGCACGTTTGCCTCAATTAATATGTAAATTGAGGTCGTTCACACGCAATTTTGCGTGGAGTGGGATGAGAACATGTAAATATATGATTTTAGCACACGCAAAGCGATTTATCAAACCCGAAAGTTGCTGGTAGAAACTGCGCCTATATTTAGCATGTATTAAAAGGAGGTGGAAACGGGTTCAATGCGTAATTGCGCACACATGGCTGCAGTGATTGTTACAATGCAAAGACAGAAATAATCAAAGACGATGGAGAGAACGCATATTTCCTCCTTGTGTTAACATGTTTGGAATGAGAGAGAAAACTAATTATTTAAAACATATCGCCTATCCAGCCTTGCTGTTGTGGACCTGTTAGAGAAACTCAGTGCAGATTTGGAGCCAGACACAAGAATGAGTCATGCATACCTGCAATAATTAAACTCCTGGCAAGTCTAGAGTTTTTGGCATCTGGGTCATTCCAGCGTACAGT
>JBAMHX010000006.1:18608787-18620467 GCA_037177515.1 Pseudomugil tenellus | reverse complement strand
AATAGTTGTGATTTTAGACGTACAAACATTACTTTTGATTGAATAAAACATTAGTTTTGATTGAAAACATTAGTTTTTATTGAAGTTAGAGAAGTATGCTCTCTCAAATATATAATTTTTAATTGCAACCTATTTTGTTTCGATCTCTACAAAAAGATTTTGATTCTAACTTCTCTTCTTTTGCTCTCAAAATAAAGTTTTGGTTGCAAATCTATTCTATTTAATTGGATAATAAAGAAACAAATTTCTCTCCATAACACTCCCGCACACTTAAATTAGAAACCTAAGCCATGAGCTTCAAACTCAAATGCTTGTTGCATTTATACTTTGCCTCCTCCTGTGTATCTTAACTACATCCTGCATGTCTAATGAAAGAGGAATGCGTGACGATAAGAGTAGTCCTGATCTAAACGCTGTCCCTTCTTGCAGGAGGGGTTTACTTTGAGGCCTCAGCCAGAGAGAACCACGAGGGAGTCCATGCTGCCTTCCTACATCTCTGTCAGGAGGTGAGACTTTATCTTTTTGTTTTCTGGTCGGAAACTTTTGATTGAGTTTTGTGTTCTGGGGAAATCATGCTGTTTAGAAATGAGGATGTGCATTTTCCATCCACCAAACAAAGTTGTCATTTTGTGTGGGAACTGCAGGCCACTTCCTACTGAGTTTGTCGCTTTGGTCAGAGATGGACACTAAAACGGACTGTTCCATTTACTTGTTTTCTTGTGCAGTTAAAGATTTTGTCCATCAAATGACTGTTTTTGATTGTGTTAATCTTTTCTAGTTGCGATCCTTCTTGGACAGTTTTATAATGCTTATATAAGCATTATAAGTGTTATATTGCTGTGAACGACATGATACTTTAACAGCAATATTCAATGTTTTACACAAAGAGGGAATTTAAATTAATGCGACAGAGACGGATTTGGAAATTCCTCCTTACTCCAATTCTACAAATCTTTGGTAGATACAATCAAAATGTTTTTATTTTGGTTAGGTATACACAATCAAATGTAATTGCATACCATTCAACAAACTAAAAAAATAAGGAATAGGCTGAACTTCATAGCTTTTATATGCTTATCCTGTTATCTTCCCAATGAATTAAATGTTAAATAACAATGATCCTGTAACATACTGTCTCTGTTTCTTCCAAATCATAATGCCTTGTGCGCTCAGTTGGGTCTGAGTTATTGTTACAACACAACTGACTCAGATTAAACGGACCCAACAGCTTATGGAGTTCTGCACAAAACTCATTAAGTTGATTCAGGTTTGTTGGAAACATGGAAAACCAGCAGAACATGTTTGTTTTTTTTCACCAATCCAGAATAAAAAACCCTTGTGTGCCTGTGAGGGGCAGTAAGTGGGACTGTTTTCTATTTATTTTTTATTATTTCTATTTTATTCAAAAGGTTGAATAGTTAACATCCCTCTGACAGGTTGTTTTCCACAGACCTTTAAAAAGGAAATGGTCACACCACTGCAGAAAAGAATTGTTTGAAAAGTTCTGCTCCATACAAAACCTCTCATTGTTAATTAAGACCTTGTGACTCAAACATTGTTCTGATGTCAGGATTTTCCCCAGAGAAGTTCAGTTTAGCTTCTGTAAGATCGCAGTACTAATTTTGACTCAGTCAACACTAACATCCTGTTGATCTGATGGACTCTCCAGTGTATTTTTTTTAAATTAGTTTGAATCCTCCTTAAAAGACAGGGACTATTTTATGTTAGTTCATAACTTTAGATCTACTCACACAAAGATAAGAGTTTTCAAGGATAGTGTGGGCGCTCGCCAAGTCGTCCAGTTTCCTGCCACCACATCAAATATGGATGTTAGGTTTATTTGTGATTTTGATCTAGGAACATTTTATATAAGAAAAAAAACCCATCAAGCAAAAAAACATTTGAATACAAAACAACATTTAGGACAACAGATCAAAAACTTTTCCTCTGCCTACCAGGTGATCCGAGCGTTGGGTGGAGGAAATGGGGAGAAAAGAAGAGGAGGCCTCCACCTGGCCCGGCCCAAATCTCCCAACATGCAGGAACTAAAGAGGAGGTTCAGGCAGGTCCTCTCCTCTAAAGTCAAGTCAGCCACAACTATCTGATCTCAGGAGATGAAAAATGACAACACACAGCTGCTGGACATGAGGCGATATTAAAGCCTTGTGGGGAAATTACAAGGTTGAAGAAAAAAAATCACAAGCAGAGGTACTGAAGGGTTTTGACCTCTGAGTTCAAAGTCTGAAGCCATTCATGACAGAAAAAAAAGCACAGCTGAGCCGCTCTGAAGTGATCAAAGGATTTCAAAGAGCACATGGAGTCCTCATCAGATGGACAGATAAAGAGACTGAATGGAGATTTCTGGCAGCATAGCCTTTCTGGAAGAGACTCATTGTCGGCATCATGACCCACTGCTACGATCAACAAAAACGCAGCACAAAGGAGACATGTCAAAAACAGAACCTTGACATGTTTCTCGGGAAAGAGTGGCCATGTCAACAAAACTTCAAGACACAGCAGGACAATTGGTATCTTGTGGTTTTGGAGGTTTAAAATAACTGAGAACATCATGGCAAACATGAATAGCATACACCAAAACAATAAAGATTTTTATGAATGTATCCAGATGTTCTGTCTGTAATTACATCTGCATTTAATTGAAGTCTATTCATATTTGGTTTTGATTCCAATTCATATCTATTCAATAGGTTTTTAGTGATAATCTAAAGATGATCTGTTATATAGTTCAAGTCAGTCCACATAAGAATAAGATTTTACTCTTTAAAAACCAAAAAAGTGAAAAAGGAATTTGTTGTTTGCATTGAAAATATGATATGACATTTAAACCAAAACAGGAAATTACCCCAAAATGGATTCATATGTAGCCATGTTCTTTTATAAACTAACATTTTACAGCAGGAAGGAAGGAAACCCCTTTTATAGCTAAATGAGCTGAACATGAACTCTGATGCAGAATCTGCAGCTTATAAAATGCAGATAAATTAACATCCTAACTTTTTTTATTTTATTCAGCCGGGTCATATATTCAGAAGACTTGCTACTACTAGGTAACAGACGGGTCTATCTTCAATCCCAACTGTATGGCTTTGTCTACTTCAAAACTACAGCTATATAAATTCTTGATTTCAAGATTAAACATTTTCCTTGAAAATCTCCAGCACTCAAAGACTTTTTGAAATGTCAGATGAGTGTATATGAGAACAGGTGGCGAACATTATGCAAATAAGAAACGCATAGCAAAATACAGCATATAACACTCTTTAACCAAGATTAGATTAAAGATGTCAAAATGTTAAGTTCTGTTCCCATGCGCAGCTGTGACAAATTATCCCATCATGAAAAATCAATGAAAAATACTTTATTAGTCCTAAAAGGAAATTCAAATTCTGTAGTCCTTAGGTTCAGCTGTTTTTTTTTGTTTTTTTTTAGCTGGAATAAGGCAGGACTTTTTCCACATCACCAGAATTCTTTTCTTTTCAGCCTGGTGTTAAACTGGTGCTAAAGAATTGGACTAATTTGTCTTGAGCAGTTCTTTAGAACTTTGGGACTGACACCATCTGGACCTGCAGCCTTGTTCTGGTTCAGTTTCATCAGTTGTTTCATGACTTGATTACAGGCGACAGACAGAGTGGAGGTGGAGGCAGAGGAGGTTTCAGAAAGTCCCGATGTGGAGGAAGATGAGGTTGTGTTCAGATCCTTGACTGAGCTGCAGGTTGACAGAGTGGAGGTGTGACAGGAAAGCTGCAGGCTTGTGGGGCTAGCATGTAGGGTCATTTCAGCTAGCAGTTCCATATCTCTAGTTGCAGATCTTCTCTCTAACAGTAACATGTCCAGGATGAAACCAGTGATGGTTAACCAGTACTACAACTCCACCACTTTTTAGTTTTCCGCTGAGTTGTTTATTGCGGTCTGCATGGACTGTCTTGAAACCGTGTGCAGACGCATTACAGTCTGGGATATGTTCCATTAGCACCTGGAGCTTGTCAATTTTGTTAGCTAGCGATCTAACGTTAGCCATCACAACATTTAGAAGAAAAAGTTTAAATCTCCACAATTTATCTCTCTGCCTCACTCCTGCCCTGCATCCTCTTCTCTTTCTTTTCAACTCCATTGTGATTTAAAGTGTTATTTCACTGATAATCATGAATTTGGAGAGTATTATCAGTTGATCTTGGTGGTAAATAAGTCTCATTGCCATGGAGACTCACCATAACAAGTCTTGAAAGAGCAGAAAAATGTGCAGAAAGTCTCCTGTGTAGAACAGTTTCTTATCAGCATGAAAAGTCTTCTTGGACAATCCAAATTCACAGCTCATCTTAAACAAGAAAAAAGCCTATATTACAAAATACACAAACATTAAGACAGAGTTACTACAAAATGCAGCCACATTCCAGAAAAAATAAATTCATCATCATTACCAGTTTTATCTTTATCAGTGGAGAAAGTTCTGCATTCAAAATAAGGTTTTTACATATAGCATATTGCACATCAATGACCCTTTCCATAATAGTTTAATCCAGATAATCCAAGCTCTATAATAATATTTGTCAAAATCAAGAAAATTTCTGTTCTCCTGTTTAAGAGGTAATTCTCAGTATGTGTGGGATATTGAGACATTTAGTTTTGTTTGTGGAGGAAATTCTGACAGTGAGTTACCACTTGAACATACAGTCTCTACTCCCAGTTAGGAGTAAGGGATTGGTCCATTAGCGTAAAAGGAGGTTTGTGTGTATGCTCTGTGTGGTGAGTGTACCCGTTCATGTGTGTTTGGTTGCTGCTGTTCTCATGACCTCTCCTCTCACAGAAATGAACAGAACTCCCAATAAAGACAAATTCCACAGCATCTGGAATTTCTTTGTTGGTCATTGAACTGCCATTCTCACCCTTCAACACTGCTCACACACACACTTAAAAATTGTCTGTTGACTTTTGCTCTTTGACCTTTAAAAGCAGCAAGGCTCCATCACAGTCTGGAAAAAAACAAAAAATCACAACAAAAGGTCTTTAATAATGTTTTGCCAAAAAAACTACCATTTTAATTATGTGTGTTCAAGTGTGTGTGTTTGGGGATATTACTCCAGCTATAGGGATGTGTTTACAGAGTCATGTTATAAGGGTTTCTGTCACTTCTGAATATAAAAAGTAATTTTTTATAACACAAGTCATTAGATTTTAACTGTAAATTTGCAGGAAGTGACTATAAATCAAAGTCCACTAAAATTATGGAAAAATTATACATGTAAGTGAATGAGAGACAGAAAGTAGTTTTTTTTAGCAACTTGAAATCTAATTATTTTTTGTCTTTGCATTTGAACACACAGTTTCCCTCCCTTTGTGGAAACACACACACACGTCGGTTTTATTTTGTCTGTGGGGACTCTCCATTGACACAATGCCACAATGCATTCCTGGAACCTTCCTTTAAAAATGAGAACTTCATTTTTAACACTAGTTTTCGTTATTTTATCCATAGACTTGACTGTAAGGGAATTCTAACCTGATGCTAAAACCCGTTATTAACCCTCAAAACTAACTTAACTATGGTCCCCACATTTGCAGAAAGTCCCCATAACTCCCCATAGTCCCACATGTGAAGTCTCCATCATGAACTAAAACCAGTTCTAGCTGACACACACCACCATAAAGAGCTCCTTCCTGTGTGCCACTGGAGCAAGTGCTCTTCAATCTCAAATGACTGAAGGAGAATTTTTCCCATTTTCCCCCTCTAAGCCACTTATGTGCTCAAGCATGGATTTCAAATGTGAGTTAATGTGATAGATGAAGAGTTAATGGGACATTTATGGAGCTAGATTTAGAAGTGAGCCTCCTTTAACTGTTGCCTTTTTTGGACAAGGGTACAATGAGATACAGTGATCTACAAGGATCAGTTTAAAATGTAATGAAATTTGACACAACTATGTGTTTGCTAGATTTCCAACTGTTATAATCTATAAAATAAGGCACAGGTGACAATTCTGAATGTAGAGTAATCCTAATTCTTAGACAATTTTTATGACAAGGATGATTAATTAACAATACTTCATACACTACCAGTCAAAAGTTAAATTGTCAATAGCATAATTTGTTGTCATTGTTTTCGTAGCTTTTGTAAAAGCACTGTTTGATGCAGTCTTTGACTACTTTTTTCTGGAATTTGTGAAGTCTTCATCTGTAACTGCAATTAAATCCACTTGATTTTTGTATAACTGAACGACTTTAATGGGCCAGTAAAATTGTCATTGTAGGCCCACACAGTTTTAAACGAAATTATGATTATGCAACAAAATAGTTGTGTGAAGGACCTTTAACCTTATTTATCCAAAGCATCTCAAGAAGTTGCAGTCAGTAGCTGAAATAGTGTTTTCACATTGCTTAACTGTGTTTTTTTTTTTTCAGATAAAGAAAATCACTCTGGGCTTGAAAGCATCTCTAAATAAAAAAAATAATGATTATCTAAAGCATATGATCTTGTGTGCATTGAAAATGCCATTTGATATTGGTTGAATTTGGTAGACTGAGCTAGGTGTGCAGAAATGTGAGCCAAATACCTAAAAGAACAATGTTACAAATGTTCGTATGCTGAAGTTAATACAAACCTGCTGCTCATACCGTCAGTCAGTAACATCTGGAAGTTATTCATCTTTCCAGGTGAGAAAAAGATCAACAGACATTCCCAAAGTTTCCAGCTCAGACCTCAAAAGAAGCATAACATCAGTATGTATCTTTGTCTCTATTTCCTATTTTGCTACTTTACTGTGTTATTCTCACTACCAGCTGTTAGCACAAGAATGAAAAGTGAAGCAGAAGTATTGTTTTTGTGTACATTTGATGTCACTTGGGACCTTGATTGGCATCAAGCTTCATGACTGTATTAGGAAAGTTTATAGATAAATAAAAAGATATTTTCATATATTCTGTGAGTTATAAAGGAAGACATGTCTAAATCGACAGGATTAATGTATTTAATACATCTTGCACCAAAAAAGGATCAGTAAAACTTGAGAAAGCAATACAAATCTGAGGAAGTTTATTTATTCATTTATTGTTAGAATAATGACATAAGCAAATAAAATTTTGTTGGATCTGATTGCAGATCTGAACAGGATAAAAACTCCAGTGGGTTTGTTTTATTTTCTAATGAGGATAAATGATCAGTTCCCTTATTCAAATTATCTTTATGGCAACTTATCCAGAAAAGGACACACACACAGCAGGATGCAGAAAATCACAGTCCTACATTATAATAGCCATTTTATTACTGAAATAATATAGAGTATTGCATTACTTTACTTTGCTACTAAAAAAATTAAATTGTTACTGTGTCACGTAACGTAGATTTTCAGCTAACTTCAAGCTAAAAGGAAATACATTAATTCACACAACAGGACTGAAGAGGAGTACATTCACACTGCTGGTCTTAAAATCCAATTTTTAGAAATCATTTTCTGTCCAGTTGTTTTTTGTATGTTAGAGCCCTGATACAGAAGACCAAAGCAGACTAAGATAAATGGTACCAGCCACCCCCCTCAAGAAAACAAGCAGCCCATTGGAGGACATCAACCAGCTGTGTGTGTGTGCATGGGTGTGTGTGTTGTCTCCTTTGGTTATCTATGAGAGGCGACAGGAAGTTGAGGTCATGTCTAAGATTAAGTCAAACCCTGAACAAGAATAAAAGGAAAACATAGAGGAAGAACAGAAAAAAGTCCAAAAGGTATGAGAGAGAAAATGAACGAGTGAAAGGAAATGAAGATGGTAAATAGAAAACAGGGAGGAAGGGAAAACAATGATTGTTACTTGAAGGATAAACAGACAAAAAGAGAGAAGAGGAAGATAATCAGTTCATTTTTCCAGACATAAAATGAACAGATACAGCAGCTTTTACCAGTTTCGTGCTACCCTTGCTTTTTGATAAGAATCGAGATCATGAATGTCTGATTATTCTACAAAGCAGCATTTTTATAAATATGTTTTTAAGCAAATTACAGACAGACACCATCACATTTAGCTGTTTTTATTATTGTACATGAATCATTTCATGTTAAATTATATAAGTAGATAACAAGAGGCCAAATTAAATATATCAAATAAATCATACTTGATCATTTACTTTTTGAGGACAATTATCCTGCATTATATTATATCAAAATCATTGATTTAGCTTCTTGGAGGGAAAGTAAAGTATCTAACTGTACCTTAAGGGTGATCATTGGTGTCAGGTAATCAGGACACAACCTCCATGTCCTAATAAAACTTATTTATAATAAAATGTCAGTGTTGTAGTAAATTTTCATCATTAAAATCACAGTGAGCAGATGTATCTTGGACTTCCAGCTGTGTTGGACATTTTTGGAGTTGTTTTCTTGTGTATAAGAGAACAAATCTGACAAGACTGCTTTAACGTGTTTGTCCAGTCCAGATGGTTTTAGGAAAACCACAAAGAGTATTACATCGCCTCTTTAATGTCTCTAATGTTCTTTAATGTATGAAAAAAAAAGAAAGTTTTCATGGTTTAATAGTCAAAACTTCTTGTGGGGGAGTTACATGACACCAAATATTTCCACCATAATTCTCAGAAATTAAATAAAATGTAAAAATAAACCCTATAATTAGCAGGATGTTGTATTAATTTTGCCCCAATAGTTAAAAACATATCAAAAGCACTTACCGAAAGAGATTAATGTTATGTTATATTGTTCTGCTGAGGTTTGTAGCAGAGTTAATGTATGAGCAATATCTGTGGCCCGTTGTCTATTTTTGGCTGTAAAGCTCCCAGTGGGCAACCCATTTAGGTTCCCATTTCCCTTCTCCCAGCCTGTCATTTTCCCCTCTCACCTCCCTCAGCAGCATTTCATGAGTCTAAACAGCCAACTTGTATTGCAGAGAAGCAGCATATCACTGCTTATTTAGTTTAACAGATTTTTGCTCCTTTTTTAGAGGGTTCCAGCTTCTCTAACATCCTCACATCCTCGTATCCATCAGAGTTTTATGATAAGATCCATATTTTTCTCCTTCCTAGTCTGCGTCATGTTTTCAAGATATACTAATGACATTTAAAGAGGTCTGATTTACTATCACCAAACACGGCGTTGCCATGTTTGCACTGGATCATTATCAAAATCTGCTAATAGAGCACATAAAATAGATGTTCCTTGCTTTAAACAATTTTAAAGTAAATATTCTTCTCCTCCAGATTTTGATCATTTGCAGTGAAAAAATGTGTTTTCTTTGCATTTAGAGGAAGCTTACATAATAAATATTTAAAAACATTTATAATTAGATTTCTAAATATAGTTTCAAAGCTATTGTGAATAAAATGTGTCAGAAGACACTGAAGAACATTTTCGAACATTTTTACTCCCAAAAGTGGAGTGTTGGGGATTTTTTGGTTTCACCTCGACTGCCGTTGGCACCGATGGCAGATATCTTTCCTGTAAGTGTGATAACTCAAACAGTTTTTATAATTTGATTTTGATACTCTGTATACCTGTATATGTACCCAATGGGACGACCTGGGTTGAATTTCATTAATTGTTAGTTTCCCCCACCAGGTGGATCTACATTCATAAAAAGTCCATTTTTTTTTACTATAATTCTATTTGTCTCAGTGACCTCAGATCAAGTGCAAATGAAAGGTCATGACCTCAGGATGTATTCGATCATGACATCACACCTGCTTTGTTCAATATTTTCCCACCAGGTGGAGGTTTTTAGCTAAAACATCACGTTTTGACCATATCTTTGTAACTATTTATGTTATGACCATTGCATAACCAACCGACCAACCAATCAACCATTATCTACCGCTTATTCCTGAATGGGGTTGAAGGGGAGCCAATCCCAGCTGACATTGGGCAAGAGTCGGGGTACACCCTGGACAGGTCGCCAGTCCATGACTGGGCCAACACACATAGACAAACAACCACGCACAGACACACTCACTCCTATGGGCATTTTATAGTCTCCAATCAGCCTATCGCCAAGGTGCATGTCTTCGGACTGTGGGAGGAAGCCGGAGAACCCGGAGAGAACCCACGCTAACATGTGGAGGACAACTAGACGGAGGAACCATTATGGGAGGAAAAGCCACAGCAATACATGTAAAGTGTGAACCAGAAGTGCCTCTCCCCAAAATATACATGCCAGGTCTATTTTTGACGGACCATACTTCCACAATGTGTCAAATTCAACAGTTCAGATTGAGGCAGACAGGAAATCAGGCAAGGCTTCAGTGCAAAACATCCTGTAGATTTCAAAATAAAGCCCCCAATGGAGGACTGCGATCGCTGAACTTAAACACTCACGATATCACAGGTTATAGGCATTTGATGAAGGGTCTCTAAGTGTTTTGTTAAAAGAACATTTTTTTCATATAACAAGATGTTTATCACGGAAGTGAAGAATCAAAGATTTGATATGACACCCCACATCCTTTTTACAAGAAAATTACAAAAAAGTTACATAAATAGATCAGCCATTTTATGAGCGGATGGTGGATTTAACATACTTGTAAAGACATAAATATGCTTTTTTTATATACAAACTACCTAGTCCGCTGGGTAAGATGTCTGGAAACATTTAGGATAGAGCAAGAAAATAAAATCTAACCACTTTTATCACTATTATTATTTTCAAGTTCAAGTCCCAAACATTTGTATCCAATGTGGCCTCCAGCTGTTTTTCTTTTTCAAATAAGGGGCCTCTATGCAGCTGCTGTCACCACTGTTGGAATGTGAGAACTTGCTTCATCCTGTCTCAACCCTTGTCGAGCCCCTCAAAGCTCACCACCTCTGCGCACCATGGTGCCGATCAGTCTTGAGAATGACCATTTCCCCGTCAGCAACCATTAAGAGTCCATTTCATGACGATAAATGGTATTCCGAAAAGAAAGAACTCAAGATCAATTCAAAGAGTTGCTTATAGCAGACTGTCAACACCTGGATATAAGGAGACTATTTGGATGGTACAGTGACCTGTAGTTGAACTCTTCCACAGACCTGCATCAAAGGAGTTCATGAACTTCAGTGGGGACAGAGTGAATTTGAACTTTTAAATCTAAACATTTAAATGGTTTGAAATAATGATTGTTTATATCTTCGATACTATCCTTTCTTGGTTTTTTATTGTGCTCCACGTTTGATCATGCTTTAGTTTGTAAGGAAAAAGGTCAAGGAAACATTTGTTATCTCATTATGGTGACTGACTTGACTGGACATTTCTTAATTTTGACTTCTTGAAAGAAACAATAATGTCTTTATTAAACTATCAAGAAGTGCACATTTGTGTAGGAAAAGTAATCTTTTTAAAAAAGTATGCGTCTATGAAGGCCTTGAGAAGTCTTGGTTTTTAATCTTGGTTGTTGACATCAGTGTTACTTGATCTTTGCTGCTGAGGCCGAGTCTCTGAGGAGCATTCCTAGCTTACCAGATCCATAAATGCGGAATGCATGTCAACAGGATAATGTGCATTTCTACAGCGTTTTCAAATAATGATCCATCCATCCATCCATCCATCTATCCATCCATCCATCCATTTATCCATCCACCCATCCATCCATCCATCCATCCATCCATCCATCCATCCATTCATCCATCCATCCATTTATCCATCCATCCATCCATCCATCCATCCATCCATCCATCCATCCATCCATCCATCCATC
>JBAMHX010000006.1:18584031-18604673 GCA_037177515.1 Pseudomugil tenellus | reverse complement strand
ACATCACTCACATGTATGGAAGGAAAGATGACAACAGACCCCAGGTTAAAAAAAAGCGAAGTTCTCCTTTAAGGCCTATTTATGCTTAACATCACAAAGCTGTCCTGATAACTTGATATCTGTAAATGTCCAGTAATAAAATAAGTATTTTCAATTGTATATTTACCTGCAAACATATTAACAAGGCCAGAGCCAGCATGATCTTTGCTAGTGCAATTTATTCTGGATGACAGTAACACACAACCACTTACAAACCCTAAACTCTGTTTTTGTAGTGCATAGATTAATATTTGTCATCCTGGAGGTAATTTCAAAAAGTTCAGTTTCAGTGGCCCAAACTGTGTTAATGGTGAAAGATTAATCCAAAGGCCAAGAAAAACAAGATATTTTCAAAGTACCTTTGTGTTCAGGAACTCAAACAAGCGTAGGTCATGTAGTCTGATGGCTTTGTGCTTCATGGAAGTATAGATTATAAACAGAATCAGTGTGTTTGGATTATGAAAAGCTGGGCTAAATTAAAATAAACCCACTTCACCGCTAAATCTTTCTTTTTTTCCAATCCCTCTTTTCAGGCGATCAGTATCTTTGGACCTTTGAAGCCAATCTTCCACTGAGTCCTGTAGGCAGCGAGCCTTGACATGCAACAGCAAAGCTGTGCCTTCACCTCCTTGCCTCAAACATGGAAGCAGACACTGACCATGTCTTCTGTTGCCCGCCTGGTCATCTTCTCTCTTCATCATAGCCACATTATTCCAGCTTCATTTCCAGTTAAACCATTTCTGTCTGGGTTGCATCGTTCTTTTCCCGTTCCTCTTTCACCCCTCTGCCCCTTTTTTCTCAAACCACCCCAACAAGGCCTCCTGAGATCCCTCTTGGTCCTCCTGTCCTTCCTGTCTTTCCTACCATACCCAGTACAGGCAGCATGGTTTAAGGTTGGGGTGGTGGGACCATGGGGGTGTGACCCTCTTTTTGCCAAGGCGCTTCCTAATGTGGCAGCACAGCTTGCTGTCAATCGCATCAACAGAGACCCGTCATTGGCCTATGCTACAACTTTCAGCTTTGCTGTGCTACAGGTACAACACAACATAAATCTGTCTGTCTGTCTATCTGTCTGTCTCTTTGTCTCTCTGTCTGTCTGTCTCTCTGTTTGTCTTTCTGCCTGTCTGTCTCTCTCTCTGTCTGTCTGTCTGTCTGTGTGTCTGTGCCTATGTCTGTCTGTCTGTCTCTCTGTCTGTCTCTATGTCTGTGTGTCTGTCTGTCTGTATCTCTGTCTGTCTGTTTGTCTGTTTGTCTCTGTGTCTATGTCTCTCTGTCTGTCTCTATGTCTGTGTCTATGTCTTTCTGTCTGTCTGTCTCTCTCTCTGTCTGTCTCCATGTCTGTCTGTCTGACTGTCTATCTGTCTGTCTCTCTGTCTGTTTGTCTGTCTGACTGTCGATCTGTCTGTCTGTCTGTCTATCTGTCTCTATGTCTGTCTGTCTGTCTTTCTCTCTCGCTCTGTCTGTTTCTCTGTCTGTTTATCTGTCTCTATGTCTGTCTGTCTGTCTCTCTTTCTGTCTGTCTGTCTGTCTGTTTGTCTGTCTGTCTGTCTGACTGTCGATCTGACTGTCTGTCTATCTGTCTCTATGTCTGTCTGTCTGTCTTTCTCTCTCGCTCTGTCAGTTTGTCTGTCTGTCGGTCTGTCTCTCTGTCTGTCTGTCTCTCTCTTTGTCTGTCTCTATGTCTGTCTGTCTGACTGTCTATCTGTCTCTCTCTCTGTCTGTCTGTCTGTCTGACTGTCAATCTGACTGTCTGTCTATCTGTCTCTATGTCTGTCTGTCTGTCTCTATGTCTGTCTGTTTGTCTATCTGTCTCCATGTCTGTCTGTCTGTCTGTCTTTCTCTCTCGCTCTGTCTGTTTGTCTGTCTGTCTGTCTCAATGTCTGTCTGTCTGTCTCTCTTTCTGTCTCCATGTCTGTCTGTCTATCTGTCTCTCTCTCTGTCTGTCCCTCTGTTTGTCTATATGTCTGTCTGTCTGTTTGTCTCTCTGTCTGTCTGTATGTCTGTCTGTCTGTCTCTCTATCTGTTTGTCTCTCTGTCTGTCTGTTTGTCTCTCTGTCTGTCTGTCTGTCTGTCTGTCTATCTGTCTGTCTGTCTATCTGTCTTTATGTCTGTCTGTCTGTCTCTCTTTCGCTCTGTCTGTTTGTCTGTCTGTCTGTCTGTCTCTATGTCTATCTGTCTCCATGTCTGTCTGTCTGTCTGTCTGTCTTTCTCTCTCGCTCTGTCTGTTTGTCTGTCTGTCTGTCTCTATGTCTGTCTGTCTCTCTTTCTGTCTCCATGTCTGTCTGTCTGACTGTCTATCTGTCTGTCTCTCTGTCTGTTTGTCTGTCTGACTGTCGATCTGTCTGTCTGTCTGTCTATCTGTCTCTATGTCTGTCTGTCTGTCTTTCTCTCTCGCTCTGTCTGTTTCTCTGTCTGTTTATCTGTCTCTATGTCTGTCTGTCTGTCTCTCTTTCTGTCTGTCTGTCTGTCTGTTTGTCTGTCTGTCTGTCTGACTGTCGATCTGACTGTCTGTCTATCTGTCTCTATGTCTGTCTGTCTGTCTTTCTCTCTCGCTCTGTCAGTTTGTCTGTCTGTCGGTCTGTCTCTCTGTCTGTCTGTCTCTCTCTTTGTCTGTCTCTATGTCTGTCTGTCTGACTGTCTATCTGTCTCTCTCTCTGTCTGTCTGTCTGTCTGACTGTCAATCTGACTGTCTGTCTATCTGTCTCTATGTCTGTCTGTCTGTCTCTATGTCTGTCTGTTTGTCTATCTGTCTCCATGTCTGTCTGTCTGTCTGTCTTTCTCTCTCGCTCTGTCTGTTTGTCTGTCTGTCTGTCTCAATGTCTGTCTGTCTGTCTCTCTTTCTGTCTCCATGTCTGTCTGTCTATCTGTCTCTCTCTCTGTCTGTCCCTCTGTTTGTCTATATGTCTGTCTGTCTGTCTGTCCCTCTGTCTGTCTATATGTCTGTCTGTTTGTTTCTCTATCTGTTTGTCTGTCTGTCTGTCTGTTTGTCTGTCTAACTTTCTGACTGTCAATCTGTCTCTATGTCTGCCTGTCTGTCTGTCTACTTGTCTCTATGGCTGTCTGACTGTCTGTCTGTCTCTCTGTCTGTCTGTCAATCTTTCTATCTGTCTGTCTGACTGTCTGTCTGACTCTATGTCTGTCTGTCTGTCTGTCTGTCTCTATGTCTGTCTGTCTCTATGTCTGTCTGACTGGCCCCTGCTAGGCTGGTATCCAGGGGGCCTGACCCATAATGGGTGTTTAACGGCTTCAATGCCTATGGGGGGTGGGTTGCTTCTGGGCTCTTGGGACCCGTGGATCTGCACGGGCCCAGTTCAAGCAAATGCCAACTGGGCCATGTCACTCCTGACAGAGGGGGGCTTTGACTGGGGGGCTCCCTCTGCTGCCTCCTGGGCGGATGGGTGGGTGGGTGTAGACGGGGTAACCTATATGTTTATTTATTTATACATTTTGATTGGTGTTCTGGTGTTCCTGGTATTTGAGGCTTTTGCATTTCTGCGGGGCCATTAGATATCCTTTATGTCTCTGTACAAGTGTGGTGGATGGTATAGAGTTTGTGGTTGGATTGCAGCGTTTCCCTTTTGGTGTTTCTGTCCCCTCCTTGGGTTCGGTTTGTTTTCCTTTTTCTTTTTTGTCGTCTTTACTTTCTATCCTTTTTCTTTTCTCTCCTGTCAGGTCCAGCAATATATAAATTCTGTTGAATAAATACTCATATAAAATAAACAAAGTAAGAATTCAGATTATCCAGAATCTTAATCATGTCTTGGTAGTTGGCACTGATAAATGTCAAGTCATTCATTTCTTCTGGTTTGGTTCATGTATAATTTCCTCCCTCTCTCTCTCTCTCTCTCTCTCTCTCTCTAACTGTCTCTCTCTCTGTGTCTTTCTCTCTCTGTCTTTTACTCAGGAACCTTGTGAAACATCGAGGGCATTGGAGGAATTCATAGGTTTCAACCCCAAGGCTTCTGGATACATTGGACCAGCCAACCCAGGTTACTGTGATGCTGCTTCAATGCTGAGTAAAGGCTGGAACAAAGTAGGCCGGGATGCTCACAATATATCCAATTTCTAAATAATTTTAATAAATTTTTTTACACTTGTGGAAAATTAAAAAAAAAAAAAACAAATAAGATTTTAAAACAATGTAAGCTTTGTAATGTGTTTTTGTTTACTCTCTTTTTAAAGCCATTGTTTCCATGGGGTTGTGTTGGTTATGAGATGGACGATGTTCGTAGCCATCCAACTTTCGCCCGCTCCATGGCTAGGACCACCTCAGTGCTACACAGCATCATGAGCTACTTCAGGTGGGCTCATATTGGCATCATCTCTTCCTCAGAGGACTTCTGGGTGGATACGGCAACCAAGGTTTGAGTTTCAGGTTGTTATTTTTACCGAGGCAAAAACCTCCAGTGAATTTAGACCAGTGAACATAAGACTAAATGTGGCTCAGTATTTGCTAAAAAGGGTTGTCTGATTTTCTTGTCTTAAGGTGGCCGAGTCCTTGAGAAGCCATGGTATGCTGGTCAGACTGGTCAGTTTTATGGAAAACACTCCTCATAGCATTAGACGAACTCTGGCAAAAGTTCGCAAGATGCACGAAATTCAAGGTAGAACTGATTCATCAAAGTATGTTGAATAGGAATGTGAACACTAAAGAAAAATACAGTTTCTGATAAAGCTAACATGGATCTTCAACATCTAGCAACACTAATGTGGAGCTTACTTGTGCTTCAGTGCACAAATGCATCACTGTTGTGTGTGAGATCTGAGCAGACTCGGCCTTTACTTAAACTCTGTCTATGTCTATGTTCTTTTCCAGTTGTGATTCTATGCATGCACTCGGTGCTGATTGGTGGATCTGTCCAGAAACTCTTTTTGGAAGCAGCATATGACATGCAGATGATCGATGGCTCGCTGGTGTTTCTGCCCTACGACACTCTGCTCTACAGTCTGCCTTACCGAAATGTGACCTACCCGGCTCTGAAAAGCAACAGCAAATTGTTGCGGGCCTACGATGCTGTGCTGACTGTCACCATTGACTCCCCTCATCTGTCATTCTATGAGGCCTACAGGGATGCCATGGAGAGGGGCGAAGTGGCGAGGACACTGAAACCTCAGCAGGTAAAACAAGAAAAAAAAGGTTGTTGGGGGTGAATGAGTTTTCCATCAACAAGACTGCAGATGATCTCTCTGAATGTGCTTCAGGTGTCTCCACTGTTTGGAACCATTTACAACTCGATTCTATTCATGGCTCATGCGGTACATCGTGTTCGAGAGTCTGGAGAATGGATGTCTGGTGGAAATCTGGCACAACATACCCGTAACCTGGACTTCCAGGTAAGAAGGATCAGACCGATCATTGAAGACTTGATAAATTCTCCAAAGCTTTAATTTTGGAGAAAAGTTATGAAAATCAACGTTGAAACACATCTGATTTACGTTTTAGGGCTTCAGTCACCCTATAAAAACTAATAGCAAAGGATCACCTCTGCTAGACTACCTCGTTCTGGACACAGATGGATTCTCCACACATTTAATGCCAACTTACAGGTATATTTGGGCTAAGGGGTTTGGTGTTACATTCTCTAAAATAAGCTACTTAAACAATGACTAATTTAGAAATTATTGATAATTATGTATTCCCAAGTATACAAAATGAAAAGTGCAATACATTTTTTATTTGATTTTTCTTACCCGTGGGTCAAAATAAAATAAAAAAAAAAAACATGTGGAGGAAATTGTCCTCAAAATGAGAATGTGTCCTGTCAAGTTATTGTGTAGATCAGAGAAGAAAGCGCTGGTGAGATTGGGTGTGTAACTAAATTTAATATAATTTAAATTCTGAAATATCTTAGGATATATAAGCAACTGGAAGAACTCTTATGAGGTGGTAATACTAAGTAGTTGCTAATGCTAATGGATAACATGTTACTGACAAGATGAATCCAGAATGGTCCATGTTTACTGATGTGTGTTCAGATTCATGTATATTTTATTGCATAATACACAGCAGAAAACTTTGGTAGAAGAGCAATATGATTTTTTTATATAGTATAAATAGGCAATATTGTGGACAGTGGAACTTTCTTACACCTTCTGCGTCATTCCCAACAGTTTTATTTTGAGCAAAGTAAATAAAAATTTTTGTGATGCCACAACATTATACCTAATCACAGTAAAAATAATTCATCATACTCCCATCCAGTTTCAATATATTTATGTAATTAAAGAAAGAATGAACTAGACTAATTTTTGCCAAAGGTTTATTTTATGGTTTAAGAAAGCATTGTAGTACTTTTTATTAGCTCATATCATGTCAGTTTGCATCTTACAAAAAAAAATTGACTCCATATAATTAAGCACTGATCAAACCGATTGACAGGATTGACATGGAGATCAGTATGGTACGCTTCTTGGGTCAGGACATTCATTTCCCAAGTGGTTATGGACCCAGGAGGGATGCCAACTGCTGGTTTACTCCTGGAATCATCTGCTCAGGGGGTAACAAACACAAACAAATATAATATTCATCCCTGCATTACAGTTTGGGCTTATCATTAAATGAAACAATGTGATAAGCTTTTATATCATTTGTTTGTAACTTATTTGAAGGTTTTGACATCCTTGCTGCATCTTCTTTAGCAAACTAAATACAATCCTTCCTCTGTTGCAGGTGTGGACCTATTTATGACCTTTGGCTTGTTCTTTGGTTCGATTGCAGCCTCTGTTTGTGCTGTGGCTCTCTTGTATTGTATCAGGTACCATTTCATCAAGATATTTTTAACCACTATGCATGGAAGAGTCTGGAATTTTTTAAAAATTAGACCTACATTACAATAAAGTTCAAATTCATCATTATCTCTTTCGTTCTTCTCCACTTACTTGTTTTCTAGGCGACGAATCAATCAGATTCGTCTGGTTAGAGGTCCCAACAAGATCTTGCTGACTCTTGCAGATGTCACATTCATTAACCCGTCACTTAGCAACAAGGTCATTGTTTGTAGAGTTCTGCTTTCATTTACCTATTAACCTGTTTAAACTAATAGTTTAGAATTGACGATAGTTTAAACTAGAAAAACCCTTTTATCTCTCTAGAAGTTGAGTCTAGACGACAGCAGGACGAGCGGAGCAAGGAGTGCCTCTGAACCGAGCGTCACTACACCACTATCTGTCCAGTCCCCAGCTACTTATGAAAACTCTAATGTTGTCATTTATGAGGTGAGAGTTTTTGAATTATTGAGTAATAATAAAAAACAATGGATGACTGACTTGTATCAAACTCCAAGCTACCTGTAGCTAAAAGCTAATCAAGCTAACTGGGCTCTAACAGGAGCTAACCAGTTAACGGAGGTAGGTGGCAAAAGCTTTTAGGCATCTAAAAGCCCTTGTTCTGCTACCTCACACTTTTAAACTATACTCTCTACCTCCATGCCAATGGAAAATTGATACCTATCAATAAAAAGAACACACCTCCAATTATGCAAAATTTCAAGAATTTAAAACATGTAAATCACCTCCCTCACAGTTATCACAAAGGTAAACTATACCTACTAAACCTAAGATGTTTTTTGTATCAGAATGTAAACATGTTTATTTTTGCTGTGAAGTTGGTCTTTCTAACATATCTTGTTAGTGTATCTTGAGTCCTTTCTGTAGCCCCTAGTGGATGAGAATTAAAGTGTAATTTTTGGCACTTTTGCATAGGATTCACTTTTAACTGTGAAATTGCTCTTCAGCTGAAATGAAAACTTACTAGTTTTGTGGATGCTGAATGAACCAATGCGAGTGTAAATATCTACTACTTGAGGACCCCTCCAACTATCCAGACCTTATATCAATTGGTTAATCTAAATGTCATTAAATAAACTTGCATGTTTCTATGTAGTCTAAAACCTGGTGTTTAGTAAGAAAATATTGTACTTTCATTAAAGTTAAACATAAGAAGGTACATTTATTGTATGATGTAGATTCTGCAAAGCTTAATTCCAAGATGTTTTACTTTTTCATCCGCCAGGGAGACTGGGCATGGCTTAAAAGACTCCCCAACGGACAGTTTGGCAGGATCAACCCCAAAACCAGTGATCTTTTTGAACTGGTATGTTGTACTTGTGTAGTTGAGTGTATTGTTCATTCAGTCAGTTACTTTCTGTACCACTTAATTCAACATGATGTTGTGGGGAAGCTTGAGTGTATCCAAGCAATTGGCATGTAAGAGGAAGAGTACATCCTGGACAGGTTGCCAGTCCATCTAAGGAGAGTATTGTTCATGAAAAGCAAAACAAGTTCCAGCGGTCGTACGAACATTTGCTCTTGAAAGACTAAAAAAGAAAGAACAGGTTTGAAATAAGCTGATGTCCAAATTATGATGGAAGACACTGTTTCCTTCTCAGAGCTGGAAATATATTACGTTCTGTCGATGCACATTAGGAGCAGATCTGTTTCCCTCTTCTTGTGTTTCTCTAACTAAAGATGAAAGATATGCGTCATGAGAACATCAATCCTTTCCTTGGCTTCTTTCATGACTGTGGTGTGTTTGCCATTGTGACGGAGTTTTGCTCCAGAGGCAGCTTGGAGGACCTGCTTCTGAATGATGACGTCAAACTTGATTGGATGTTTAAATCATCTCTTTTATTGGATCTAATTAAGGTAAATTGAAATTGAAAATAAACACAAATAAGAAATATGTAAAAGCTTATTTTTGCTGAATAGTTTCCTGTCTTCTTTAACTGCATTTCAGAATTCATGTACATAATTGAAAACGCTTGCTGGTGTCTCTTTACAAGGGTATGAAGTACCTCCATCACCGTGGAGTGTCCCACACCCGCCTGAAATCTCGCAACTGTGTAGTGGACGGACGTTTTGTACTTAAAGTAACAGACTACGGCTACAACGAGGTCCTCGAATCCCAGAAGTTCCCCCACACTGAAGCACGTCCAGATGGTGAGCCAGCAGGGTCGATTTAAGATGCCTGCCTTGAACATTGTAACAGGGCCTTTGTCAGAGTTTCCTCTGCAAGAGAAAAGTAAAATACTTCTGTATTCCAGAGCTGCTGTGGACAGCCCCAGAGATCCTAAGAAACGGGCATTCAAGGATTCACGGGAGTTTACAAGGTGACGTTTATAGCTTTGCCATCATCATGCAGGAGGTTGTGATCAGAGGGCCACCTTTCTGCATGTTGGACCTCTCAGATGCAGGTAAGGCAACAGCAACACAATACCTGACAAATTCCAATAAACCTGCACAGTCATGAGCATAATCAGACTTTTTATGCACCATATCAACATATTTCAAGCTGTTAGAACGAGCATTTTAGTTGAAGATGTAAATTCAACCTGACAGCAAAACCAAAGTGGCGATTTTTGTAAACGGTGATAAAGAACTCATGTATATTCAATTTTTCTTGTTGTTTTATTGTAATTGAGAGCAAACTGATGTATTAGATCATAATACATGTATACAGTAAATGGTCATAACATAGTAAGCCAGCAATTAGTTATCAGAAACGTCTGAAGTGGACATTTCTCACCCTTGTTTTAATATCATCCTCATAGGAAGTGCTGAGGTAACATTTCAGTGCATGTCGGAGCAGAACAGATGGGAATCAGACTCTTAAATATGTCAGAGGAATCTGCAAGGAGCTGTTGTTTTAACAGCTGTTAAATACTTATGTGTGTGTTTTAAAAAGAGTGGATGCAAAGTACTAGTGTAGTATTTGTTTGTGTTCCCACTACAGACAGCTCTAAGCTGTCCGCTCAGTCAAAGCTCAGGATCAACACTTGAACCTGAACACTTCAAAACTGTTTTTTTTCTGATAGAAACTTCCTTATTATTACAAGATTTTCTCATAAACAGCTATTTGAATCTGTCTTAGCGTTTTTTTTTTATTTTATTAAATGTATCAGAAGACAAGATTTTTGACTAATTTATTTATTGTTAAATTATGCCAGATCAGTGAGAGTGAACAGTTGAACTATAGGATTTCATGCAATTGATCAAATTAGATTAAGATGCCTTCCAGTTTATAAAGAGAACATTTACTAAGGGTAACTACAATTAGGGAGAAATCCAGACAATGATTTCAGACAGTAGGTGCCTTTTATGATACGGGAATACAAGTATATTGCTGAATATTTAAGTCCCTCTCATTTACTTCATAAAAAGAAGCTGTACTCTTTCTCCAGAAGCTCATTTCACAGCCTTTGAATTTAATTAAATTATTTCTGATACTTCCCTGGTCCAATATGTCACTTAATTTGAGTACCTAATGGCAGCTAATGCTATCCTCCAGTGTGAAGCTAACTTTTGCCTGGGTTTGCAGGCTCTGAGTAAAAACTTGACTAATTTGATCATTTTTGTCGCGTTGCAAGGATGGTGTGGGGCTGGGTCATTCTGTCAAGATCTCTGGAGGATGTGGACCCAAACGCAGGAAGCCAGATACAGAATAACAAGATTTATTAACAGATAACCAAAAGAACTAGACATAAACTCAACCACAAATCAATCTAATGACCCAGCAAGGAGAAAAGAAAATTAAGGGTATAAATACACTAACAGAACAAGACACAGGTAAAAACAATGACCAAAATCAACCCAGGTGAACTAATGAACAGAAAATGAAGCTGAAACCAAAGCAGTGGGCAAAAGAGGAAAAACTACAAAATAAAACAGGAAGCCTAACACTAAACCAAAATCCATAACCCTAACAATTTTACTTTTTTTCATCCTGTTTCTTTCTTTCCTTCTGCCTTTTTGTTTTCCTCTTCCATACCAGTCACTTATCGCTCCCTCTCCAACCCACCTCAAGCGGTTTTATTCACAAAAACAGGGGCTTGTGGCAACTGATCTATGGTTGAACCCTCCACACACTTTGTTGTCCATATAAAGAACTCTGCAACCAGATGAGCCAATCACAGTGCATATATCCATCTGTCAGACACAAGATCTCCTGAAAGGTTGAAAGATGGAACTTTTTACCATTCCTTAAACCTGAAAAACAGCTGATTTTTTCTTCCTTCATGTGCAGCTGCACCATGGACCCATGTTACATTACTGTTACATTACTGCAAATAACCAATTTTTTATGAAGATCACCGCTCTTTGTGTCTCTCTGTGAAATTGAGGGGACAGTAGTAGCGACTGTTTGTGGATGGAACACCAGACAGAGAAGCAAAGCAGAGGAGAAAAAACGAGCTGTTATGGCATAAGAAACATTTATTTTCATTCCCAAAAACAGGCAAAATTCTATGTATACATGTTATCCGTCCGGCTTAACGTGATGTAACCGGTAGTGTATAATATGCTATTTAAAGCTAATGGATTAAGAGACAAGAGGCTTAAGTATTGCTGAGATTAAATTTGTGGGGTTTATTGTGAAATACATTATTTCCTCTAGTTTATGACCACATAATAAATCTTCAATTAGAGCATGTTTAAACTGTTTCTGTTTGGTCCGCTTTAAATGAATCATGTTTCACTTTTTTGGAGTGTGAACACCAACCTCACAAAGAAAGTGGCGTCTGCCAAGAGCAGTAAAGCATGAAGAAGCAGAAGGAAGTGATGCAGATTATTGTTTGTGTAAGAGAAAATAGTCCAACAGGAGTCCTCCATGGGTCCAGTTTTACCGATCCCCACCCGAACCCATTAACTGTTACCAAACCCAACCTGTTGATATTTCCCATTGGAATAGATCCAGCTTTGCTCTCTGACCCTGAATCACAGAACCATCAGAAGGAAAATTTTTCACTGTGTGTGCTGGACGTCCGAATGGCGAGAACATTTCGCTCAATAAATACAGTTCGGAATTACTCTTCCAAAGACTCCACAATAAAATTTTACTTGGTCAGTAAAAGAGTTATTGTGTCCAGAAAATAAGAAAGAACAGGAAGGAAAAGAAAGAAAATATTCTAAGACCCATTCCCACTAAATACATATCCTCCATCTGCATGAGGAATATTTAATGTATTTAGTTTTACCTGGAAAATTATCTTTTTGTAAGAGTATCACCCCACAGTAAGCAGTTTTAACTATGGAATGTTTTCAGGCAGTTTGGGAGGAAGAAAATCAAATAAAAGCATAAGGTTTTGCTGAAATTCCTGCCCAGTCAAACCAACCTCTATGTTCTGTCCTGGTGTGAATGGCTCCTTACAAGGGTGTTCTGCAACCGCAGTTAGATATAACAAAACTATGTTCAAATATCTTACAAATACAAAATTAACATCCATTGTAAAAGTTTCAAAACTAATTTTTTATAACCATTTTTGATAACCAGATTAGTGTGTTATATTCCAGTGTGGATTGTCCGTTATTAAAAATAGTGTCTCGTGGATGAATCGTTGAATCTAACCTGTATAAAAAAACAGAAAAATTTTGAGGTCTCCAGATAAGATACGCTCGTAAATAAATGTTTATTTCTGTCCAAAGTACATTTATAATATCAGTTTGATATGCTTTTAGACTGAAGAGAAATGGAAAGACTATTAATAACACTAAAGCAATGTGGAGATCAGTCGATCCCCTGCTGTGACTAAGACATCTGGACTGAAAAATTTTGATAGTTCTTGATCAGCCTGACAATAATTTTGGTTGGCAGTTACCAATATGTTGGTGAGATTGTGAACTTTTGACAAATAGCTCTGTGTTTAGCTTTCAAGATACCTTTCTGTAATCGCTCAGACTGGACTGACTTGAATAGTGGTAACACATAATTTTATTTTATACTTTAGAAATAATTGAGAAACTGCGTAAGCCCCCGCCTCTGTGTCGTCCGGTGGTGAGTCCAGACTACGCTCCAATGGAGTGCATCCAGCTGATGAAGCAGTGCTGGAATGAACAGCCAGACAAGAGGCCCACCTTTGATAACATCTTTGACCAGGTTTAATGAAATTGTTCTTTTTTTAACTTTTGCAAACTGATATCCAAAATTTTGGCGATAGTAATTAATGGGTTCTCCACTCTTCAGTTTAAAAACATCAACAAGGGGAAGAAGACCAACATCATTGACTCAATGCTTCGGATGTTGGAGCAGTACTCATCCAACCTGGAGGAACTGATCCGAGAGAGAACGGAGGAGCTGGAGATCGAGAAGCAGAAGACAGAGAAATTGTTAACTCAGATGCTCCCTCCGTAGGTTTATGCAGATGCATATATGGAACATAAAAATGCACGCATTACCAGAATAACAAATTAATATAATTTTCTCTCACTATACAGTTGAAAATGATGACACGGCAATTTTTTTCATGTTAATGCATCTGTACACTGATTAAAATTTTTCAACTAGACATCTAAATATTCTGTATATAAGTTACTTTTTAAAACCTTGGGGTTCCCCAGTTAGGGGTCTTTGTGAGCCAATGGTGCCAAACTAGTCATTTTGGAGACATTGTCTGAATGGTCTACACTTTTTTTTTCCTTTATTGTTTTGTCAGAGCTTGCTTTACAGAGATAATGTTCCTATATTGACTTGAGGTTTGGAGCTTTCTTTTACCCAAGCCTTAAACTTTTCCATTTGTTTTATGTTGGATCTTTATTTATTCTTCATCAGTAACACGTGTTCTGATATGTACACATTTGGGTCATGTAGATAACTGTTCCCTTATGACTCCAAAAATATTCAAATAGCAGAGGTGTATAATCCAGCTGCCATAAAGTCCTGCCATATTTTTGGATCTACACATAGAACCAAAGTTTTCACAAACAGCTGGTTTGGTAACTCGTCGTAACATCTTTACTTTCTGGACCAGTAAAGTATATCTCTGTCAAATAGACCTTATGGTTACAGAGATATCTGAAACTTCAATGTTTTTATGACATAAATAATTGATTTTTGCAATACCTTTTCTGAATAGTTGTAGAATTAGTTTCAGTGGTTTTTAGAGGTTTTTTCACGCAAAAGCTCCTTATATTCAATTAGAATTTTATTTATTAATGATTTAATAATGCATTTCTTTGTTTTATTGCATTTCTGCTGAAACAAGCACACTAGGAGAGTATTTCACCATTTAGTAACAGTTCAAACAGCGTGCAAGTAATAAGGATATAAAGCCTATTTACATTTAGGGTTTTTTACCATTTGCATCAAATGTGGATGTTATAGACCTATCCAGGGGATTTTCCTCATCTGTTTGCCAATCTCACACATTTTCTGGTGCAGAAAAATGTTTGTCACTTCACAAATAACATGGTCAACCCTGGCAAAGTGTCTTTACTGTCTTCAGAGAGAGTGATGAAGGGAGAGAGGAGGAGAGGACGGACACAGAGCAACATAACCCAGTCTTAGATTTGAACCTGAGCCGCCTGCTTTGTGCACCTCTTTGAGTTCAGGTGGAAGAGTCATGGGCGTCATCGAGTTATTAGACAGCAAATGTGACAGATTTCTCTCACACAGCTGTATTTTGGAAGTAAAGTTGATGATGTTTGTTCATCAGGCAACGTACAGGAGCACTGAAATGTGTTAAAGCAGCATTTCAGTTGTGGTGACTTGAAAAAATTCAAGGGTTTCAGTGTCTTTATGCATGTTTATGCTTTTATATCAAATCAAATCAAACTTTACTTATAAAGTCATTTTTCTACGGCAACACAAGCTGCTTTACTTGTAATTTTATTAATATTAAATTAAAATAAGCTACCACACAGCACAGTAACATGCAGTTACGACATCGACATGCCTGCTTAAACACATTTTAACACACTCCTCTTTTCCCAGCTCTGTTGCCGAGGCCTTGATGGATGGCGGAACAGTGGAGCCAGAATATTTTGACAACGTGTCACTTTATTTCAGTGACATTGTCGGCTTCACCACCATCTCAGCCAACAGCGAGCCCATTGAGGTGGTTGACCTCCTCAATGACCTCTACACACTCTTTGACGCCATCATAGGAAACCACGATGTCTACAAGGTGATACTTCAGTTTTTAGTTAAACCTAATATGACTTTATTTTCGGAGGACAGCATTGTTGCTTATTGCCTCGTGTCATCTTGTAGGTGGAGACGATCGGTGATGCCTACATGGTTGCATCAGGTGTTCCTGTCCCTAATGGCAACCGCCACGCTGCAGAAATAGCTAACATGTCTCTCGACATCCTCAGTGCTGTGGGAACATTTAAAATGAGACACATGCCTGATGTTCCTGTCAGGATACGCATAGGACTTCACACAGGTGAGGAAAGAAAGTTTTACAACAGCATAAACGTCAAGAAACTGAAGAAAAGGTGTAGCGCAGCAATTCTGTTTCTACAATATCTAGGATTTAGATTAAAAAATAAAAACACTCAAACCATCTTTAACCAACAAGTAGACATTGACCACTTAGCAGCTGAGTGTTAGCGGTGTTTCCAGTAAGGAACATTTTGCTAAGTTCACTACAAAGTCAGACGCTACAATACTCAGAGAACAATTTAAAAAACAAGAAAGAAAAGAGGTCACTAAAGAAATAAAGGCCTCCATTGTATGTTACATGCTAAAAAATTAATACTTTTCAGGAAGAGATGTTGTGAAGTCTGATTATGTCTTGTCTTAATTACTGCAACTCTCTTGTGTTTAGTTTACCAGACAATCCCTCCCCTCCATAAAACAGCAACTGATTCAAATTCTGCCGCCATTTTCATTTCCAGATCCTCCTCCTTCAGTTGTTAAAATCTTTCTCCTCTTCTTGGAGATTCATCAGCAGCCAGTTCCAGTTCTTTTTGTGGGGGTGTCCGAATGTACTTTGGAAAAAAAGTAGTGCACTCAAAATTACCAACAATGCATCTTGAAAATTAGTGAGCACTGATGGTCACTAGACGGGTCAATATAGACCACAATGCATTGCGGGCCGGAGCTTATGATGGCGGAAATGATACGAACATAAAATATGTTTAGGAAAAAAACTATAAAGTATCATTTTTATCCATTTTTTACTGAATAAATATGATACAAAGCAAGAATAAAATGCAATATAAGTAAATAAGACATTTTCACTTGAAATTAGATTAGAATTCAAACGTAACCTTCATGTCCATTGTGGTTGCCATAGTTACAGCCGGTAGTCACGTGATGCGTAACAGAGATAAAGTAGTGAGCTTCGTGTCCGAATCACAATAAAATTGAGGGAATTAAGTGGTGCACTATGTAATGCAGCACTATGTAGTGAATGAGGGGTTAGGGCATAAGGGGCACATTAGGACACAGCCAAACTTTTTTATTCGATTTTATCAAATGCTATTGGGTGTTTCAGTTCTTTGCCTTCTTTTGTCTTCATTTTAGCAGAGTTGCTGAAAGATACCTATAGATAAAATGTATTATTATCATTAAACAAGACATCTGGAAAAATGTTCATTGGTCATATGAAACCAAAGTGGAAAACATAACACTGCATATCAAACACTTGAAGCTGACTGTAATGTTCATGGTAATGTGGGGTGTCAGGAGATTATGTGTAGTAGCAATGCATACTGTCATTAAATGAACATGTTACACTTTTAGAAGTGGCTAGAAAGGGTTAAAAAACCAGGGCAAGGTGTTGTTCCTTCGGAGAATATTACACTGTTGAGGTAAATGATGCATCAAATTTTGCATCATATATTTCAAATGTTCTTTAGTGAGACCAAGTTGTACAGTTATTGTAGTGACCTTAAGAAAGTTAAAGGAAGTTAATTTAAGTGACTGAAACCTGTTTTTATGTGTGCATTATCCTTCAGGTCCATGTGTAACCGGTGTGGTGGGTCTAACAATGCCCCGCTACTGTTTGTTTGGAGATACAGTGACCACTGCCTCCCGTATGGAATCCAGTGGGATGCGTAAGTTATATGAAGTTACGTTATAACCTCTAAATTACTAAATTTCGCAAAATAAAATTACATTATAAAAATTTTAAAATTTAGTAAACTGTCCTTTTAGATAATATCATGAACAACCTAAAATAAATGAAGCTCTAATATATTTTAGTATTATTTTCCTTCATTTTTTAATTAATTTTTACAAATTTTATATATGTATTTGATCAATTTTTTCATATTTACACATTCATTACTTCCTCCAGATGAATGATTTTGTAAAACCAGAAATGGCTGGAAATAAAAATGCAGTAGCTTACATTATAATCAGAGTAATGTTTCCAGATGTAGAAATTAATCTAAATGTGCATACATGTGGAGTAGTCCTGAGACCTGAACTGTTTGACCTCATTATACAAACTGAAGTCACATCTATTAAGTCATAAATATAAAACAAGTTACCCAGTTCTGTTTGCTTTCTCATGTACCTCCAAGTACTCACAGGTGTTTTCCATTTGAGAAACACTGCAATGCAGTATGAAACAAGTTCAACAGAAATTTTGCTTGTGCAAAAATATGTGCCTGTCATCTGTAATTGGATCACTAGGTCAACTCTTCAGTTTATCACTTGAGTTACTTCTACCAACCACATTTCAAATACCGCCAGTACTACTAACCAAAAAGATTATCAGCAGATTGGCTGCTGAAAGTCATAGGTCTATGACACCCATAATTTTGCCAGTATACCTGTTCAGGTCCCCAACAAGACAATCTGTATCGAATTTCACAATTATCAGATTTAAAGTTTTCCCACAAGGAGGTGCTTTATTCATGGAAAATCCCATTTTTGGCTATATCTCTGGAACTATTTCACCCATTGACCTCAAATCAAAGTGCAAACAAAAGGTTATGACCTGAGGATGCATCCTGTTCTGACGCCATACTGTGATCATTTAATGTTTCCACACCAGGTGGAACTTTGTGACTGAAAGTGTGCGTCTTCATATTATTATATTGTGTCTATTCGAGGATTGGGGAATTGGACGATTGGGAGCTTCTGATAGCATAGGCCTTGTTTATTTTAATCTCTTTTGATACGACAAACATCTTGTGTTTTCTTGTATCATGTATCTCCATATGATCATTTTCCATATTTATCCATTTTTTTGTGCCATTTCCTTTTGAAGCATATAGGATCCACGTCCATGAGAGTACGGTGAAAATCCTTCGGGAACTCAATTCTGGCTACAAGCTGGAGTTGAGAGGCACCAAAGAAATCAAGGTACCTTACTATAAAAAAATAATGACAACAAATAATTCACCAACATGATCATATTTAGAGGAAATACTATTTCTGATTGTGTCCTTATTCCATCCTCAGGGAAAAGGCAAAGAGGAGACATACTGGCTTGTAGGGCGAGATGGGTTTACCAAACCTCTGCCTGTTCCTCCAGAACTCAAGTCTGGGTAGGAGTACATGTCCTTTATGTTAGTACTAAACATGTCCTGTGTTTGTCTTTCTCCTTGTCTTCAACCCCCTTCCTCCTCTTTTCCCACCCAGTGTCTAAGTTCACAAAAAGGTTCTGAGTCCTGCACTGGTTTGAAATAGTTCCTGGGCTTGTTTTTCCCAAATGAGCACTTCTCAAACTGACTGTCAGAGAGCTACTGTGGATATTCAATAATCTTAATGATGTAAAAAAAAACAAATTGGATATTAAAAGAAAAGCAGCTAAACAACTATCAACTAAAAGAATGAACTTTATCTTGAAAACATCAGCATTAGTAGATGAATTTTACTCCAGAGAGGAATAAAGTATCTATTATTATTATTATGACCTACCATGTTCAAAACACCACTTTCCAAATGTCACAGGGTTCCCATCGGTAAACCAAAAAAATGTTTCTAAACATTGTTATGACTTTTTCAAATGCATCTTTTTCATTTTAAGACATTAATGTACTTTTTAAATGTAGCACAGATTTGCCAGAAATCCATTCCTGTTTTTTTTTTTTTTTTTTTTTGGGGGGGGGGGGGGATTTCTTTTGCACGTAAAATATCAAAGCAAAATGTTTTTAGGAGAGAAGAACAGTAATATCCATGTTGACTTTGACCTGCATTGTGATTCAGTTGCCTGTTGTTTCAGATGGCTTTTGCTCCGTTAAGAAGTCTATAAAATCTGCTTTTTGCTGGATATTACACATTTACTCTGATGTCAACATCAGAACGTCCTCTGAGAAGCTATTGGAGTGAAGCACAGCAGTGATTGTTCAACCACACTTAAAATAGGTCTTCTTATGTGCTTTCTACTAGTTGTGCATGTAAGAAAGATGTAAAATATTTTGTCCATGCATTAAACAAACCAACTTTGATGAACATAAAAGACTAAATAAAACAAACCACTCCCCTACAAAATATCTCATCAAACTGGCCTCATGCTTTAGTTTTGCATGTAGTTTTCATTATATCCCTGAACATGGACTGCCGGTAATATTACGGTTTCATCACGACTGCCGGATATCCTTTGTGTAAGCACGATAACTCAAACTATTTTCACAAGTGGAATTTGATACTCAGTGTACCTGTTTAGATTATAGTTTCCCCACCAGGTGATGATGTATGCACAAAAAAATCATATTTTTGGCTATAACTCTCAAAACAAGTACAAATAAAAGGTTGTGTAGTCAGGATGCATCCTGTCCTGATGTTATACCAGGCGCGTTTCAATGCCAGGTGGAGCTTTGAGACAAAATATGTGCAACTTTATATTATTGTATTGTGTCTATTCGAAAATTGGGGAATAGGAGTATTGGGGGCGTTTGGAGATATACCCCTAGCCGTTGTTTTCGACAGCATAGGCCTTCTTTTATTCTTTTGGTGCTTTTAGTTCTAAATATGTTATTTGCAGAAGCAAATACGGTCCTTAACTTTCCAAAACAGAGGGGTAAGACCAAATAGTTGGGTGATCTTCAAAGCTTTTAGCTCAGCAGAAATGCATATCAGAATCTTTTAAATATCACAAAAATCCCATTTCACTGGAAATACAAGCATTCAGAGAGTCATTACTCTCTGGCAAAAAGAAGCCCCAGAGATCACAACTCATTGTTGCCCATTGCCATCTGTTAGCTGCAGAGGGGATTAAGCTAGCTAACCAGGAGACTGAAAACTGTGCGTATTGACCAATGACATATCTCATTGTACTCTGTGTGTTCCATAAAACAAACAACTTTGCAGCTTTTACTGAGCTGCATTTGACTTCCAATGGAAAGCTGTGGACCTATGGCTACACCTTTAAATCAACCAGCTATTCTGTTCATGGCGAGAAACAAGCCATTGCAGGACTACAGGAAGTCTGTGTATGTGTGTGTGCTGTGATCATCCTGTTCAATTCATCTCAACAGGCAAATGGCCCACGGGCTGCAGATGGCCGAGATAGCCCAGTACAAGAAACGGAAAGCTGAGAAACAACAACAGGAACAACTTGCAAAGAAGAAAAACTGAGGTAATGTTATGCATTATAAAAAATGTATAACATTACTGGCTTGGTTGGCAACGTTTCTTGTCCTTTGGCAAACATAGTTTGGGGAGGAACTGTCTGAAGGTGTTATTGCAGTTTGTTTGCATTTAGTTGAATCTTGAACATTGAGAGTTTGCAAAGAAATCTTAGCCATGGAAAGAAGCTACTCATCATAAACGTGGATTTGATGCAACATGACATTGTTCAAGGTAGCTATATGTGTATACATATAGATTTATCTAAATTGAATAATGACAACCGATTGACTATACACACACACGTCTCACACACACACACACACACACACACACACACACATAAACATACATCCCTCCCACA
>JBAMHX010000006.1:18529833-18540156 GCA_037177515.1 Pseudomugil tenellus | reverse complement strand
ATATATGCATTTATTTAGTCAGTTTCAGTTCTTCATAAGTCTGATGTTTGTGAACACAGAGCAGAAGCTGAGATGTACTTAGACAAAAGATCAGCTTGTGTATCCCAGAAGCAACAGACGCTTTGTACAGCTTAGGACGTTGAGACAACGGACCACCTCACCTCTGATCCTCCCTCAACTCTACAGGTCAGAAACAGCAAATCTGGACATAGATTAGCAAAGAAATCCTGAACACTTAAAAGCTTATGAGGTCAAATTCAAGGTCAAATGATCCAGTGGCCATTGTGAGCATGGGCGCAGGACCACTTTGAGCCCATGTTATAGGGAAAACACCTTCAGATCAGAGGATTGACATCCTAATAGGATATTAGTAAATTCTCTGCAATGACAGTGGTTAACTGGTGGAACACTCTATGAAGTGACCCCACCTCCACCAATCTCATCAGTAGCAGTGCCTCGTTTATTAAAATAAACAGAAGTTATCTATTCTTATAAAAGCTATTTCATTTATGAGTTGTATGATGCTGTGAATGTTATCCTAAATAGTGGCTTCACTACATACTTTATCTCTATGTTTAACCATGTTAAGCTATATGGCCAAAAACTGTAATGAATCTGTAAACTAGAAAAGCGCCCTGAGAGCGCAGACCTCTGCCAAGCTTCCCATTTTCTCATGAAAGATCATGTCCTGTATTTTTCTTTCTTTTTTTTGCACGCAATCTGGGTATTTTTCAGGCAACGTTTAGACGGAAACATTCTGAAGCCAAAAAATCAAAAGTAGCATTTTCACTTTAATTCTGCGTTTACACGCTTGTTTTGGTTGGGGAAATCTGCATCCAAATGGAGATGCAAAAGTGTGCGAAACTTCCAATTTCCCATTGTAGTTAGCACGCCCAGTGTGTAGGTGGCAGCACCACCAAAACCAAATGCCTTAATTTCTGCTTCTCTGTTTCCTCTTTAGACAAATCAAAACAACATGCAAATCGCACCATCCAGAATAATGACTCTGTGTGGTGAATATAGTCAGTTGCCGACATGACTCCTGCATTGCATTTACTGCTGTTAGCATAACTTGAAATTCCGTCATATTGTGTTATTGTTTTCCTGAACTGGCTTGTGATTACGACATCATCTTTATGTGACCGCAACACACTTTTGCGTTGTCAACCATTTAGAAGGCAACAACATGTTGTCAGGATTTCCACATGGAAGGCAATTTGCGATTTTTGTGTTTTCTACGCTCCAAAGATCCTGTGCCGTCTAAACGATATGGATATCTGTTAAAATGACTAGCGTTTTCCCCCGTTCCCATTGTCGTATAAATAGGGCCTCACTGAGTTTTATACATATGTTGAAAATGGCCCTATCTCGCGATGACAAAGAATCCTTTAAAAAAATTCCTGGACCCAGATGGTGATCTGGATCATCCCCAAAATGTAATCACTTCTTCATTTTCCTATTCTGGAGATATCCTGAAAGTATCATGAAAATTCTTCCATTACTTTCCAAGTTAAACAGCAAAAGGTAAAAAACAAAAGCAATGAAACCTCCCAGAGAAGAATTAAAAGTTGCATTTGAAGAGTTGAATATGTTGCCAACAAAAGCATTTAGGTGATATCAAAATTCATTTTTATCCTATTAAGTCCAATTCAGGGAGCCTATCCCAGGATTTAGCAGGCAAGAGGCAGGACAGGATCAACACAGGGACAAACAACCATCCAAGCTCTCGGGAGAATTTAGAGACCATTTTACTGAATGCGGATGTCTTTGGACGATGGAAAGAAGCCAGAGTACCCAAAGAGAACTTACACATGCACAGAGAGAAGATACAAACTCCACTGTTCCAACGCTGGATGAAGGGCAGCGTGTGAAATTTTGCGAGGCAGGTCTTAAAATTGGAAACAAGTGAAAGCTACAACAATTACAGTGAGAAGAAGCAATCACCAGACAGGAAGCCAAGGGACAGAGAGGAGAACAATAACAGGTGTTTGTTAAATAAAGGACACAAATACATGAGTAAACTTTTTGTTATCAGAGACAAAATTCCAAGTATACCCCTAATGAACTAAGATACCATCATATCAGATCAATACTGATTTGTTTTCATTTTTTAGTATTGAAATAATTGTAGATGATCGTTATTCCTGTCAAGGACGAGGACACTGGTTTCTTTGGATTGAGAAGAATATAAATTTAATAATGAAGAATCAAAGAAGTTGAACATACATTAAACATTAAAACATGAAGGGACAAAACATTAAGACATACAGACATGATACGAGGTTATAACCCGGGAGAATCTCTCCAGAGATCTGTCGTCACACAGAAGTCTGGAACTATTCTGTCCCAGTCAGATAGGGGAGATTTGTTTAAACACTTTGGTCACGTGTGTCAATCTGAGGCCTGTTCTTCGGCTACGACAACAAAACCAAGGTCTCCTAAACATTTCCCTGATGGAAGGACGTCGGCCTTGCAGATGGTTTACTAAGGTCAGAATGACATCAGTTTAGGAGCCTTATGGTCGGACCTTTCAGCTACACATTAATTAAGAGCAAAGTAATTAAGCTAATACATGAAATTCCTCTACAAAGTATCATAATGTCATACACACTTTTAGATAACATTAAAAAATAGTTAAATAAAACAAAAGCAATATTTCTTCTGCATACTTTTACAGATCAGTACTGAAGATGAAGGCAGCCTACAGAAATCCCAGTTTGCTATGATGGTGCAACCTGCTGGTCACCCCAACTCTCTAACCTTACTGGGAATTGAGTCCAGTTTCTAAAAGTTTATGCAACACAGAGCACAAGTAGCTGAATGTTGTGCCGGCAGCACCAGCTTCTTCACTCAACACAAAACAAAACAAACAAAAAATACGGTCAATTCTTTACAGTAAGCATTCTGTCTTTTCTTATAAACAACATTCCTACTATGTTACTTATATATGTTTACATTACACAAATCAAAAAAGTTTGTATCAAAGGGAAAATAAAAAGCAAGTAACATAAAAAGGAAAAAAAAACATAAAAATTTTTATTTTAACCATATCCAATTACAGACTAAACAAACCTGCAGATCCATCTTTTCTTGCAGATTTGCAAGACATCTATATAAACAGCTGACTTTAAACTTTTTACCACTTTGTAAAATTTCCAGTTCTTTTTGCAACACATCTAGTTATGAGAAAATTCTGGTATTTAGAGATGCAAAGCCATAAATTGCTTAAAGTGCTTTTGTCGTCTCTGTTCCTGCAAACACACCTAAAGGATTGAAACAGTACAAGGATTTTTTCTTCACTTCGGTTGCAAAAGTTTGTTATACATATTTTGTAGATCAGGACTGCAGGCAGGTCTAGTATTACTGCTTCTTATTCCACAGCCGGGGCGATGAGGAAGATGAACCTTGTTGAGCTTTATTGCGTTAATGTAACACTGATGTGGTCCTGCGCCATCACAGAGCCCGGCGTTGCTGTAGGACGCTTTGCTGACAAAAGTGGAGATGCTCTGTTTAGTCTTCGGTTCAAAGCCCACAACTTCTATTTCTCCTCAAAACAAAAACTGGAATCCATGTTTCCCCTTCATGACAGTCCATCCCTCCAAACACGGTGGGGTCAACAAGGCCTCTGGTCAAGGTTAAAGGGATGTTTTTATGCACAGGGACATTCTAAGTGTTGCTTTTGTACATTCTGCTTTGTACACCTCCACAAAGGCACAATTCCTCAGCCATGTGGTTCTATCAGCTATTGTTGACAGCAGTTAACAGATGGAAGACCTGCTCTGAACTGACACATACTGTGTCATTGGAACAGATTATTTATCTACCTATGTGTTAACAAGCTGTTCCTCTGAACTTGGTTTAGCTTTGTATGAAGGCCTCTAAAGATTATTTGATAATCACCCTGTACCTGAGGTATGGAAGCAGTTAATTATCGTCCCTCTGATCTGTTTTGCATCTGAAAGCAAAGACTTCAAGCCTACAGCGGTTACACATACTGTTATGAAGTGCTTCAAAATAATGATAAATAAGTACATCGATCCTGTTTTTACCCTCACCTTGATCCATTTCATTTGCTTACAGTGAGAGAAGAGGGAATTCAGAGGGAATGGGACACTATTACTGTCCAAACGTGCTCATTCTGTTTATGCTTTTTATGCTCTTTATACACAAATGATTCTAGTAGCTGCAACTCTTAAAAACTTCTTTTTAAACTTTTCAGTCAATTTTACAATTTTGTGCCTTCTCAAAACAAGTGACTGGCAGAGAGAGAGAGATGATAGATACATTAAAGGGATACTCTTATTTTTTAGCCAGTTATCAGCCTAATTTGAGTAATAATGGATTTCATGGATCATTATATAGTGCTTGACACACGATCTGAGTTTGCTGCCATCTTCACAAAACAGACATGATATTTGCAGGAGTGGATCCGTCTCTCATAGGATCGTGTGACTTGGATCGCTTTGCTTTACAGTCCCCCTCAATAAAAAGAGGGCTCTTCTTTGTGCTACTTTTCCCTCCTTTTTCAACGAATGTTTCTTTTGCCTGAACCAAATAAGCAGATGAAAACGGTGTCTGAGTAGCCCACAAAGAGAAACAGGAAAGGGATTCCACCAGAGCAAAGACACATGTCCACCTTGGTTAAGATTTGCTGGTTGGAGTCTAGTAAAAGGACAGTGTGGATGTAAAACTCTGTTTGCTTCAGTATTATTAGCCTGCTAAGCTAGCTCTTTACCTGTTGTACAAACATACCACAATGTGATGAACTTATTCACATCTTTCAACCAGTTTTTATCTAAAATAATGACAGTGTCTGTCTGATGAGCCACAGAACATTCAGTATGTGTCTTTTTTTTTTTTTTTTGCAGTTTAGTAGAAGCTAAATGTGGCCAGTTGAAGCTAATTACCTACAGGCCGAAGCTAACATGAAAGTTGTGGGCTCGTTTGTCTGCAATACAAGCCTTTTCTATAATTTGTGTCAAATATTAAAGAAGTAACAGAAGGATTAGAAGCAGGCCTGGTTTAGTTTTATGGTTTTCATATGCAAACATACTGGATAGCCTAGTTGATAAGTGAAAAACTTGTGCTTCTGTGACACTTAACATTTCCGTCATTTTTTTTATTTTGGTATTTAATTTATACTTTGCAACAGTTCTGCAAAATGATGGTCTACTGGAACTTAAGGGCCACTAGGGAAGTCAGCTTCTTCTATATTAGGTATGGCTGTTGTTTAATTTAATAAAAAGCTGTTTTTTCTTTTAACATAGCTCCATCATACTGTATGTATTCAATTCAAGAAGTGTTACTAATTCAATAATTCAGTAGCACAGTAGCCAGGTGTTGGCTTAGCTATCACAATGCTGCTGTTACTGATGAACAATGATAGATTTTGTTTCTCCAGAGCCGATGGATATATATTTTCTCAGACAACACTTTAAACATTGTATTTATTTAAATTTTAAAAGTTTATAACAACTTCCGGGTAACATAACATTAAAACAAAACAGAAAAATAAAACAAATACACATTTTTAATCGCACCCCAGGCTGACACATTAGAATTCATAAAAGCAGTTTTGAAAAAAAAATAAAATAAAATAAAAAAATCACAGGAAAATACAGTACATCAGGAGCATTTCCCCCCTCTATGTTAGTGAGGGGGTCACATCAGGAACCTGAGTTCATTGTACACGTACTTGAACTCCTGTGTTTCCACAGCACCAAGTGGAAACACTTGAACCACTTTTGGATAAGTTTTTAGGTTTAAAGATTCTGGGTGAAAAAGCAGAACCCAAAACCGGTGAGCTTTTTCATTTTCTTTTTATTGTTGTTTTTACAGAAAAGCTCAGCACCTGGAAATGTTAAAGACACAAAGCAAATGTGGTTGTCTAATCAAACTGCCACCATTTAATTTCAAACCTTTTTTCTCTTGCTCACAGACATTTGTAACATTCCCCCAAACATTAGACTACCTAGAAGCAAATCCCCTTTATTAAAGTTCAGCTTTTTAATCACTCTACAACTGAATACAAAAGGTTGAAGCGACTGGTGCTGTTAATGTCATACAAGGCTGTTATATTTGAAGAAAAATGGCTCTGTTTGTGCTCCGTAGCTAGCTTTACATTTCAGTGAAAATGCAAGACCATTTTGTGGTTATAAACAGCAATCTCCCTATAGCCAAATAGTTTTTTCAAATATATATATTTATTATATATAAAATACTGTTTCATTCATAAAAGCCTTACTTTGTACATTATCTGATTTGATGCGTATCAGCAAGAATGAAGAAAATATGTATGAATGTGTGTGAGAGCTAAAAAATAACCTTGAAACTGTCATGACAAACAGCAGGTACTGATTCAAGACCTAATACACTAAAATTAAAAAGGTGTTTTACACAATATACACATTTAATTACTTACAAAATGAAAAAGGAAGAGAAAGAAGTTGTAGGCTGAGCATTAGCAGGTGGGCTACAACAGGGTTAGTACCACCAAATGCTATGTAAAACAACAGAAAAGTGACAGAAACAGAAAAAGTCTGAAAAGAAGGCTAATATTTAAAAAGAACAAATGAAAAAAGTCTCAGTCTCACTAAGGAAAGCTCATCGTCAGTGCATCTGTCAACCTGGATGTTCTGAAGTCAAAGTGCCGATTTGGTAACCGTGGGGATCATCTGTTCCTCAAACATAACGATTCGGGGGGGGGGGGGGGTCCTTTTGGGAAAGAAGGAAACGAGTGAAAATGCACTGAAAATGTCACACATCCATCATGGCACCATTTAGTGGATATATTTCTGCTTTCATTTTGAGGTACTTTAAGAAAAAACAAAGACTAAATGAAAGACTTATTTACGTCCATTTTTTTCTTTCTTTCTTTTTTAAGCTGTGTTGCACAGTAGCACCATTGGTTTAGTTGTAGTTTGTTTTTTTGTTGGTTTTTTTTTGCTTTTTTCTGGAAGACAATGCACCATTGGAATTCCACCTTGTCGCCATGTCAACAGTCAGGACGACGACTGCCCACACTCTTCCAGCTTGTCCCCGTCATCTGGTCGTCCAATTTTGTCTTCACGGCGATCAGGCACCCCCTAGCAACAGTGGATCTCTTGTTGCCATGTGCTATTACGTTTTTTTCCGGCAGACCGCACAACGGCTGACACGTGTGAGTAGGCTACCCGCCTTTAAGGTCTCTGACTCCGGCTTGCTGTAAGAGCCAAAGCATAGAGGTTGTTCAGTAGAAGCAGAAAAGTGAGAAGTTGTAGATAGAAAAGTCATTAGGAACATTATCCAAGGGTGTTTTACCCCCCACACCTTCCTGACACTTATATTTATACCTGAACATCTTAGAAGACTCTACTGTGGCCAGCCAAAAGCTATAAGAGTTGCTGAAGTAATTGCATGTCCCTCTGCCGTGGCACTCTATGAAGGGATTGCTACGGAATTCCTCAAGGCAGGAACCGGGGGAAGCCAAAGCCTGACCAGAACCTTCTGCGCCTGCACTGGTGTGCTGTTGAGCAAAAATCAACAGAAATGTTTCGATATGCGTCAAAACAGCAACAGGGGGAAGTTCAAGCAGTTTTGGCCATTTTGAGTTGTAAAAAGCAGCACATGTGGAAACTTTGAAATGAGGTTTTAAAAGTTTGTAATAAGCATGTTGGAGCAACAATGTACTTCCTGTAACATGTAAGTCAGTCAAGTCATCTTTTCTGACTACTGTTGTGTTTGTCAACATGGCAACAAGTCTCAGAAAAGGAATTTGGATGCACCTGTGTAAAGCTTCCATAAGGGTGAAAATTTAATTGTATCCCTGAACGGAGCGTCAGGATGTTATGGTTTCAGCAGCCACAGATCCTTCATGTTAACACAATAACTTGAACAATAAACAATTTAGAGTTTTCATGTTCTGCATAGATACCATAGGAAAGATGAACTGACTCCATTTTGAGTGTTTTACCATTTTCAGGCCTATATCTTGGAAACTATTAAAATGAAAGGTCACGACTTGAAGATAATGACACATAATGACGTTATATCTTAATGTTTCTATATTTGTATATGTTTTAAAGGATTGGAGAAACTGAAGATTAGGGGTGTTTGGGGATATACCCCAATCTATGGCCTCCAACGGTTTATTTTCTTGTTGTATCTTCTACAAAGCTTTACAACCATTTGCTGATCTACAGTGTTTTTATTTTTAATGCTATCATTGTTGGGGAAATTTCATATATTAGCTTAATTACCTTTAACTTAGTAAACCATCTGCAAGGCCAGCCATCAGGGAAATGTTTAGACGAGACCTCGCTTTTGTTGTCATATCATGAGAACAGCTTCAGATTGACGCACATAACCAAAGTGTTCAAACAAAGGCGCCTCTAAGTGACTGCGGCTGAATAGTTTCAGACTTCTGTGTGACAACAGATCTCGGGAGTGATTCTCCCCAGGTTATAACCTTGTATCATGTCTGTATGTCTTAATGTTTAATGTATGTTCAACTTCTTTTATTCTTCATTATTAAATTTATATTCTTCTCAATCTAAAGAAACCTGTGTCCTCGTCCTTGACAGAAAAACAGCCATTACATCATGATAAAGAGTTTTACAGTGTACATCATCCTACCATCATGAAGGAGAATCCAATCCAGAGAATTTCCCAGTTATTAGGACAAGAAGGAACCTGGATGGTCTGACTGTGGACTGCAATCACCATGGCAGGAGCTTCACACACCACACACCTACAAAGCAGTGAAGAATGGATGGTTTTAAAGGTCTCATGCACTCCTTTACTCTCTCCTGCTTCCCACCTACCTGCTGATGAAGGGCTTAATGCTTTCTCCGCTAACAGGGGCCATGGACTCTGGCATGGGCTCGGGCGTGGACAGCCAGTAGGAATAGTCATTGCGGGAGGCGAAGTTGCAGACGTTGTTAATGTTGCAGAACATGAAAGGCATGGGGCTGAATCTGTGCAGACAGCTTCCGGCTGTGCCTGGAGGAAGAATGTAAAGTCCTTTTTTCTTTTGGTCTGAGTCGGCATCCAGTTTATTTTAAGGTTGGATGAAGGAAAATTCCGTCCTACCAAGATCCTGTCCGTGTGCCCTCTCATTGCCCTGAACGTACAGCAGAGAGTACCCATCATAGATTAAGCTAGTTCCAGAGGGGCAGCTGGGTATTTCGGAAGCCTGGCTGTGTCGGGTGATGAGGAAACCATGGGCTGCAGAGACTGATCCTGGAAGACCAGGGGGACCCTGTTGACCCTCTGGACCAGGGGGACCATTCAAGCCCCTTACACCTAGGATTAAATAGAAGGAACCGGGTCTGATCAGCTTGTCTTTGTCTGTAAATTAACAACAATGGGCTTCAATCTATTTTACTCACCAGATGGACCAGGAGGGCCAATGTCTCCCTTCCTTCCAGGTTGGCCATTGAAACCAGGAGGACCCTCCCTACCGGGATTTCCAGGCTCACCAGGAGGGCCTGGAATGCAGGGTGAAAGAAATTAAGCAAGACATCTCCTCAAGCTGGTTTACATTTTACCCATTTGTTTCTGTGAAAGAGGCTTGAAGACAAGACACACTACCTGATGAGGTAATAAACAGGATAGCAAAGGAAACTTTCTCTCTGTGTAAGCAAGCTGGAAAACCCTGGAATGAGTAGCTCACTGATACCAAATTAATGACATAAAAGGGTATTCACACTTTAACGTAGGGTATTACTTTTCTTTGAGGGAAGAAAACATTGTAAAATTCTGCTGATTTTATCAAAATGAGAAAAGATTTACATATTTCTCTCATGCCAGTGCAGAAAATTAGGCTACTGAATTATTTGAGCAATGTGGAGTAAGTGATTTTGTAAACGACACCAGTGATCTCATCAATCAGACGTCCAAGAATAAGTCACAAAGCCCAGTTCAAAGCCCGACTTTCTGAAAAAGAAGCTGCGTTTCTTCCACTTTGAAGGGCTCGCGGCTTGTGGGATGGACCATCCCACCCCGGGAACGGGGATTGTACTCCGAGCAAAAGATTATTTCATGTTTTAAATCTGGGGTGTCCAGCTCCAGTCCTTGAGGACTACAATCCTGCAGGTTTTCCATGTGTCCCAGCTCCAACGCATCGGACTCAAATCAATCGTTCAATGTGCAGACATTAATTGGCTGTTGGATCCATTTAATGAAACGCAGGCACATTGAAATAGGGATACATTGAAAACCTGCAGGACAGAGTCCTGTAGAAGACTGACTTTGTACGCCTGTTGTAAGTTAACTAAACAAAATGGTAACTGTCCCAATAATTATTTTTATGTGTTTCAAGAAATCCACAAATTTTATTTGAAT
>JBAMHX010000006.1:18515251-18527868 GCA_037177515.1 Pseudomugil tenellus | reverse complement strand
AGACGAGATGCACCACACATTGATGCTGCACACACACACAAACACACACATACACACACACACACACACACACACACTCATCAAAGATTAAGGATTGACCAAGGAGGCTTGTTGTGTTATTAAACTCAGCATGGAAATGAGATCTTTCCAGAAAGAGGCACAGACAGAAGCCTTAATCTAATTAATCAGCGTCTGTGTTTTTTTTCGTTTTCTTTTTTCTGGTTCTGCCTCTCCAGCACCTTCTACCTATCCCTTCCTCCTCTAGGATGAATTTAGAGATTTTTCTGACTCTGAGCTTGGTGCCTTTTCACTAAATTTGCTACATTATGCACGTCTTAAAACAAATCTTGTAAAGTCTCTGTTGTCCTTTGGCACAAATAGCTGCTGTAAGGGATGGGTCCGGATGCAGTCCCTAAAAATCCACTGTTCTGCTGTGACAGTGCACAGATTCCTGCAGGGAGGTTAGGCTTAACCTGCAGCCTCAACATGAATGTGAAGAAGTCAATCTCCGTGGTGGCTCTACTGAGCACCTTTTTTTTTTTTTTTTTTTTTTTTTTTTTTTTCTTGGGGTTTTTCAAAAGCCAACCACCAAAAAACAACAATGATACAGTGATATTCACATTACATTTGATTAATTAAAAGCCATTAATGGACACATAAATGTTTTTCTTTTGGTGCTTTTGGTAACATATTACAATAGTAAAAAAAATGCATAAAAATATACATCAGAAAAAAATTAGCCTTTCTTCATAACTTCAAACTATGTGAAGTTTGATTCAGACTACTAAAGCTGATCTCACAGATTCAATTTTACTGCGTAGCATTAATAACGCTTTGCAACATTTGCTGAAACTCAAATTACATCTAAGTGGAAATATATATATATATATATATATATATATATATATAAACACTTAAAACAAATGTTGGTTTTGGCCTTTTTCTACTTTTGTCCTTTGAAAAGCATTCCTTACTTTTAATACTCCACTTAAAATCACATCTATATAACTGAAAATCTGCCCCCCCTCACTGCTGACACTAATTCAGAACTGGGATATACTTGCAGCGTGAGCCAGCGTACACGGCAACATTCTACTAATACGTGCTGAGAACAGCAGAAGAATGACTCAGCAGAAAACATCCAGCACTGGACTCATTGCTAGGGTGCAGTACAGAGCGGTAGACTCTGAAATAGTGAAAAGGTCAATCTCCTGGTCACATTGTGTTTATGAGAAATGTCCATGAAGAACAGCTTAGCAGTATGTTCCTAACTGTTGAGGCACAAGTGTTTGTCACAGCAACGCAGTGCACAAACACTGTGCAACGCAGAGGAAAAAATATTAAGATTCTGGTAGTTGTGAACAATTTAAGACAGACACTTTGATTTTATCTACATCAGTGGTTCTCAAACTGTGGTACGCGTACCACTGGTGGTTCTCGAGCTCCCTCTGGTGGTACTCGTGGGGAAATCATATCTTGCGAAATCCTTGACTGAGCGCTCTTTAAAACAGCAACATCTCTGAAACGGTTTAAAAGTTCGGTTAAAACGGTTTAAAAGAAGTTATTGACAGCATTCACACAATTATTACTTACTTTTTTGTGTGGAAAAGATTAGAAATTTCATTATTCCAAAGCTAGCTTGCTTATGGAAGAGCGTCATCTGATTGGCCAAGTAAATGTCCTATCACATCGTCTTGCTCTGTCACATGTTGTTACACGTCCAATTGGACTGCTTTATATCATCACGTGGTGTATCAAAGATCTAAATGGAAAAAGATGTCCCACTCCTTACTACTTTGTGTTTCGGTAAGGACTACAAACATGTTTGGTTTTATTTTAGGTGGGAGAAATCAGTCACACGCCATCTTTGACAAAGTCAATAGAAACTGCCTGTAGGAGGCGTCAGGTGCAATAATAATAATTTTTATTTATATAAATCTATATATAATAGTTACATTTTCCCCATTATCACTAGGACATTTGTAAACACTCTCAAAATGTCCAAAAAGTTGTTTATTATAGTTTGTTGTGATTTTTCAATACAGAGATGTGAAATTTCTTTTTTCCATTCATGTTTTCTTTCTCTTTACGAGTCCAAAGATTTTTTTTTTGACCCAATAATAACATGAATATTATGAATGAGCTACAAGGTGACTATTTTATGAGGTATAATACACAAATAATTCCAGGTAAAGGTTACTCCCAAAAACCCTTTTAGGCTCTGAAGGGTATTACTTTTCAAATATAATCAAAATAGTACAAAATTGTTTACAATACACAAAATATGTTAAATTAAAAAGTGTTGTCTTCTCTTTGTTTTTATTTTTATATCAGCCTGCTTCTAAGCTAGGTTCATGCATGTGTATTTAGCTTGGTCATGGTGGTGGTACTTCAAGAGCTCGCTATTTTCTCAGATGGTACTCACTGTAAAAAGTTTGAGAACCACTGATCTACATTAATAAGTTCCTATAGGGGCCAAGATCATATAGGCACCCACGTTCGACACATTACCTTGCACCACGTTATCTACGTGACAAACATACACGCATAATGCTACAAGAGGTCGTTGCCAGCAGCAAGTATATCCCAGGCCTACGATCCCAAGCCTCGTACATCTCTTGTATGCAAACTGCAGAATCTCTTTGGGGTTTGGGATATTTTAGGCATCAGGAGGTTGAAAGGGAAAACAAATAGGAAGAAATCTGAAGGTTTTGAACATTCATTTAGAATATTTCCTAAACTCTTCAACCTCAGTACGTTTGCGTTGAAATAATATCTACTGCTGAGATACAGACAACATTCATGTAAAATTATGTGACACAATTCAAAAGAATCATTTAATTTCTCAGGTGAGTTAATTATGAAGTGCATTTCTGTGCAAAATGATAAGGTGTGTGTGCATGACACATTCTGAATGTTAAGTCATCTTCATGTGACATACGTGAAGTGCTTAGATGGACAGACTAAACTAATGTGAGACTTCAAACGTCAGTACTTTTCATTGTTAAAATGTGCCAGTTTGTTGAAGGTGCAACCATCAATGTGCGTGAAAAGTGAGAGAGAAGAGAATATAAAAAGAGGATGCACTGATTTGACAGGTTTCAAGTGATTCCCCCCGTGAGTCAAAGAGAAGCTAAACACAGTCAGTGTTGTAGTAAGGAACGTGCAGCAGAAGTCTGGAGGCTGTTCATCTGACCTGAAGGTCCTGCAGGGACCGCGGGCAAGAGTTGTCATGTTGATGAGGCGGTGCCGCACCATAAGTGGGCGGAGCCAAGCCACAGGAAACAGGGAGCAACATTTCATTGCATCAAATTTCTCATCCTGACACTCAAGTCTTTCTTTGTTTGTTTTCAAGCCTCACACAGTGATGGAGACAGTTATGAGTTGATAGATTTAGGTCTATATACTTTCAGGCAGTCTTTTCTTTTCATTTTTGTTAAGTGAAAAAAGAGATAATGAATTCTTGTCTGATTCCCAATTTGTGTAAAGAATGAATATTGTAACTTTTATTTATTTTTTTAAAGAACGGGCATTTATATTTGCTTGTGTTTTTCTTTTTTTCCAGCGTAGATCCATCAGTGATCTCTCCTCTGTGTCACCTACACATCCAAAACCCTGTTGGACTAATTTCATCATCATTATAAATACATACAGAATGAAATATTCACCAGCTTTGTTTTTTTTTTGCAGGTTTACTTCTTATTTTCCTTTATCTGCAGGTCTTCCTGGATAGCAGCTGCAATGTATATTTTTCTGTCTTTCCTGTCCTCTCTGACCCCAGCGAGTCGAGGCAGATGGCTGCCTTACCTGCTGGAGGTTTTGCCTCCCTGTTAAAAGGGAGTTTTCCTTCCCACAGTCGCCTCATGCAACTCAGGAGGAGATTGGATCGAAGTCAAGATTTGATGCAATCTAGCTGCTTCCCTATATAAGGCTATTTTTTAAATTGGCCGATCTATGTGAAGCGCCTTGAGACGACATTGTCATGAAATGGCGCTATGCAAATAAAGTTGAATTGAATTGAAATTTTCCTCCATCACAAAGTTGGCTCTGTTTGAACCTCCTGATCACCATAGTAACCTAATGTTAGACTGACTGTGTTCTTGTACAATTCTTGTATCAATGCTACCAATTGATAGAAAGATGGTAATATCACAAAAGAACAATGTGAAAATACACTAATTTGTCTCACGGCTCATGTGACAATAAAATGAGGAGATATTTCATTCTGTATTTGTCATATCAAATGATTTCAGCACAATTTGGACATGTGCTCAGACAACAGATGAGTCAGAATCCATTTTTTCTTTTTCTTTTTCAGATTTAAAAATGAAGAAAAGTTTTTTTTTTCTTTTGTTTGGAAAAATCAACAGACCTATTTCCTTTTTCTAATATGTTTGCTACATTTAAGCTAGTCATGATTTTGCTTGTGAAATCATGTTTGATCTGATAAAAAAAAAAAAAAAAACATTTCCATAGGGGTGCTTCTGGTTTATCCATTTCTGTCCATCTCTGGTTGAGGCTTCTACTTCTCAGTATTTGTTGTGTCCATGCAGATGACTTGATTGGTGGGATAAAACAAACTCAGAACAGCAAAGCCAAACACAAACTTACAACTCATTTATACTTCTATTCATGTTCAGGCAAATAATCGGTTGACTGGAAGCATTATTTTCATCCAATATTATTTTTTTTTAGTTTGTCTATGGCTCAGCTGTGTTGAATTAACTTTTTCTTCAAAATGACACAGACCACACAGAGGCCAGCTGTGATGGCCATAGAATGAGACAAGCATACACACACAATCACATACGAAGTGTTTCAGGGCTGTGAAGAGATGGAAAGATGGTTGATTTTTCGATGAAATGATCACAAGACAAGGATAAGGGAGTGAGAAGACACGTGGGGGATACATCGGTGGGTATAAAAGTACATTAAATAATGACGCAGGCACAGCATTGTAGGGTTTCATTGTGGTATGTGGTCAGATCACTGTGAGAACCAGTGGAAGAAGCACCAGAACATGTCTCTGGGATAAGTTGAAAACTGGACAGGTGCATTGACATGGCCTTTGTGTTGCCAGTGTTGATTGGTGTAACACGAACCCATGCAAATCAGCTTGACATGGAGATGAAGCCATTCACATATCCACCACTTTCCTGGCAAAACAGTGGACGTCGCCATGATACCTGGTCCCCTCGGAAAGTCGTTTTTTCAATTCCAGTCCTCGCTAACTAGCAAGCATAACAGTCTATTTTAGAAGTGAGATTTGATCTTTGAGCCTCGTAAGTACTCTGATTATCGGTGCAGGTTAGTTCATGAGGTATCTTTTATTTCGTATAGTATTTTCACAAAAAGAGGAGCAGACTCGTGTTTAATTTGGACATCTGCCAGGAAGCACAACTTCTTGGCAGATGTCCAAAATAAATAAAACGGCAAATCCAGCAGCTGCAGGCAGCAGCAAGAGACGGTAGGAGCTAGCTGTCACATCGACAAGCTAATCGACAAATTAAATAAAGTTTAAAAAGATTCCAGAAAAGGAAGCTGGGACACAGCAGCAATGATAGCCCCAAAAGAAACCGACATTTTTCACATCCTGAATCCTGATCATGGTGAACGGAGATAAACAACCGGAGTTCTGAACTGTCATCTATTCATTCTGTTAGAGTAGATTAATCTAACAGAACTAATCTCACTGTTCTGTCTTCTTTTGATAAATAAAGTGACCTAAGAGATTCCATCTTAGAGATTTGGCCATTGTTTGAGTAATGGAAATGTTATTTTTAAGATTTTTCTGAAGTAGTATTACATTTTAAAGCTGTACTAGTTAACCATTATTGCTAACGTAGATGGAAAGGGGAACACGACATCCGCTTAATTTTATGCAATGGATCATGGGAACAGCGGTCCGCCAAGAAAGTTGTGGATAAGGTGGAGTTTCTGCTAGTTACTGTCTGGTTTTGGCTGGTTTAGTTGAAAAGAAAACAGGTTTTTTAATAATATACATTAGATGTTCTCTCTTTGTTTAACTGTCATGGCCTGTTGAGGAAATTTATTCAGATGTACGGCAATGTTCTTTTAGGTTGTGTACTTACAAGATTTGTACCATAGACTTCTTTTATAAGAATATTTTTTGACCCCTTATTTAAAATTAAAATAAAAACTACGCCTGTTATTTCACATTTTTCCACAGAAAATAATTCAAATTTGTAAAATTATTTAATATTTTATGCTGACTTCTAAGGTGACGCTTTACAAATTAAATTGTTGAAATCTGCATGGAAATTCGTTCCTATAAAGATCTGTCTGACCCATTATTAAAACCCTTGACTTTCACATTAACATATTAATTAATGCTGACAATGGTTTTCTGAAGTGTATATACATAAAAACAAGCCAGGGCTCAGAGTTCCAGCAGACTTCTGCTCCATCCACATGCAAAAAGAAGAATTTTCTTGCTGTTTTCTAGTTTTGCTGTGCTGTTTAAAACACAAAGATTATCCTAAATTTGTACAGTTTCATTTTAATTTGGGGTTTTAAGTTCTAGAAAGTTATTTTAAAACAGACTATCAACCTTAAAATTTAGAAGTACTAGGATTCAAACCCTGCTACACTTAAAACTTAAATTCAAAACAGGTTAAATTTAGCTTTAATATTGTGTTTAAGTTTGGAAGGAAAGCAGGTTCAGTTACTTAAACTATCTGGCTTGCTTGTTAAAAATGTAATCTTATTAATATTCAATTCAGATTTACAAAATTACTTTTATTGCTACTGTCTAAAGACAATAGTTCTGTCTAAAATGTAATTTATTTATTTAAAATGCTTATTAACCAAACATTTCTACATTTTTTAAATTAAAACTTTTACTGGTTGCCCAGCACCAAAAAAGAATGGAAATGTGTTAATTCATAGATTACAAAAAAAAGATATTTCATCATCTTATTGCAGTTCTTTTACAATCAGAATGAAACTATTTCTTGATGGGGTCAAGGGGTTCATTTTTTGTGATCTTTTTTATTTATCCTTTCGCTACATTATATTTCACAATATTTTCTCTAAAACTGAAGGTTTATGCAGCACTGAGCCATCCATGTTAGTTCTTTCCTTGAGGATGTGTTTTAGTTCATGTTAGAGAGAACAAAGTAATCAACTCCATGGTTTTTTCACCAGCATCAGAAAACCAGACAGTAAAATTAAGCAGATTACCTGGAGACAACTACTGTTTAAGTGCTTTACCTGATCTTCCAGGCGGTCCAGGAGGTCCTTGGTTTCCTTTAGGGCCTTGAAGAGCCTGTCCTGGAGGCCCAGGGGCGCCAACGATGCCTGGAGCTCCAGGGGAACCCTGGAAGCCAAGGTCTCCTTTAGGGCCAGGAAAACCTGGATTCCCAGGTGGACCAGGAAGACCTGGGTCTCCCTTTGCACCTTTACAGGAAATGAGATAAAGGACTTGTAGAAAACTGTCCAGTAGTTTTGTCATTACAGCATAGTGTCCTGTAACTTACCTGGCAGCCCTGGAAGGCCAGCAGGTCCCGGACCACCATAACCAGGAACTCCTGGAATTAATATACACTGAAAATAAATTTAACTGAATATGGCAAAAACAAAATCAACACAGTCACAAGACAATACAACCCATGACATACCCGGCTCTCCTTTGACACCAGCTGGTCCCGGGATCCCGTCACGACCTGGCTGACCCTTCTCACCAGGCAATCCAGGTGATCCCGGTCGGCCAAGTTCTCCTGGTCTGCCTGGAGCTCCTGAGAGACCTGGACCACCAGGCTCCCCATCAAGACCTTTAGGACCAGGAATACCAGGAGGACCTGCCAGGAAACAGAAGAACCTTTAGGACCTTATTACTACACCTGGATGACTCAGCATTTAGGGAGTTGCTTCATTTGCAAAACTTCAAAGTTGATGTAACATTTATGATCAAATTTATCAAATTTATCATTTTTTATGTCTTTTTGGGATATTATTGATAACTTGACAATTATATTAATAAATAATTTTAAGAGTTTTTGGCTATTTGCTTGTTAAATTGCTACTGTCACAGGGCATCCTCACCTTGGAATCCTGGAAGACCAATGTCACCTTTCGCACCTGGTCCGCCTGGTAAACCTGGCAGACCGGGGTTTCCTGGGTTTCCTTTCATTCCTGGACTTCCTGGGAATCCTGGTTGTCCTGGCTCACCCTACAAGAGATGCAACAAAAACTGAAGCATGAACAGGCATGTAGAAGCTTGTAGTTGCTCTGAGCAAGGACATTTAAGCAGGATTGGACCTTTAATCCAGGTGGTCCTGGTGGTCCAACGCCAGCAGAACCCGGTTCGCCTTTGGGTCCTTGAAAGCCAGGTGTTCCTGGCTGACCTGGGGACCCTGGCCTACCTGGAAGACCCGAAGTACCCTTCTGCCCTGGTGGTCCTGAAGTTTTAATGCAGAAAATCAAAAATCATGATCATCGGACAAGTTTACAATTAATTCATAAGTCAAGAAAAGTACTACTCATGTAGTAATTAGAGAAATATCTTTATGAACAAAAATATTCAAATAATATTTACAAAACACTTTCTGTACTTAAACCATTTGAAGTAAATTTAAATGAATGTGACTTTACTGAACACAATCAGGCCTGATAGCCAGGCAGTTCTAACATCTAGAAAACAAAGCTTTGATAAAGTACATGCTCGCACACCTGGAATTCCCATATCTCCCATGGCACCCTTCAATCCTGGAGATCCAGGGAAACCCGGACCTCCTGGAGGACCAGGGTCTCCCTTAAAACCTTAACAAAACAGAAATGGAAGGTAGAATCATATTTGCACATTTATATTTATATCTATATATCTGCTAAGACATAAACCCACACCTGGCGGTCCAGGGGTTCCAGGGCGTCCATCTGCTCCTGGGCGCCCAGGATCACCAGGGAGACCAGCAATGCCTTTTTGCCCTGCAATACCTGGTGGACCTGTAGAAAACACACAAACACAATAATTCAGTCTAACTTTAATAATATAACAAGCACAACTTGTAAAATTGACGTCAACATGAAAAGCACCTGGTAGTCCAGCATCTCCTTTGCTACCCTTTGTGTTAAGTTGTGGTGGGCTTGTTCCGGGGAGTCCTGGGAGGCCGCGATCTCCTGTTTCTCCTTTAGAACCAGGGGCACCTGGTGCGCCATCTCTGCCTGGGAACCCTGGTTCACCTGTAAGGCAGAATATGACAACCAAGGTGTTGTTGTTGTTTTCTTTATTTTATGATAAATTTAACCCCATTATAGGCTTTCTGCTTCTAAACCCATATTTCATCATACCAGCAATAGGAGTAACAGAATACATAAATTCTGTCTAAGATACAATATGGCCTTTATAACCTTTCACGTGGCTTAGAAAGCCTGTATTAAAAATGTCAATGTGAAGTATTTTTTGACATATGTCTTTCAAGGCTGGATGTTACTTTACAAGAAAGAATGAAATGAATGAATACCTTTGGGTCCTGGAGCGCCAGGACTCCCTGGGCCCCCAGGTCCACCAGAAGGTCCCGGAGGACCCATTGGACCCATGTCACCTTTCAAACCTATAAGAGACCAACAAGAGGATAGAGGCTTTGAAGCAGAACCAAACAAGAAAATGTTGACATATAAAAAACTATAAATAAATAAATAAAATCCACATAATAACTGCTGGTTCTTAAGTGCTACTTAACACAGACTAACCTCCTTACTTTCCAGTTTGCAACTATTCTGGCACAATAGCTTCCAGCCAAAATAACCATTAAGAAGCTCAGATGCTAAAATTTTGAATAAGTAAGGTTGAGCCCTGTAACAAGTTAGACATCTATCTTGTCTAACTGGTTAGACCTGTTCTAAAGGTATTCTGGAATGTGCCGCTAGGTGGCATCAAACTGTAGCTACATGCTTGCCCCATGGACCTCCAGCTTTCCTGTCACACCTCCACTCTGTCACCCTGCAGCTCAGTCAAGGACCTGAACACAACCTCATCTGCCTCCACATCAGGACTTTCTGAAACCCCCTCTGCCTCCACCTCCACTCTGTCTGTCTCCTGTAATCAAGTCATGAAACAACTAATTAAACTGAACCAGAATAAGGCTGCAGGTCCAGATAAGGTCAGTCCCAGACTTCCCAAGAACTGCTCAAAACAACTATTTCCGATTCAGCAGGACCTGTTTAACACCAGTCTGAGTCAGAAACGAATTCTGGTGATGTGGAAAACATCCTGCTTTGTTCCTGCTAAAAAACACAAACAAACTGAACCAAATGACTACAGAATTTGAATTTTCCTCTGGGATTAATAAAGTATCTTACATTTTATTTCTTTCATCTAGCCAGCTAGCTTCTAAGCTAGAAAGCACAACTGTTAGCTTGTTAGCCTGTTGGCTACTGTAGTACAATTTGTAAAGCAGAAAGTTTAAGCAAAGCTCCACAATTTCTCCTTTCCAAATTACATATTTAAATAACTAAATAAAAATATGACACTCTTTAATTGGTCTTTGTAGAGGACTCAAGCAATTTTCAAAATGACTATTCTGCGATGACAGAATATATTGAAGATGTGGTGCAGAACAAAACAGTTTAAGTATAGTATTTTTTATTTAAAGACACACTGTAATTTAGTCAAAATTGTGACAGACAGAATGGCATAGAAGAGATTAAAAGCTACAAAACTCCAGGGAAACACTATGCTAGCATGTAAAAACTGTTCTGTTATAACCTGGTCCAAGTGTGAATATATCTTGTTTAATTTAATTTCTAAGAACGTGAAATTTAAAGGGACAGCTACCTATGCATTTTTCTTTGATCAACTTAAAGAATTATGTGTCATTGACATATATCCCAAAAAAACTATAGGCTACCAATAGTTAAAGGTATAATAGTATATGATTGATGTTTTACCTGGCGGTCCGGGTAGACCGTCTCGTCCAGGTCCTCCAGGTGGCCCTGGGGGTCCTGCAGGTCCAGGGGTACCTGGGAATCCAGGAGATCCTCTGTCTCCTGGTAGACCTGGGATGTCTAGACCTGGAGGGCCAGGATCTCCTTTTTCTCCATTTGCTCCAGGGATTCCTGTAAGGGAAAGATAATGACTCCACTCATAACTGAAACAATGTCAGAACCTGCAAGTCCATAGTGACCTAAAGACAAACTGATTTAGTTCTCATTAGAAATTAAACTCTTTCAGTTCCACGCAAATGTCGAAAGGAGGAAAATACACTAAGGAAAACACAAGACATATCTCCATGCAATGAAATTAATATGATCTAAGGAAGGGGTGCTCTATACGTCGATTGCAAAGGTAGTATTGGTAGATTGCATGAGATTAAAACAGATGTCAGCTTATCATCCATCCCTTCACTTGATTGCTATACAGGGCAGCCAGTCAGATGACATCTGACTGACAATGGCACTAACAATGTTACAACAAGCCGTGTCATATTCTATGGTAAACTTGTTGTCTGCGATGGGGGCTATTAATAGCTAATCAGCTGCCTGTTTGTATGTAAATTCTTGCATCTGTGACATCATATTTTTGGAGCGGCTAAAAACATCTCGAACGTCACGCTGTGGGTGACAAACATGAGTGGTTCACAGTTAATGGTCTCATCTTGAATTTAGAAAAGAACACAGAGATTGCGGACTTCAGCAAGTCTCACAGTCTCTCCCCCTGCATGACCTCCAAATTTTAATTGTCTGTTCCTGGTCCCAGAACGGCGATATCCTGAAAATTTTATGAAAATGTGTCCACAACTTTTTTGAGTTTTGTTGCAAATAGATTGACAGACAGACAAAAAAACTCTGGCAAAAACACAACCTCCTGGGCAGATGTAATGAGACTTGCCTGGGGGCAGAGATCACTGCAAGTCATCTGAATAAACTAAGGTAATAACAAAAAATCTGCATAGTTAATTGTGTTGTTCAATATTAACTCATGCGGTAATACAAGGTACAACAACACATTGTATATCTAAAGAATCCTCAATATATTTATAAATAAATATATGTTTTGTATTTTTGGAGTGGGTAGATCATTTTGACTTGGTCATTTTATAAGTAGCTCACATGCTACTCAAAATAGTGACTTGTGCTTGTAAATCAACCCAACCAATCCATTCAACAGTGAGTTTAGTGCTCAGGTGCTCTTGTAGAAAGTTTGCAATGTTTAAGCATTGTTCAACTTCCCTTATCAAAGTTCCAGGAAGGCACCTATTCAAGCTTTAAAGTGGTTGTTATGCTAAACGAGTTGAATTAACAGAAAAGTTGAGAATATTTTTAAAAACTCAATGAAAATTTTATAAATAAAAAAAATGAAAAAAAAATCTCACTATGATGTTAGAATATGTGTGGCCAAAATTTAAGCATACATATATGCTCTGCATACATCCAGTGATGCACTATTTCTCTCCGTTGACTCTTTATTTTCCATATACAAATATATTACTGTGAACACAGCTGTTTTAATTGGAGGCAGGGTACACCATGGACATGTTACTATATATTATTATATATACTATATCTAAGGATATTTTAAAAAGTTTTAATAAATAAGCAAATATAAATAATACTACAAGAATAACATGAATACATGCACAAATGTGTAAAAAAAAAAA
>JBAMHX010000006.1:18500470-18512276 GCA_037177515.1 Pseudomugil tenellus | reverse complement strand
CGGCCTTACACCAGTCCACCCGGCCTTACACCAGTCCACCCGGCCTTACACCAGTCCACCCGTCCTTACACCAGTCCACACGGCCTTAAACCGGTCCACCCGGCCTTACACCGGTCCACCCGGCCTTACACCAGTCCACACGGCCTTACACCGGTCCACCCGGCCTTACACCGGTCCACCCGGCCTTACACTGGTCCACCCGGCCTTACACTGGTCCACCCGGCCTTACACCGGACCGGTCCACCCGGCCTTACACCGGTCCACCCGGCCTTACACCAGTCCACCCGGATCTTACACCAATCCACCCGGATTCAAAGCATTTCCATTACGATTTGTCAGACCGTACTGGTACACTTTTTGGACCAACTTCGTAGTCGGGCCAGGCCTCTCGGGTCGTGCGGGTAGCGTAAGGTCTGCGCTCTGATTGGCTTGCAGCGAATGATGTCACTACACAGCGATGTACACAGTAATGATAATTACTGCCTCTCCAGGTCGTCTTGTTTTGTCCGACTTCCTGATTTGTGCCGTGAGTTTATTACTCATTATAAACCATAACCCGAGCAGCAGGTAAAAGGCTGCTTCACCTCCTTCCATATTATCTCTGTCTTCTTCTTTGGTATCTCTGTGAACGTTTTTTGTAAAATTGTTTTATTTACAAATTAAACAATACATTAAATCTCGGAGAATGTGTTGTTTTGTTGCGTTGTGTCGATGTCAGATGACATCGGTAACTTTCTAGAAAAAATGGGCCGGCAAAGCGTTCCCTAACCCCTCCCACAACAGAGCATCTGGACGTAGACTGGATTTGTAATGGAAAAGCATTCCAGCAGAGTAGAGCGCTCCCTGGCCGGTGGAGTACGGCAGACTGTGATAATGGAAAAACCCCTTATGCGTCATGTTCCTACCTTGAGTCCAGGAGGTCCTGGCTGTCCTGGGAGCCCATCTATTCCTGGTCTGCCTGGTTCTCCAGGAGTTCCTGGCTGTCCAGGAGTACCAGGAAATCCTGGAAAAAAGGCATGGGTGGATTACAAAGGAAGGTGAATTCGAAGCCAAAAGAAGGAAATCAACATAAGCAAAAACTGTACAACAGTTTTAAGGAAGACCTGTGTACCTTTTTCTCCTGCGGGACCTGGAAGACCGATTCCTGGGAATCCAGGTTCACCCTTTCCTCCTGGTGAACCAGGGAAACCAGGCTGTCCGGGCTGACCTGGGACACCTGATGAAAGGCACAGTGATTTGTTTTATTATATCTCTGAACAGAATGTTGAAGATATTAGTTTCGCCCCGACGATAATTTAAACATAGATATCATAGAGAGAATAAACGTATTCAATTTTGAGCAATTTCTCATTTTCAGGTTGAGGCGCTCAAATCTAAAAACTGTGTTGGCTGTGTCCGTTGAAACTATTTATCTGATTGACATCAAATCAAATCCAAATGAAAAGCCACGACCTGAAAATGTGTCAAATAAGGATTTTATACCTGAATGTTTCTATATTTGTATATGTTGTATACACATATTGTATATGTAATAGAGGATTGGGGAAATTGAAGATGGAGTGTTTGGGGATATACCAAAAGATGCTGCCTCCAATGGCATCATATCTAGTTATAATTGTCTTTTACAGAAGAAAAAGTACTACTTAGAAGGTGTGACTGTATACCTGGTGTACCAGGGAGTCCTGGCTCGCCATCTAGTCCCCTGGGTCCTGGTAAACCTTTCTCTGCCACTGTTAGACCTGGTTCCCCTTTAAGACCTGTATGATGAATGAAACATGCAAACTGAGAGAACTGTAACTGCAACTGGAATAAAATGTACATAATATAATTACGTTTATCGTTTTTATATTTACATATCAAACATATATATCTCTACCAAGCCATTGTCATTGTTTGCCTGTGATTGTGGGCGTTATCTTTGAGTTAGAAGCTCTGATTGGCAAACTATCCCCATCTTGCCGTAGTTTATATATGTTTGTAAAAAACATCTTGGTTTAGGTCTGCCTCAAAATCTCATTCCGTATTTCATTTCTGTGATTTTCTGAAAATGTCATCAACTTCTGTCCATAACCTTTTGAGTTACGTTGCTAACAGACAGACAAGCTAACACCACCAAAAATCCAACCCACACATTGGAAAAAACTGTATATTTCAGTAATATATAAAGATAAAATACACAGAACTGAATTCAGGCCCAAATATAAACACCTTTAATATGACCTTTAAACAAGCTTAAAGGTCATATTATGCAAAATTTACTTTTATGAGCTTTAACCTTCTTTAAGTGTTAATTGTACCTTCAAACAATCCCGGGAGTAGTTTTATTTTTCGTCCATGTGTTTTGTAGTTTTATCGCTTTAAAATGAAGAGTGCGGCTTAAGCAGAGCAAACGGCTGACACCACCGCTCCAACTATACACGGCACCTCTCTGGCTGCTCAGTGCGGGCATGGACTCAATTCAGAGTCTGCATACTTCAAGGTGTGAAGAGCACAATGCGTACCTTGAAGTACTGGTGTGCCAAGTGCTGCCCCAATTCGAAGGGTACTTTGAATCCACACCTCGAAGTACGCAGACCCTGAGTTGAGACACTGCTGATGTTGAGCTCTGCGCAAGTCTGCTAATTAATTCTGATGTGTGGCTCCGTAGGACCAGAGTTGCGGACCCCTGATTTAGGAAGACTTTAATCCTTACTGGTGATGTTTATCAATGCAAGCTTATTTTGTTATGATTTTATTTCCTTCACACATAACACATAAGATAAATTATGGCTTGTTAACATGATCTCTATCAGGTTGCAGATGAGCAGCAGAGATAATAGTGATTAGATAACAAATCCCATTCTTACTTTCACTACCAGTCAAAAGTTTGGACCCACTTTACCATTGGATTTATTGGAAAACTGTGTCCAAACTTTTGACTGGTAGTGTATATAAGAAATCAGAAAACTTTATCAAGCTCTGAAACATTATGATGGAAAATAATGATTAAAAACTGTATATTCATCTGTTCTGTTTCATGTATTTGCCTAAATATCCCTATTGAGAGAACTTATTCTCTCCTTTTTCCCATTTTCTGCCTATAGATGACGTGAATCTGACATCACTGAGTCACCTGACTTCTTTTAATTTACACAATCCAGGCGATAAAAGTAGCCTGGCTGGTACAAGAGACGGATATTGAGCACTTGCTATATTCAGGAATTCCATTTTTTATAGAGTATTATCACATTTCTAATTAAAAGCAACATGTTTGTGATCTCCTGTATGAACGTTATGGAAACCAAAAGTATCCTGCTTGATTAAAACTCCATTGTAAAGATATGACAACGTGAGTGACGTCATCGTGTTTACGGAAGTAAACATGACGTTAACAGCGGAGCATCTTGTTATTTTAAAGTTATTTGAAGCCGTAGCAGCACATTTTCAATATCATTGTTTTAAGGAGATTATAAAAGAGGAGAGCCTGGTGCCTTTATGTGGAGCAGCGGCAGAAACATCTGCACAGAGAAACGTGTGGATACGAAGTCACAGCAGGAGTGATGGGAGATGAATGCCAGCATATTTACAGATAAGTTTATAAATAATTTTTCAATCACGATCAGATCCTTCATGTACATTACTGAGCGCCTCTGAAATACTGTATCAATGAAATGCAGATTATAGGGATCATCAATCCCAAGTAGAAAAAAATTCTGGTGATATATTCTCATCACTTCACCTTCCAGATATTCAACATATTGAGATAATTGTTCGCAGGAAATCGATCCAGCTGTTTCAGATATATTTTGCGAGTGTTTGATACTGGATCCATACTGGTGATGTTTATCAATGCAAGCTAATAATACTTTGTGAATCAAAGCACCCAAAGTCCATTTACTGTCATTCACTTATTCATTTGTTTATTTTTGCCAGTGATTGTGGGAATTGTTTTGTAGTTAGAAGCCTGAAGGGTAAAATGGTCCCGATTTCCCCGTTATAAAAAAAGGCTTTAACACATCTCTGGATACAAGCAGTGATCCTGATCCTCTCCTATATCAGAGGCAACACGTGACCTCTAAAATGGTGGAAGTAATATTTGGATCTTACTATACCAAGTTTATGTGGTTTTGTCATTTCTGGTTTTCACCAGAATCTTTCTAATGTGAGTACTAATGAGAGGCGACGGGCGACCCACCATGTTGCCATCACATCCTCTCTTTAGTTCATTGGATGGTTTGTCTGCTTTCACAAGAGTTCTCTTGAGTGTTTATCTTCCAAACATGCCATACTACTGTAACAGGACTTTTTGAAAAGGACGTAACAGTGCTTTTGTGAATACACCCTATATGTACTTTAATGGATTGTAATATTCATCACGTCAACTTATTCCTGTATCATCTGGGATTTGGCCTTGAAGATAACTTACTGGGACATCCACTCCTGGGAAGATTTGGCTGTTTTGGACATTTTGTACTTGTAAATAATCTTTCTCATTGTAGAATAATGGACTCAAATGTAATTTTTCATGTATTGTACACTACCAGTCAAAAATTTGGACCTACTTTCCCATTGGATTTAATGGAAAAGTGTGTCCAAACTTTCGACTGGAAGTGTACTTTTATAGTTGTATTTGAGGAATAAATGGTCTTAATACCTATAACCTAGGAATTTTTAAAAAATATATACTTTTCACATGAAAATAAGAAGTTGTACTTCTTTAAATAGTATTTTCAAAATGTAATTTAATCCAATCTTGTATATATCGGAATCATATCATATCCTCCAGTGAAATGAAGATTGTCTTACCTGGTGCACCAGGACTTCCTGGTCTCCCTGAAACACCCTGCAGACCTTTTTCTCCAGGTGGTCCTTGAGGTCCATATCCAGGAGAACCTGGGGGACCTCTGTCTCCAGGAATACCAGCGACACCTGGTTCACCAGGGGGCCCTCGTTCTCCTTTCACCAGTAAAGAGCCCTGCAGCCCACAGCCATAATAAACACGTCTACATTCTGAAACGCAATGTAAAAATAATGCACACACTGAGTAAAAACCACTTACAGGAGCTCCCTTAGGACCAGGAAGTCCAGGCTGCCCATCACGGCCAGGTCGTCCATCAAGACCACGAAGACCTGGCGGTCCGGGGAAGCCCGTGTCACCCTTTTCTCCTCTCAAACCGCTGACTGTGACAGATTCACCTGGGTCTCCTTTTTCCCCAGGGAAGCCTGGAGGACCTTGAGGACCAGGTATACCCTAAAATAAAAAACAAAATCCACATTTATAAGAAATTTCAAAGGAAAAGTTTTAAGTTAAATTCTGGATATTACAATTATCAATGTAAACATCTAAAACATCAACATTGTCTTCTTTAGGGCTGTTAGGCTTGCCTTAGGATAGTAGTTTAAGGTTTGGTTTTGATGGTCCAAAGCAATAAATGCCTTCCTTTATCACCATTCTTTGGTCAGTTTAGTGACAAATTTACAAATATTAGAAAGAAATTTGGGTAACGCTTTATATTACAGTTGGGCTCACAAGATTTTTTTAAAATAAATGACTAATAAGTGCTTTGTATCTAGCTGGAGTAATGAAATCCTACATTATAAACTGCTTATAGGACGTTGTGAGCATTACCACCTTTTAAATGTAATAAATAAATACTTTATAAGGTATAGATGGTGCACGCGTTAGATGAGCTCACAACATATACTTAATAAAGGCGTAGTACGTGCTTTGTATCTACCTCCAGTAATGAATTCCTACATTATTAACTGCTTAAAGGATGTTTATTGAAAAGGAAATTTTTAAGTTTTTATAGAATATTTACTAATAGATTTACTAACTGTTAGTACATGGCTTAACACTGTAAGCATAAATAAAGTTATAGCTGGTTTATAAATTATGCAATATCACATTTTAAAAATCTAAATTCATATTGAACAGTATGAAGACACAATAATTCAATAAAATGTAGATTAGCTTTTTAATGAAGAGCAAAACATATAAATGTTTTATAACGTATCTACTAATGAGTATTAATGTCAGAAACATTGTCTATAAATGATAAATCCAGGGTTTATTAACTATTAATCAATTATCCTATAAATGGTGAGTAAAACATGTACAACTGTCCTTAAAAACCACATACTAATGAGTATTACAGTTATAAAAATGCTTTATAAATTATTAATTCAGTACTTATTAATGCTTTATAGTGTGTAGTTAATATATAGCGTTACCAAAATTTGCTGCATTTGTGTTGATTCAGTCAATGATGATAAATGTAAAAATGTAAAATGTAATGTAAAAAATGCAGCTGAAATAATAGTAGTACAAACACCACCATGCTTGACAGATTTTATTTTGTTATGATTTTATTTCCTTCACACATAACACATAAGATAAATTATGGCTTGTTAACATGATCTCTATCAGGTTGCAGATGAGCAGCAGAGATAATAGTGATTAGATAACAAATCCCATTCTTACTTTCACTACCAGTCAAAAGTTTGGACCCACTTTACCATTGGATTTATTGGAAAACTGTGTCCAAACTTTTGACTGGTAGTGTATATAAGAAATCAGAAAACTTTATCAAGCTCTGAAACATTATGATGGAAAATAATGATTAAAAACTGTATATTCATCTGTTCTGTTTCATGTATTTGCCTAAATATCCCTATTGAGAGAACTTATTCTCTCCTTTTTCCCATTTTCTGCCTATAGATGACGTGAATCTGACATCACTGAGTCACCTGACTTCTTTTAATTTACACAATCCAGGCGATAAAAGTAGCCTGGCTGGTACAAGAGACGGATATTGAGCACTTGCTATATTCAGGAATTCCATTTTTTATAGAGTATTATCACATTTCTAATTAAAAGCAACATGTTTGTGATCTCCTGTATGAACGTTATGGAAACCAAAAGTATCCTGCTTGATTAAAACTCCATTGTAAAGATATGACAACGTGAGTGACGTCATCGTGTTTACGGAAGTAAACATGACGTTAACAGCGGAGCATCTTGTTATTTTAAAGTTATTTGAAGCCGTAGCAGCACATTTTCAATATCATTGTTTTAAGGAGATTATAAAAGAGGAGAGCCTGGTGCCTTTATGTGGAGCAGCGGCAGAAACATCTGCACAGAGAAACGTGTGGATACGAAGTCACAGCAGGAGTGATGGGAGATGAATGCCAGCATATTTACAGATAAGTTTATAAATAATTTTTCAATCACGATCAGATCCTTCATGTACATTACTGAGCGCCTCTGAAATACTGTATCAATGAAATGCAGATTATAGGGATCATCAATCCCAAGTAGAAAAAAATTCTGGTGATATATTCTCATCACTTCACCTTCCAGATATTCAACATATTGAGATAATTGTTCGCAGGAAATCGATCCAGCAGTTTCAGATATATTTTGCGAGTGTTTGATACTGGATCCATACTAGCTGTGTGTGTGTTTATGCCAGATTTATGGTTTTGTTGCTGTAATCACTGGATGTTTGCCATCCAATATGGAGGTGTAAACAGTGGGGACCATGTGACTGCACGGCCTCTAAATAGACCAATTTGTAAATTTGAAAATCATTAGAAAAAAACAAACTCATGATCCCTCATCATTGAAAATGCACAGATTGTTAAAATAATAATTTCTTTAATATGACTTCCCGAAATATTTTTAATTTTCTTTATCAAATTATGATTATTCACCACAAATGTAATTTTTTCCTACTTGTTTTAGAATTTTTCACACTGAAATTCTGAAGACTATCCTTTCTGGGAGAGATTGGGATTGAGAAGGTAACAATCCCTGTAAGAGAAGCTAATCTGGAAGCTAATCCCAGGAGAAAACACCACCTGATAATACCCCACAAATCAGTCCGTTCACCAACTCCTAACATAATCTGCTTTTCAGACATTTCAAAGTTGCTCTGTTTGCCGAATACATATGGCTGATACACCTGACACACGGGATACAGACATGATATTTCAAATTGAATCATCTAAATGAGTAAAGAAATAAACAAGTAAGTTTTCTTCTCATTTGACTGTGTTCTCTTTTCCTATTTGTATCTGTGAGAAAATCTTATATTTAGGCTCCAGTTAAAAAAATTGTTAGTGAACAGTACAGAACAAGAACTACTCACAGGAGGACCACCGCTACCAGGTGTTCCCGGGAATCCTCTGTCTCCCTTGATGCCTTGGGGTCCAGGAGGTCCTGACGGAAAACAGAGGAAAAGAGCCTGAATAGATTTACCCAGAACTACATTTGGATCCGTTGCTTCGCTTAGCATGCAATGAAAAGTTAGCTATTCATAAATGCCAACTATTAACAGTGTCTGGCCTCATAAATGACTAATTGTATCACAGTTATTTTTATTTATTTCATAATAAAATGTGCATATCTTGGTGATGACTCTTCCTGAACTTCACACAACTCGATGTTAACAAGCGTTAGCAGCAAAGTTAGCCGAGAAAAGCCTCGACGGCAGCCATGTATTTGGATTTCAGTTAAATGCTTTCAAAAGCAATCAAGGTCCAAAATGAGCTTTTTTCAGTAGCAAAGGTTGTTTTTTCAGAATCCAGCTCATTTCACATCATAAATGTGCCAAAATAGGAGAAAAGTACAGAATTGTTATTGTCTCGTGGCACATATTGGGAGTTCTTTTTCACTGTTCCTCTTGCTAATCTGCACCCTTATGAACACGCAGTTGAGTAAATGTTTCAGGGTCCTGAACTGCAGAAAATCCTATTTTCTCAAAATGAGCTGGATTAACCACCACTTTAGGCTACTTTTAGCTAATGAGGCAGATGTGACATCACATGTGTACAAGCAATACTACTCCATCTATTCAGAGAGACCGAGTTTTTAATCTGGAGTTGAGAAGCACCAGACAATCTTTCTTTTCTGACATCACTGGGACGATGTTCGAGCCAAGAGTCAGTATCTATGGATCTCCTATCCAACCAGACCTGAAATGAGGTTGCATCTGTCTTTACTAACTAAATTCAGCAAATCAGGCAGTCAGTGCTTCCATGGCAGGGACAGGACATATGTCCTCAGTGTGTCCACTCAGAGGAGACATAATCACTATGACAACCTTTTCTCCAATCAGTCCTAAAAACCGAAATGAGACAGTTTCCCATCTGAAAACCACCACTTGCTGTCTTGATTCCCTGCCAACAGGGTTTTTCAAAAATGAGTGGATGTCCTCAGATATTTTGAAGATTTTAAACATGTGGCTGCTTTCAGGTGTCTTCCGTCAGACCTTAAATATCATCAATCATCAAGTCACTACGGAAAGAGAACATCTTACACGACGCTCACAAGCAGATACAAGACGGTGGTAAAAATGGTAAATGGCGTTCTCTTATATAGCGCTTTACTTTCACCTCTCGATGACGACGTACTTTACAGATCCTGCTATCACACATTCACGCACTGATGGCTCTGCAGGCAGAGAAGATAAACCATCATCCTTAGTGGTTTAAGGATGCCTAAAACTTGTATCATGATAAATATCTTAAGTTTGGTCAGTACGATATATATTTCTGATATAACCAGTATTTATGAAAAAACAGTATAATTTACAACAAATAAGGATAAAAGACAGCAAGACAGTGTGCTACATGCTCGGACTCCTGGTGACCAAGCCACTGTGTTTGGCTTGTATTGACTGTGCTGTGAATGTGAATCAGTAAAACGCTGTAATCATATTCTATCGTGTATACTGAAATACTAGAAAATGTGCTCAAAACTAATATCATCATTATTGACTCAAATTAAATTCCAATATAAATTTAGATTGAATTATTGTCTACCACTACTACCAGTCAGGTTTTTGGCCATACCACAGCACTGAGATGCTCTAGTTGAGGTCTTAAATGACATCCGCTTGAATACAGATAGCAGCAACATTTCAGTCCTTCCTCTACTGGATCCCAGTGCTGCATTCGACACGGTCAACCATAAAATCACACTAGAACGGCTAAAAAACTGGATAGGACTGTATGGCGGTGCAATTAGGAGGTTTGAGTCTTATTTAACGGACAGGAACTACTTTTTGTCGACAGGTAACTATAAATCAGCTAACTAAAATGACCTGAGGAGTTCCCCAAGGCTCCATTTTGGGCTCGCTGCTGTTCTACATCTACACGCTTCCACTTGCTCAAATGATGAAAAACAAACTATGTTACTGTAGTTATGCTGATTACACATAAATATAATCACCTCACCAGGAGACAAAAGTCCGATCCAAAGTCCGATCCTCTGATAAAATGCATTCTTCAAATTAAATTGGATGTGTGAAATGAAGGAACTGCATGTGCAAGATTTAACAGGACAGTTTCATGAATATTACCTGGAAATCCAGGCTGTCCTGGGGGTCCTTGAGGTCCGGCAACAGGGCTGGTTTCTGCATAGCAATTAAAGCAGGTGTCTCCCTTCTCACCTGAAAAACCATCAGCTCATCTGAGTCAGTGTTTTTTTTGCACATGCAGCTTGGATCATTATCATCTTCATATTTATTTATATTTCAGTTGTATTTCCTTCTACAGGTTTTTACTCTCTCACCTTTTTGGCCCTGTTCTCCGGGGTAACCTCTATCTCCTGGTGATCCAGGTGTCCCGGGTTGCCCAGGGATGCAGTTCTGTCCTTCAGTGGAAAAACCTGGAAGTCCAGGGGGTCCTGGTGGACCCGGAGGTCCTGGAGTCCCTGATCGCCCAGGTGCACCTGGCAGAGATAGCCCGGGAGAGCCATATTCTCCCTTTTCACCTTTGTCTCCTGGGTAACCTGGTGGTCCAGGCAGACCACTGCCACCTGTGGCTGGAATTCCTGGCTGTCCTGGAGGTCCTGTTACACCTGAGGAAAAAAAATCATCACTGCTTATTCCAGGAAGACAATGCCAGGTCACATGGTGCACACGTTACATCAGTGTGGCTTTGGAAGAAAAGAGCGCGAGTCGTCGCTCACTGATAATATGTATATATTAAAAAGCACAAAACACAGCAACAAAAGTTAAAAATCAAACAGAAATGGAGATGAATCCACCTACATAGTTTTAACAATGAAATGCTTAGTAAGCGTTGTTAAAAAGAAAAGTAAAAAAAGCTGTTTTTAAAAACGTTTTGTGGGCATCAGATTCACAATGAGCAAATATTTGCAACGCAAATAAAAAAAACAAACCAAAACAACAATAATGTTTATCAGTTTGAGTTGCGCGGAATAGAAGTTAACTGGTGACATGCAGAACCAGTTTAAGGCCAGGCTGACACTTCCCGACTTTTGGCCACGATTGTGTCGTGGCAAGTCGTGGTATTTTCGGGCACGAATCAGGAGGGTCTCGCACTGTTCATGTCTAGTTCACGACGAGTTCACGAATAGTTAATGAATGCGTGCCCATCAGTGTTCACATCGACAAGAACTGGCACGGTGAGTTCACGCATAGGTTGCGCATAGTTTGCTTGTGGCAAACCCCGTTCTCTGGTCGCTCTCCGGGCAACAATGAGCCGGAGAAGGTGGCAGCTTTATTACTAACTTTTACTTTAACTTTTTACAATACAGCTACTGTCTCTAACGTGATCCGTGCGCTTCTCAGGCCTCTTCTCCATCTCTTGTCCCAGTCGCATACGCACACACGCTGCTCTGCACACTCACACATACATATAATACACATATTACACATATTTATACTCATCCATCCATCCATCCATCCATCTTCTACCGCTTATTCCCGAACGGGGTCGCCAATCCCAGCTACACAGGGCGAGAGGCGGGGTACACCCTGGACAGGTCGCCAGCCTATCACAGGGCCACACATAT
>JBAMHX010000006.1:18465693-18482616 GCA_037177515.1 Pseudomugil tenellus | reverse complement strand
TATATATATATATATATATATATATATATATATATATATATAACAAATATAACAAATATAGATTTGTACATTAGGTATAACATCATTATGTGACATATCTTCGGGTCATGACCTTTCATTTCCACTTGATTTGAGGTCAATCAGATGAATAGATGATATATAGCCATAACAGTTTTCAGGTTTGAGCGCCGCAAGTGGTCAACTTGAAACAGATAAATCACTTAAAATGGAATCAGTTCATCCTCTCTATGATATGGGTAACGTTAGCTCGCTAGCTAACATAACTGACAAGCTTGAGGCGCTAATGGAACATATTCCAGACTGTAATTCGTCTGTACGAGGCTTCAAGACTTTCCATGCAGACCGCAATGAACAACGCAGTGGAAAACTAAAGGGAGGTGGAGTTGCAGTACTGGTTAACCAGCGTTGGTGTCATCCTGGACATGTTACTGCACAAGAGACATGGAACTACTAGCTGAAATGAGCTACATGCTAGCTGAAATGAGCTACATGCTAGCCCCATGAGCCCACAGCTTTCCTGTCACACCTCCACTCTGTCACCCTGTAACTCAGTCAAGGACCTGAACACAACCTCATCTCCCCCCACATCTCCTGGTGTCAAGTCCAGATTGTGTCAGTCCCAGAGTTCCCAGCTCAAGACAACTATGTCCGATTCTCCAGCACCAGTTCAACACCATACTGACTGAGAAAGAATACCAGTGATGTGGAAAACATCCTGACTTGTTCCAGAAAAACTCCAACCAGCTGAACCAAATGGCTGTAGAATTTGAATTTCCCTCTGGGGTAATAAAGTGTTTTTCATTTCATATCTAAGCATAAGCAGAACATAAAAACGCAAAACTAAATATTGTTCAAGATATTATGTAACATGAAGGATCTGCAGAGGATGCGGTGAAAACACGCGGCACTCCGTTCGGGGACATTATTATGCTCCAGTGCAACTTACTGTTGTCAAAAAATCCATAATAAAATTCTAATGAAATGCATCCTTACTGGATCTCCTGACAAGCACACTGTTGCCATAGTGACGACCGGAGGGTGAACTGGGAGGGTGAACTCTGCACCACACTCCCCAAACCCGTTGTCACGTGAACTGCTTTTACACGTGCTTGATGTAGAGGTGTTTTTTTTACAGTGTACTAGTCTGCATATGTACTATGCCGAATAGGATGCTTAGCTTTTTTTCTCTCTTCAGATTAATTGATATTTCTTGATATATTTCTTGATATTTTATTTTTCAATGTCATATTTCTTCCCGATCTGCAGGAGGGCGCCTTACGGCTGCCCTGGTGATCCGCACTGAGACAAGTTCCTAGTCTGTAAATCATGTTTACTGATAATGGCAAAAAAAGGTTTCTGATTCTGATCATACTGCAAAATGTCATGTCTGGCTTCTGCCACACCCCAGTTCCAGACTTAATCAGCACTATTACCCACACCTGCCACCAGACTCATCAAACCTGATCACCTGCACCTGATCCTCATTCCCCCACAGCTTCATAACCTGCACTATTTCAGTCATCCAGCCTCGGACATTGAGTATAAATCCCTGGTCAGTCCTGTCCCTGGATTCTACGTCCCTATCGTCCCAGACATTTCACAGCCTGCCTCATCCCTGCAACCCTCCTGAACTCCTCCACATTTCTTATTGGTTTCAGTTCATCATTCATTACCTTCAATAATTATTCTGTCTCTGTTTAATATTACACAAAGCAGCACTTATTTAGATATTAATTAACATGAGTATCGATACCTAAATGCAACCTTGGCATCTGCCGATGTAGGTACCAGTGACATCAGGCTGTGGTCAGTTCCCTTTCCACATGTCATGATGTAGTTCTTTATAAAAGTTGTGTGAACAAGCTTCTATACAAATAACTAAATAAATGCATATGCAAGCGGGTCATGTAACTTGTTTTTCTTCCTCCTACTACTGTGTCACAGCAATCTTACACAGGCAGGTACACACAAACATACTGAACATTATCCCCTAACTCACGCTAAAGGCTTACCAGCTAGTACAGTAACCTGGAGTTAACCAAGTCCAAGCTCCGCCGGAGGTGCAAACACACACACACGTAAATAGCAAAAATGGAAAGAACTGAACACGAGAAAGTATCACCAACCCGTGTTCTGACCAACAAATAAATCCAGACTACAGACTGGCATTGTTATGACTCCAAAAAGCCTTGTTGCCATTTAAATCCAGAACGTTCCTGTGGCAGAACTACTTCATTTTCACTTCCCTCTATAAGGGAATACAAGGGTCTTCAATCCGGGTCCTTGAGGGCCGGCGTCCGGCAGGTTTTCCATGTGCCCCTGCTGGTACACACCTGGTACACAAAATAGCTTGAATATTGACATGTAGAAGTACTAGATTCCTGAATCAATGAGTTGGGATGAGTCTGGACATTAAACATCCACTACAGACGTATAGCAACTATATCAGGTTGCTTAGTTTGTGTAACACACAAAGCAAAACAAATTCGTATTTTCGATCTTTGTGAATCAACAATTGTCCTTTTGTTTGTCTTTTTTAACTAATCTGTCAATTCCATGAGGCTCAGCTATGTTTGCCCTGTTAGATAAGAAACATAGTAAGAACCAACATTACTACACTGTAACCCTTAGATACCTGCGACTTTTTAACATCTTTGGATTTGGTGCATTTGCTCTATCCCAGACCTGGCAGCTGTATGCCTTAACCCTTAAGAGCGACTGGAATGCCATGGCCCCCTGTGGCCCTCATAGGCAGGTAAGCCAGTGATACCGCCAGACACGCCGGTGCTGATAACACGTTTCAGCTTATCTTGTCTCAAAGGAGTTAGTGTAGACTATGTCTATGTGAACATGAGTATTTTGTAAATATAGTTTCTACATCCTATGTGTCCCCTTAAAACTTAAATCCCCCAACTTTGTTTACAATGTACATTTGTGCAAACATGAGTACCCAAAGGTATTATTGAGACGCTTTTAGTAGTCAAACCAAAAGGTGGTTATCTGCTCGCTTCTAAAATCATGCTGACTGCCAAAAAGACCTTTCCAACTTTTAGTAATTCCCCAAGAATGTATATTCTTTTATGTAGTAATGTCCTCAATCACATGCTGTCACTCCTTCTCTCTTCAGTGGTCAGCGACTTGCTGTAGATGTATACACAAACATATGAAAGGTTCTGCTAGCAAGAGCAGCACTAGCATAATCTTAGGTACATGTACCATTGCAAAGTAACCAAAAGAGCTAAAAGTGCAAATTATGAAGCAAGTCTTAAAGATTCACAAATCACCATTTTATTTTACTGTTCACCATAGTTAATTAATTAATGAGAAAAAACACTTTAATGTTGCTTTTTGACATAGTTTTGCTGCCCACAGATGCTAGCAGTAAAGGTTTGTACAGAAACAGAATGGAAATGCAATTTGATGTCTAACATTAACATGCTCACAAAAAGCAATTTCCACCAGTTGTGTACATGCAGAATTGTGTTTGTGTGGAATTGTGTGTGTGCAGCATTGTGTATGCGCAGCATGTGCATGCAGCAGCTCCTGGAGCTAATGTTACAAGCTAATGTTGTAGTCTATGGCATGGCTCACACCCGGCATGGTGTGGCACATGTTGGATGCAACTTAGATGCACTTTGTCACAGCTTTCCTCTAAACATGGGTCTATCTTTAACGGTACACACCTTCTGAAGACGTCATACTCAACAGCTCAAACAGCACCAGACACAAACCAGACACCTGACAAACCCCCTGGTAAATTACAAAATGAGAGGTTCAATTTACCCAATTGCACAGTGACACCAGGTCAGAATTGAGGGGTTGTCAGCGCTCACTATCTTTTTTTGTTGCTTTTTTTCCCCACGAAGGACAATGGTGTTTTAAGTGGTTAATCTTTAAATGACACCACAGATCCTTTTCAGACGGACAACAGCAGGAATGAGAATGTATGGACGGAGATATCAAGTGTTTGGAAGGGATTCGGTGGCACGCACTGGCACGACTCTAGTCGTAAACTGACGTGAACAGTGCTTAAACCCGCTGTGCCTGTGTGGCATGTTGGGACGAGAATTTTCGCCACCTGGTCGTGAACTATGCGCCAACTGTACGTGAACACGTCGTGAAGTCATCGGAAGGATGCGGAAGGATGCGTGCCAGTGCGCGCCAGATATAGGCATCTGCTCTTCTCTGCAATGACTGTGTCTCTGGTATTCAGCATGTTCTCTCTTCCACTGTCCTGCGGTTGGGGAGGCCCCCTTTTTATTCTTTTTGGGATGCCCAAGTTAGAACAACACTGTCTGAATTGCACAAACTCTTCGTGCTAATGTGGGAAGTGCGTAAAGTATGTGCAAACTATGCGTGAACTCATTGTGCCAGTTCGTGCCAATGCGGACACTGATGGGCATGCATTCATGAACTATTCATGAACTCGTCGTGAACTATGCGTAAACTATGCGTGAACTCGTGAGCAGTGTGGGAGCCTCCTGATTTGTGCCCCAAAATGCCATGACTTCCCACAACAAAATCGTGGTCAAAAGTCTCGCAAGCGTGAGCCTACCCTTACATACTTACCTACATATTTCTTAAGTATTCTACCCTTTCAGTCAGGTTAGCAGTCTGTAAGGATCCATTAAGTTATATTCCTATTTAAAAAGTGAGATCTTGTGATATTGGAGACCCAGTTAAATAGACTTCACTTACTAGTAAGCTGTATCTGCGCTCTGTTGTGAGGACTGTTTCTGGGAATATAACCATACCTCTGCTTAGAGGAGTTAACATGTAGATGTTTGTCGTCTAGTTTAATATGGCTCCCTCTGGACGAGGAAATACAATCTGATATAACTACAGACTGGTGTCTGTAAAGAAATATCATTTTTCCATGTTACAGCTCCACTGGTTCCGAACTCTTATCCTTATTAATGTCTTACCTCCTAGTTCTGTCTCTTTCTGTATTTCTTTGTGTGACGACCTTCCGTTCTAACATGTTTCTTTCAGAGGTTGCATTTCTTTCCTGAAACAGTGAAAACTACATGTCGCCAGTATATGAAGCAAAGCGCAGCTGCAACGTCACGCCGGGTCCCAGATGAAAAAGTGGAGTAGGACAGTTTTCTGGGATGCTGCTGGGTACAGAATGAGATGTACGGATATCACTGTGCAATCACACAAGTCTAAAACGCAGAGCTTTAAGGTGTTTAAGTCTCTAAGGATGAAGAAAAAAGAAAGAATATTGACAGTGAGCCGAGCAGAAAGCTGGAAAGAAGATGAGTTCAGAAAGCCTATTATTTTTAGCTGCAAATGTTCAAAGTACCAGACTTTGTCTGAAGAAGATGATGAAGATGTAAGAGGAGAAAGGATGCACAACAGAGTGTAATAAACAGGTGCAGAATAAAGGCGAGGCCACTCAGCTGAGGTCAAATAGCACTTACAAATATTGGTTAATGACTTTATTCTGCTGTAAAACACAGCATATATTCAGCCTGCAGTTTAGAACTTGCCTCCTTGTCTTATTGTTTGGACATAAAGAATGCAGAACAATAAATGTTCCTGCTGATAGAGGACAAATATAAGATGCTTTCCAATCATACATTCCTTCATCTTCTGCATTTTATCCTTCCTTTTGATCTTTTGTTTATCTGTTTCCACAAAGATGATTCTACCATCGAGCTTGTTGTGCTTACTCAGCCTCCTACCTGAAACGCTACAGACTGTTTCTTCCTGAAATATTCCACATACTTCTATACATCATTTCACTTTGCCCCGAGGTAGCCTGTGCTGCTGCCTTTGGCCAACAAATCCCTTTTTATTGAAAGAAAATTGCAAATAAAAGTCACGGATATTTATTTATTTAATTACTAAAGGAAGTCAGGAAAGTACTAAAAAAAGCAAAGGAGGGAGTCAGGGAGGAAAGCACGTCTTGTGACTTTTCTGAGTAGGTGGATTTGTCATGTAGCCAATGGATCACAGCAACACACAAACTCATAAAGGTTAAAAGCCAACAGAGTTTAGAAATATAAGCTGATGGAAAGAAAACTGGTACACAAACTAAAAAGAATCACAGCATTTAACCAAATAGAGGTATTTATATGTGAAAATAAAATTAAAAACCACTCTGAAGCAACCCCAAAGGAAAACTTTAAGTCCACAGCACCCCAAAGTGAAAATCCTGTGTTCATATCGCAGACTAATCCTCTTCCACGTTTCCATAATTTAATGAAAATAACACAAAAGTTTTCCAAAAAGAAAGGAAAAAAGCAAAGTTCTCCCACTGCACTAAAACAAGTTTTCCAGATCTGGGAAATCCTCAAAACTGACCCCAGGCTCAATCAACTTAGATAAAAGTAAACTTCTAGTTGATGGATTCCATTCCCATGCAGACTAAACCTGACTCTGGATTTAACTGGTCATGTGACAATGTGAGGAGCTCAATGAAAGGTGGTGCTGGGATAATGAGAGCTTAACAAGCAGAAAGACATGAAACAGACACAGAGTAAAACAGGAGCTTATGACGCTGACTGCTTCCATCCCAGTGAGGACAGTTTGTTCATTTACAAGTGGAGAAGCAACCTTGTTTACTCTCTTATCAGCTAAGACTAAAAAGGTAGGATAAAACTACTTTCAAGTTGGAGGCATTAAACTGTTTTCCAAGAAAAGGGTTTCATGGAGCTGCTGTAGTTTACATCTGGAATCAAGATGGACAAACATCTGCTAAACAAACCATTTCATTGCAAACATTGAGGTCTTTTGAGTGTGGTCCTCTGTGGCTCATTACCAACCAAGTTTTCATTGATGTCTTTTTTCAAATTTACAAGATCTTTGTAAATCTTTCATTTATCTCTAAAGCGTTCGCACGCCTGCTTGAGGAGCGTTTAGATTGTTTCCAAGTAGTCGTGTAAAACAACAGTTTTAGTGGCTCATTTCTATCCTCTATACTGACATGCTTGTTTACAAACCAAGAGGCAAAACATGTCTTTGCATGGTGTGAGATTAGGGACATATTTGAGAACCAATTATATATACAATGAAATATCCATGACAAATTTACCTCAGTCGCCTTTTCGTTTCATTGATGGTGGAATTGGAGTACAATAAAAGACTTCATTGAGGTTTTACAGACTGTCACATTTAGCAAAATGCAAACTATCAAGGTCCTTTGAAAGGACCAATAACAGTTTAAAGAAATGATGAGCAGTTAGTACAGCAGTCATATGCCAAAATTCAAAGATAAAGTCTAAGAACATACGTCTGGAGCTTAATTAGTCTTTAATCCACAAAGAGGTCTGCTTTAATCTGGATAAACACAGTGGTCTTCAAAGCTTTGAGTGGGTTTAAATCTCCAAACCAGGAACTTATACAATCCAGAGTCAATTTCAGAAACACTCTGCAAACCTTTCAGATTTTTACACATTAAAATTAGCTGACTGTGGGAAAGTAAAGCCTTTGTACAGAGTCCTGCAAAGACTAAACAATTCAAAGTTCCTTATCATGTCAATAGACAAAAGTAGGAAATAAAACAAATCTGCGACCTGTCGGGGTGTACCCTGCCTCTCGCCCGTTGGCTGCTGGGAACAACATGGTGAAGAGATGTGTGTATGAGTATGTAAATCAGACACTAGGTACGCCAAGAGTTTATCTGGGGGAGTGAGCAAAGCACACAAACGCTGCAACTTCACGACATCCTCCTCCCTAACCGAACCTTAACTACACAAAAAGCACACACAATAAACAATACTTTGATTAGAATGCATTATAACTCATGTCTATTATGCTGTAGAGGTGGAGGACAGGTTCATTTTCACTGCGCCGCATGACGAGATTCTGGCCCCCTGAGCCTTTGGTGGCTAACATTAGCTTAGTAGCCTCGGGCACCAATAGGTTTGGTTAGTTTACTAACCTTACAGTAATCCTCAAATTTTTACAATACTAGACTAATATAAGAAAGATTACTTACCCAGCAGTACAAAAGCATGACGGTCCACAACTATTATGCTGGTTGCATCTCAGGTAGTTTTTCCAATTTAGCTTGAGACATGTATGCTTTTGCCTCAATAGATGTAGTTTCCTCTTCGCTGCATATTTTTATACTATGGATAGTTCGTCCAGTAATGAAAAACAGGAAACAAAGGAGTTGTTCTAAGTTCAGGAAGTAATGGAGCTGTGCATAAAGCAAATTAGGCACCCAAGACAGTCAAAAAGGTTTTAAAGTGACTTAAAGATCTTGTTTAAATATGAAGTTACACAGGTTTCTTGCAGACACTACACTGACTCATTAAAGCTCACCTCTTCTTCATGGACAGAGTAACAAGTACCACAGCAATGAGCTGTTACTCAGGATCATTACAAAGTCAAAAGTACGTTGGTAAAAGATTGACTGATTGGATAGGGGCTGAATGACTGACTTTCAAATCTGTAGGGCAAACAAAACAATAAAGAGTAAATAAAGAAGTCTCCAACAAACACAGAATGTTTACACTCTTAGCACTGAATGAGTGTGGAGGGGAAGAAAAGAGGCAAGAATGGGGTTTGAGTGTCGGTGATAGGAGGACATACTTGAAGTCAAGAGATTACAACAAGAAGACAAGAAGATGGCAAGAAAAGAAGTAACAATAAAAAAAGTTTATTCTTGTTGTCATTAAAATAAATCGATGAGACTACTAATGATGAGTAGAAGCAATTAGGAATGTATGCATGGATTGGGGTAATTAGCTCTTTAAACATTTAGATTTAGCTTAGCTTTCAAGGACTTTTGTCCACATGTTAATCCAAAAAGCATCTGCAGCTCATTGACACCACAGTGCTGGTTCTAACAGCAGGAAACACATCTAAACACATACACATACTCTCTATCAAAATTTGAATATAGCATACCTTGTTCATTTGGACATGACTGATTACTTTAACTGTTAGCAAAAAAGCTATCGCTGTTAGCGATTATTATGAAAAAGGTTGTTTAATGCTATACACAATACATGTGGATGTTGTTTAAAGTTTTCTGTAATAAAGAAGACATCTGTGAAATGAATATCTGGAAGATTATGTGTAAGGAGCTCCTAGTGATGGTGACACACACCTTGAACAGGTTGCTAATCCATCACAGGGCTAACACAGCCCGTAAATATAAGTAACATGAGCGACTGACCTAGAATGTGTAGTTTTGGGCAGAGGTGGGACACATGAGTGTTCAACGATAACCCACAAGGATAAATCCAGAAAAGTTAGAGCAACAAAATGTTGCCACCAATAACTGGAACCACACCTGATGAGCTCAACAACACAAAAAAACTTGGATCTACATAGAGTACAACAGCTGTTGATGACCAAAATGAAAAGCCAAATCAATTCCAAGGTTCAGGTAAGCAGAGAACACACTCCAGGAGGACGATGTAAAAGTATCCAGGTTTACCAGAAAGAGACAAATTTACTAAGTAATTGAAAAGTTTGAAAAAGATGGACACCACAAAAAAGTCTGACAAACAGACATGCTCAGCATACAGGACATAACTCTTTCAATCGTAGAAAGTCTATAGTGATGATGTGACAGACACAGAGGCTTTGGTCTCTTTGTATCTACAATAATTTACCCTGCTGAGTTAAAAATGCTAAGAATGTAAATCACAAAAAATATTTTGGACTGACATACATTACACAAAAAAATATTTGCAACCCTGCTCGATACATCCACATGAGCATGGGAATCAGAAAAGTATTTCCACCTGACAATATCCAAAAATGCAACATGAAATGGTACTGCATACGTAAGAAGACTTATTTCACCTCTGAGATGAGTTCTCTGGATATATTCTCCTGTACCACCGACATCTGTCCAAATTTCAGCTGCTTCCAGGAAAAACGTCACATCTAGTTTCGTACATCAAAATAAAATAAACCAACCAGATTTTCTTCACAAAAAGATGAGTTCTGGGAGACTTCCAACTGCATGGCTTCATGCACATGAAGAGTGTTCCTATTGGTCTGGCAGAAGTTCACATCTTTGTCCTACTGAATATATATAGATCATATATACATTTTCATGTGTATTTACACACACAGACACAAACGTGTATATATATATATATATATATATGAATATATTAAAAAAACGAAGGAATGAAAGACAAATAAATGGAGGGAGAAACATCACACACAAAGGGAAAATGGAAGACAAACTGGGAAAAATTTAAAACTACGTAAATTGTTTATCTATATAGTGTCTGAATTTTCAGCTTTAGTCTAAAATATGCTGAAATTGTCCATTTTTTTATTTTATTTTACAATTTTTATGTAAGAAGAGCTGTGACTTGAATACCACGTTTCATCAATTAAAACAGAAGAGAAAATGTAGGCAGACTAAAAACAAAAAAATCTATCTAGACACATGACTTAAAAACACTGTTTCCCTGGAGAAACTTGTCTACGATCTGATGTCTGCAACTTGCGGATGTTTTGACTAAGTGCCATCACCAGTGAATTGCAGAGTAAAAATGTCCTCCCCCTCCCATTTGTATGGATTTCACCTGGGCTGCACGTCACGTGAAAGGTGAGGGAAGCCACAATGGCCCGTGTACTCATGCACAAGCCACCTCCATCTGCACGCACCAAATTAAGAGTGGGTTTGCGGTTTGCAAGGCATGACGGGTTCAAAAGAAGACCTTAAGGTGTACATTACAGATGAACTCCCTCACCTGCAGAACACAGATTCATATCGGTAGGATGGGTTTAATATTCAACACACACACAGTGGAAACTGATGGATCATTCAGTCATTCTTTAAAACTATTTCAGAGGATCTCTGTGGGTATAAATTTCTGCAAACACTATAAAAACTGGCTTAAAAAAAAGAAAAGAAACTACAAAAATTAGGTTAATTTTCCTTAAAATAAGATAAAATTTCATGTTCTGTTGGCAGATAATTTATCTTATTTCAAGGAACATTAACCTCAAGCATTCCTAAAACATTTTTCTAATGAGTCTGTCTTTAATTCAATTCAGCTCGTTTCAGTTAAGACCATATCTGTGGCTCAGTTTAACTAAACTGAGTTCAATTTAATTTTGTTCAATTCACTTCATTTCAATTAAACTCATCTTTATTTGTAAAGCATCAATTTATAACAGTAATCATAAGTCGTAAATAAAGAAGTCCAATTCCACATTACAAAAACTGGCTTTAAAAAACAAGAAAAAACTACAAAAAATAGTTTAATTTTCCTTGAAATAAGATAAAATTTCTTGTTCTGTTGGCAGATAATTTATCTTATTTCAAGGGACAGTAACCTGTCAAGAATTCCTAAAACAAATAAAAATCTTTAAAAACCCTAATAAGTAAGAATAAAAATCTTATATTTAAATAAATAATCATATGTGTCCTTGATTTGAGATGTTTAATCTTAGATTTTAGGTTTTTCGGTGAAAACAGTGACATTTTTCAGGTTTCAAATTAAAGGAGCATGTCAGGGTTCTACACACCTGCGTCCACTAGAGGGCCACAGTGGGGACACCAAGAATGCTGGGAATGAGGAGAAAGGTGTGTTTAAGCTGCAGGGAGAAACTCCATCATCACATTCTAGCTGTTTCTTCCTGTTTTGACGATGAAATCTTCATTCACTCAAGGTCTTCCTACTGTCTCTTTGGGGACCCAAAGTCTGCTTTCTGATCAGAAAGAAGCAGTTCAAGGTTGGACCAAACACCTGTTCACAAGTTTAACTAAACACTTTCACGGCAACCCCACCTCCCTACACACACACACACACACACACACACAACCCCAATTCAGTTATACATGAAACCCTTTCTTCATCTTCAACACCTCCACAGAAACAGCATCCAGCATATTAGTGACCTTTTTCTATCATTATAATTGTTTATCTTTCTCGCAGCTGTATGTCTGATTGTGATGCAGAAAAACCAAATACACACTTTTATCCAGATGGGATCAATCAGATTAAACAGATTCTGAGCTACTTTACAAGATTAGTCCACGAAAGCAACATTTTTTCAGTTTAATATAAAAAATGCTGAATATTTTCTTTTTTAAAAAAAGAAATAACTGTTAAAAGATACAAAACGATGCAAATGGAAGATGCGGAACAAAAAAGATGCAGAATTAATAAAGAGAACCCTGATTGGACGCGTCTACTGGTGGAGGGCGTGGTTATCAGCCCTTTCTTATGAATTATTAATGAGGTACATCAGGACCTTTCACTTTGATAGCAGCGCTGGTCTGCAGTTTTCTGACATGATGACAGAAGGTGAGAAGATGGAGCTGTATTTCAGCAAATATTCGCTGTGAGGAGAAATAAGGCAAATTCACTGTCACGTGCAGACAGAAATCGCCCCAACTGGTATCAGAAAGATGTTAAGCTAAATCAAGTCCTGCAAATAATGCGGAGGAGGTGCACCTGATGTCACTTCTCACTGACAGAACAGATGCTTTTAGTTAATATTCTGGATAGAAGACAACTCGTTTCCTTCAGACAAGAGATTTTAGATTTAGTCTGACTCTGTGGGGTAAAAAAAAAAAGACGCAATCTGCGCACCGGACTGCGCTGCGCTAGTGGCTGCGTGTTGCTACAGGTTGCAGAGAACACGAAACGTCACGCGCTGGGAACAGGACACAATCCCGTCCGGACTTCCAAACTAATTTGTATTGGTGGAGGTGGATTTAAAACGCTTTGTTAGAAATCCAGTAAAGCTCAGCAACACTTGGTTGAACTCCGTGGTGGTTATTATTATTATTTTAAAGCACTTGTTATAAAGCAGCCTGCATTTCTAAAAGTTACAGCTGTCCGACAGAGATCTCCGGCGCCGGCTTTTCTTTCTTTCTTTGGAAAGGGGAGCTCTGCAGGAGCAGGTTCACGCGCAGTGGGAGCTTTTCTTTATGTATATATATATATTATTGCTTCAAATTCCCAGCAAGAAGCTGAAAAAAGAAAAGAAACACACACTTACCTTTGAGTCGGCTTGCTGCACCGCGACGCACAGGGTGAGGAGGAGCAAAGTCCCGGTTTGGTGTCGCAGACTCATCTTAAGAGGAATAAAACAACGATCCGCCTGCTCTAACACTGACTAGCTCTTTTTATTTGCGTGACATAGTCCCGCCAATCCCCGCAAGCTCGCGCTGTATGGAAGAGAGGTAATAAAAAAACTGTTTGTGTTGTTGCGCTTTGCAGAGGCTCCTAGTGGTCCTGGCTCCGGCACCGCGCGCCTCTGCACTCCCCCTCTCTAACTTTTTCCTCTTTGCGAACCTGCTCGGCCGGATCTACTTTCCACTCATTTGGCGCATTGATATAAATGCACAACCCTAAAAAAAGAAAGAAATAGATTTACATTTTTTTAAATAATTCAAGGTTATTTTAACAACATACTTTTTGAGGAAGAAAATATTCACATGTTCAATTTCCGTTCAGGTGACATCTGGTTTCTCCGGTTATTACAAATGTTTTAAAACAATTTTTTGTCTTGAAGCTCCGCGGATGGATATAGCCTAATCTTTCCACGCCTGTCCAATAAAAACGCATGGCTTGAGGCTACAAGTAAAAGATTTGACATCAAACTTTTTGTTAAAACTTTAGGTTAGAACCTAAAGAAGACGAAATCTTTACGCCCAGACACGTTGCATTCCTGTGAGAGTATGAAGGGTCAAATTCTCCGTTTTTTTAACTCCTGACAGGAAGATGCTGCTGGCAGAATGGTAGAAACTACGTAACTGATTGGGATGCTTCCATTAGATGTCATCTTGTGATTTCTCAGAATGTAAAAATATATTATGTCACATTCAGTACAAGTTGTTCAAATAAATTGATTTAAAGTCTGTATATTATTAGTAGCTTACTCAAGTTAACTTTTAAAGCTGTTTATCTGAAGTTCTTGTAGACATTTCTAATCTAATTTTTCATAAAACACTATTACAGATGTATTTTTTAGTCCTGAAAATATTTTCAGTTGCAAGGATTTGTTAAAGCTGGGCTTTTAAAAAGCAGTGTGCCGAATTTAGTGATATCTAGATGCGAAGTTTAAACAGGATCTGCTCATTGCAAAACCACATGGATGGCATCAGGAGGAACTACATGACCACATGACACCTACATGACACCAGTTTTTTGATTGTGAAATTACCCGAGCTTTCTAATTGGCCCCTAACCTCCATTTTTTTAAAATCCACATATACCCAATACACTTTTACTTTAAAAGATATTATTTTCTATTACAATAACAAAAATAATATAAATCTTGAATTTATTTTAAATTTTGTTATTCTTCATGCTAAATTTCACATCCACAAACAAAAGTTTGCTAAATCTTGCCCAAATTTTAAATCTTTCCTCCGAGAATATGAATATAATATGAAATCATTACGGTTGATTGAAAACCCTAAATGCACCAAAATTACTGCCTTATACAATTTTCTCTTTTCAACCTCTGAGTGAAATTTTGCTATTATCATTATTTATTATAGTCAATTTACCTGTATTAGTTTATTTTCTTACTGTCTGTCTGGTTGTGTTATATGTTGATGTTCTCTTACTTTTGCCAATTATTCTTACCTGTACCTGTTTGTTTGCTTCATTAATCTAAAAAAAAAAAAAAAAAACAACTACATGACCGCCATAGAAATACAAACAAACATTTACTAGAGCCAGAATTGACTTAGTCAATGCAGATGATGGACTTTGTGGAAGAAGTCCTGATAATCTTTAGACGTAGATGTCCGTAGCCTATGATTCCCTGAAACACAAATGCACTTCTTCTCTGGCTAATTTCCTGTTTAATTTCTTAAATGTAAAGCTTTGGTACCAGTATAGTGTATGTTATGAGTTTTCCTAGCATGTTAAAATGACTTAAATGAGCAATGATATGTGCTCAACTAAGGCAGATTTTAGAACTATGGGACAAACTAAGCAAAATAATATTAAAGGTCCCAAATATTCCCGAGCCAAAGAATCTTTTGTATATTCTAAACAGTATCCTGATTTATAAAGATGGGAAGTAAAGTAGCTAAAAGCTAACAGGCTAAACACATGTTGATATAGACCAGTTGTTCACATATTGCTTCCACTTTGCTTATAATCTGCATAATATCAATGCGGACTCATTTCTTTGGGACTTCTCCTCCTCATTGCTATTTAGAGATTGAAAACTTAGACCAGAGAGCTGCGGTGGACTGCTCTGGTCAAGAGGTTTTTTAAAAAAGCCCCGGTGAAGCCAGAAAGGTCTGGAGGTATGAATGACATGTGTTTTGGCTCCTCCTCTCTTCCGCTGCTTTGCGCTGCTGAGTTGAATCCAGCAGCTCGTAGAGCACAGCAGCGACTGCACCACTGGGACTTTGGTGAGTTAAATAACTCCTCTTTTTTTTAATAAAATGAAAATAACTGTAAGTAATAAAATATTTCGGGGCTTTCTCTGTGTAAATGCTGGAATCTGATAAAAGTTGGGCTTGCATTTATAGCGGTGGGACTATTTTCTCTGTCTTTCTCCGGCAGATTGACAAGGTTTGCAGTCCATGAGCGCGATAGAAGAGCCCTGCTGCTGAAGACTAGGGGATCTTCAAGAATCGACCGGCAGCACCCCCCTCTTGCAGTCGGATAAAACATGAACATCCTGTAATAAACTTTGCTGTACTTTTACAATAACTTTACTAAACTCTGTTGTAGTTTGCGGCGTTGCGAACTGGCGCAGGTTGCGAGCTTCTACAAGCTCCGGCGCAGTTCTTACCTGGTTAACAGTTTAAGCTGAGAAAAAAACTACATCCTAACTACATTGTTTGCTTATCTGGCAGGGTTTTTGCTGTTGGAGTCATCCTTTTGGTGAGACCCACGCACGGAGTAAGTGCTATTTGTTTACTATTGCTTTCCCGCAGGTGAAGTGGCTCTCCACTCGTTTACTTATCGCTAATAAATCACATGAAAGTTGAAGCCAACACTTTTTCTAACTGGATGAGATTTGAAGGAACGTTTGTCATTAATAAACCCTTTGTGGTCAAACTGGAATTCAATGTGTTGAAAAAATGCAATTCACATTGTTTTGAGCACATGTGATGTGGATGAGTTGCTATTTTGGAGGGTTGACTTCACATCTCACCATAAAATCTTAAGCAAATTTTGCAATAAACACTCAAATTAGCTGTATTCTGCCTTGTTTTACAACAAATTACATAAATTAACATCAACATGTCTGTCAACTGTAAGAACTTTACACTAAGTCTATATTTTAATATGAGTGAGGATATTTGAGTGGACCCCTCACAGTTAGCTTATTTGCAATGCAGATCCCGCCCTGCTGATGAATATTTAAGAGGAATAGATTATTAGCAAGCAGGCCACTCCCTTTTTTGCAACACTGCTGCTCATGTGTGTGTAGCACATTGGTGGAAGTCCTTTACACTTTACATTACAGTCTCCAAAGAACAAACACATTTCAGTTCAGTTCAGTGAACACTGGAAATTTACAGTTTTGTTTCAGATACTTTAAAGACTCCAGAAACATGTCATATTTGCTTTTCCTTAATTCATGTTTTGTGTAACATTAACTGTCAAAAGTATTTTAGGTGAACAAAACGTTTTCATCTACGATTGTCAAGCAAGAAAATCAGACTGCGTTTGGTTATGTTCCTGAACAATTGGCATGAATTACACGTTCAAAGCAGGCGGCGATCTCTGGCTGCAGATGGTGACGCCAATGCGGAAGTTGAAATACTTGCAGTTCACGCCTCACCGCTAGATGGCTGCAATAGAGAGCAATGCCCATAGACTCCCCTGTTAAAATGATTTCACAGCTGAAATAAACACGTTTACAGAGTGATCCAATATTTTGTCATGTAAACTCTGGGTGAGGTGAATTTTTTTCTAACGCCTCGGTTTCGATGTTATTTTAATCTTAAATTTAGAGGCGTGTCCTTTTGATTGATGTGTGTTA
>JBAMHX010000006.1:18449517-18465593 GCA_037177515.1 Pseudomugil tenellus | reverse complement strand
CTCTACATCACTCACATGTATGGAAGGAAAGATGACAACAGACCCCAGGTTAAAAAAAAGCCAAGTTCTCCTTTAAACTGTTTGTTTATCAGGTTGGTGGAAGGTTTCTTTTAATGTCCAAAGAAAACACTGCTCAAAAGCTATAAAACTTTTCAGGTTTGAGATGTTTTAGTTGGTGAAAATTCGCTCTCTATTCGCACCCTATTTTGACTGACTGCTAACTTAGCACCGTTAGCATCCCCTCTTAGAGTCCCCTTTTGATTGTCTTCAACACAGAGTTTAACTTTGTTGTCTTCTGCAGATATGTGTGTGGGTGTGTGTGTGGGTGTGTGTGTGTGTGTGGGGGGGGGGGTCTGCATATGGGGGTAACATAGCAGACACTGGTGAAATGGGCCATTTTTTGTGTTTACAACCCCTATAGTTAGATTAAACCATCACAAACTTTCATTAGTATGAAACATTTGACCTCTTTTCAGGTATCAAATGCAAGGCAATACATCTATAGTTTTTCTCATTCAGAACAAATCCAACTTTATTATTAATGCTTTTCTTCAGGTGTACAACCAATTTTCCATGTGTAACATAATGGCAACCAAGGTGATGGTTACTATATCTGTTATTATTGTGTACTCTTACTGTCTCAGTCTGTCCCTTTAATTAAAACACTTCCGCTCTGTATTTCCCTCTGCTGCGTTCAGCCTCCCTCCCCAGCAAGAATGATGGTCTGGGTGCCGTGTTGTTCTCAAGAAACTGGCTATGCTAAGGGTAACACACGGAATCAGATGGAAATAAAGCTTTGTGGATCAAATCTCAAGTAGAGTTCAGAGAAAAAAAAGGAGAAGAAACTAAATACAACATAGTATTGCCCCAGTAAGAAAACAAAGCAGACAGTCACAAGGAGCACAGATTAATACTTCATGGAGTCCACTGCCAAATGTGATGATGTCAGCTTTAAAACAAAAACCTATTTGAAATGTGCCACAGCATATTTCTATATAAACAAAAACCACCGTAGATCATCTTTAGAGATCATATCACATATCGATTTGTTCTTGAAAGCACTTATGCTAGATTTATTACACATAGTTCAAGATAAATCAAATCTTTGGTCTTTATTACTATGAATACCTCTGAGATACAGAGATGAATTATATATGCAGGTAACTGACTTGTGAGAGAAATGCCTTCGAATGCACCTTTAACACCTTTGCCAGCCATAATTGAGGGACCTCCCAATATGTCTTGCAGGGGAAAACACAACGCCAGTCAGGTATAATTTACTGATGGGCAGTGATCCATTTTTGTACTTTTTCTTCTGTTAGTCCAGTGACTTCTCTTCTACTCCAGTCTACTCACTCTGCTAACAACCAGTATTTACAAAGTGTGAAAACCTCAAGACCCCGGTGAACTTTTGCATCCCTTTCAACACCGTTCAGGTAGTTTGTGAGAAGACCTCCTTGAGCAATCAAGCATCTTGTTTATGTGGGAGTCGCTGCTGTTTAAACTCCCCAGAGGGGATATTTCCCGGGGCTGGGTCCCTCCGTCCTCTGGCACACACCCATAAAACTGCCTTGACCTGCTGCTGCAAGTGTAACTTAACCTTTTGGAGTTGAAATAAAGAGCTCTTGTCATCTGTTTGTGAATAACAAATAAGATGCAAATACTTTCAAATTGCCTTTTTATTATTTCCTAACATTTTAAAAAATTGATTTGCAACAAAAACATCATGGAGCAAATGTTTTCTCCTTGGTGTGCTTTGTAGCTTAGCACCACCTGGCACCGTTCCCTTCAACTTTGCCCTCAACCTCGTGCTCTTAGTATTAACTCCATTCATTATGGAGTGAAGGGCCCCCGCCTGTCCTTTGGCTCTGTTCCCTGCTGCCCACTGTGGCCCCAAATGGCCAATAACGAGGGGGCACAGAACCAAGTATTCTCACATTTATCATCTTTATTTACATCTTCAAATCTCTTTAGCAAGCAGGAGAGGAGTCTTAGTGTTGTGATGGTTTCAGGTGTCCAGTATGTGGTGACTATGTTTGTCAACACAGTGCAGTTGTCCCACATATTTATTTACTGGAGCTGACTGCACGCTTTCCTGAAATAGCCCATATGCTCAGTGACCAGAGAGCAGCTCAACTGTGACTGCATGAGCAGGACAGAGAGAATAAAGCAGAAGCACTTTATTAGTCGCGCTCTGCATTTTGTATAATTACTGAAGTGAATCACATGTTCAAATTTGTCTTACTTGAGATAATTTAATACATCTGCCATCGGTCTGCATGAGGTTTGCTTTAATGATTATTTAACTAAAGTCAATTATTGCAAAGAAAAACAGAAAACTTAAAGCACCTGTGTTGTAGAAATTTCATATATTAGCGTAATTACCTTGACCTTAGTAAACCATCTGCGAGGCCGGCATCCTTCCATCAGGGAAATGTTTAGACGAGACCTCGGTTTTGTTGTCATATCATGAGAACAGCTTCAGATTGATGTACATAACCAAAGTCTTTAAACAAAGGTGCCTCTAAATGACTGGGGTGAATAGTTTCAGACTTCTATATGACGACAGATCTCTGGAGAGATCGTCCCCGGGTTATAACCTTGTACCATGTCTGTATGTGTTAATGTATGTCTTACCTCATGTTTTAATGTTAAATGTATGTTCAACTTATTTATTCTTCATTATTAAATTTATTTTCTTCTCAATCTAAAAAAAAACAGTCTCCTCAGTCTTGACAGGAATAACGGTCATCTACACCTGTTTGCCACTTTTTAATTTAATAGTGGGAATTTAGCCTAATTATTATCGTTAAATAATATTTCACATTTTGACAAAATCATATCTTAGACTGCATATTTTGTCTAAGCTTGCTATTCAACTCTTCCCAGAGTTCCACTGAACAGCGAAGTGTCTCAGAAGTGCTGCAGAAACTCTGTGGAGTGGTTCTTTCGAACTGTCCACCCGGCACCCTGATCCTCCAGGAGTGTTTCAGAGTGGAACGTCTCTGTCACGGTTGGGTTCTTGGTACACTTGATCGTGTGAGGATTGCTTCATCGCGTGATAGTTGGTGGATTTATGGGCTTTAAATTGAGCAAGTAAACCAACCTTATTTGGCCGGTTCAACTCATGTGTCACGTGCCTGCTCCATATTTCAAGCAAGAACCTCTCTCACTTGATGGCTTGGTGCCCGATCCGCCCGTAATGCAGAAATGTTCAAGATTCAGAGTAAAATGCGATCCAGCATCGAGTCATGTAGTCCTTTACAGTGTAAAAGTCTAAATCCACCTGACTGACTTAATGCCGGAATGATCTACTCCCATCTGGGTTGAGATGGTTTCAAGCAAAAGATAAGAGCCACGTATAACGGAGAGCTGCGATTCTTCTGGGATGCTTCAGAAACTAGCAGTGGCGCACCGACTGGAGCCAGTCAGATTAACCGCTGCGAAGCTCAGTGGTGCTTTCGCCTTCAGTGAAACCAAAGTGTTTGTCCTCCAGGTTTGTCTGCAGGTTTTCAGTGTATTCTTGCACAAAAGGGTTCCTTATTGGATCGAGCTGAATCATTTATTTATTTATTTATTTGATAGGGACAATGCACATTAATTAACATCTATTCAGACAACAATAGACGTAAATAAGCAGGATTATAGCAAAAATGCTAACTTGCATCCATAGTCTCTAGGCAGTCAAAGAAAGAAAAAAAAGACAAGTGACAGAGAAAAAAAATTAGATCACACCACAAAGGAATACATTACTAATAAGTTTGATAATAAATCCCGAATCTTAAGACACTTAGAACTGTTTTAATTTAAATGAACAAAACTGTTTAAAGTTCAGCTTTATGAAAAATTAAAATAATCATATATGAATAAATTAATATCTAACCTGTCATCACGTGACTTCTACATTATAATGAGAAACTTATTTACTATTGACAAGTTGTTTTTATGAATGGGGAAAGCTTAAAGAGACACTACAGAACTTTTGTATTTGCATTCTGTCTTTTTTCGGCACGTTTCCAGGCAGTAAAAGAAAATCTCTTTTTGTATTTCGCTCTGTCTTACACTAATAAGGCTTCTTGTGTTTTTACTCATCAGCCATGCTGCACTTTCAAAATGCATGTGCTTGTGTGCGCTAGCTAGCATGATGCAGCTTGTAAATCAAAACATCATGTGTTCCGCATGAAGATGTCGGTAAGTGTGCTTTAGGTCAAAGTGTCATGAGAGATGCATAAAATAAATGCCACTCTGCCATCAAACAACTCCTGAACTGCGGAAGTTTCAGGTTCAGAAAGTTATAGTGCGTCTTTAAGATCTAACAATACACGTGTTTACAATTTCATTATATGTGGTGATAAAAACACCTTAATGCAAAATCATACTAAATAATGGTTACATAACTGCAACTCCTAGTTGTCACCTAAATGAATGTGATTAAAAGTAAAAAATAGCAAGTGTGAAATGACGTAATATTACTTACACTGATCTGTGTGGCTATAAATAACCGCATGGACTTTCACACTGTGCACAATGAGCATATTATTAGCAACTACGTAATAAAAGTTTATTTATTACTGTTCTAACAGCATACACTCTATTTAATAGCCTTGACATCACCTCACACAGTACGGTAGTTATGTGCGGATGCTGTCCATGTTATTTACAGCATGACATAAGACTCACACTGCATAAGACTCATCTGTGCAAACTCACAATATGCAAATGTACAGCATATAGTTTTTTATGCAAATCACTTTATTTCATACAAGTTCTTAATCATTGTCTTCTTTGTCATGACAGAATCTCTTACCAAATACATAATGTTGTAAATTTTTTGAACCCGTTGGCCTGTTTGAAATTGCTGCAGGACTAATGACTCGGGGGTGCCTGCATTTGAACATAAAATACTGCATGATTACTGAAACCTGCAGGTGCAAAAAAATGAAAGACAGCTGTTAATTGTTACTGCAGGGTAGAAGATGAAGTGATACTAACAGTGATTGGCAGATGTGTTGGAATAATACACACGTGGACTAAATTGTTGGTACTTCTCAGTTAAAGGAAAAACCAACAATTCTCACTGAAATCATTTGAAACTTACAAAAGTAACAATAAATAAAAATTTATTGAAAATTAAATAATCAAAATCAGCCATCACCTTTGAATTGCTGATTAACATAATCAATTAAAAAAACAAACTAATGAAACAGGCCTGGACATAAATTATTATGTTAATCAGCAATTCAAACGTGATGACTGATTTTGATTACCGGTATTTAATTTTCAAAAATGTTTTATTTATTGTTACTTTTGTAAGTTTCAAGTGATTTCAGTGAGAATTGTTGGTTTTTCCTTCTTTAACTGAGGGGTACCAACAATTTTGTCCATGTGTGTAATTTTGTCAGCTAAATAAAGCCACATTTCATCAGCTCATTTTCATCAGCGATAAAGTTCACTCCGGGTGCAGGTAGAGGTTTACATATTCCTGCATTTGCCCACCTCTTTGTCTTTATGTTTGTCTTTTTGTGATAAGAACTCTTCAAGGTTTTGTAAGGCCAGTAACAGGTGATAACTATTCACAGTACATTTACCCTGCCAGAACGGAACAGGTATTTGTAATATTTTGTATATATTGTAAGCTTATTACGTGCATATTTCAAAACAACTCTGACTCCTACATACTGAAGAAAATGTCCTCAACGCTGTCTCGTCCTTTCACATAAGAAGTCCCACAGATTCGACTTCTCAGACAAGATGTTTTTGGCTTTGCAGATGAAATGTTTTCAGGGTTTAAACACGTTTAATTTCTGAAAAATGTCTCACATATAGCTCACTACAGACTGAAGAGAGAGAACGAGTGTCTTTCGGGAATGTTCATGCATTCCTGATCCCAGCAGATGACATTTAGATTGTTGGAATCTGTGTTAGACAGCACAGGACAGGTCTGGGCTTACAACCTATCAGCCTGTTAGGGGTAATAGCTAATGATTTGTTGCCGGGGGCGACATGCACATTCCAATAACATCGCCATAGTTACTACCCACCCGTTCCTCCTCCCTATCTTTTGACCGCAACCTCTTACCCCCGCTGCCCTATTGCTCCTGGATAATGGCACACACCTGTCTGCACCCCCTCTATCCTCCCCTTATCCCTGTTTCCTCTTCGTATTACGCTGCTCTGCTTTAAACTCCATTCAATGCTGATTTAGCTCAAATCACTACTCTGCATGTATCACCAATTATAGATGACATGGTTTATGTTGCAAGCTGCACCGGACCCCACGAGTAAAGCTTAGATGATACATTTACTGGAACACTGTGAACATCTGCATGTAAATCATACAAAAATATTCAATTAATTAATGTGTTTACTATGGTTTGAAAGACTTTTTGTTAAAAAAAAAGTAAATCTGAGCTAATAAGCTAATCATTAGACCTATTTGGTTGTTATCCAGGGCACCAGTGTGGTCATTGCATAGCAGAATGATTAAACCATTACATGTGAAACTGTTTATACTCAGTCTACACCTGACAATCAAACATTTCTGGAGGAAGTAGATCGTATGTCTGTATGTAAATAATAGGTGATGTTCTCTTGTGCTTTTTTAAAATAGCGGTTGTGTTGATTTCCAGTTGCTAGCATGTAACGTGGTGCAGATTTCCAGCTTTTGGAAGCAGCAAGGCAATAGCCAGTGATTCCGCTGTGGAGTATGAAATCACTTCATCAGTATGGAAGGAAATTAACAGCCATTAAAAGTCATTTAGTATTATTATTTTCAAAGATCTTTGGACATAAGTGGGGTGAAAGGAAAGAGGCTAGAGAGAGCAGAGGGAGACATGCAGAAAATCGTCCTATATCTCTACTAAAAACAACCACCAGCCACATCAGATCAATAAAGTTATTCTGGCAAGTTAACCTGGCATCTCAATATGCTATATTATATGTACAATATTGATAAAAATGAGTCCAGGCTTTTAATTGGAACTGTATATACAGAATTCTACCGAAAGAGACTCAATTTAATACTTTATTGTCAGTAAGGAAACATGTTTATCTATGCATAAGAAATATATGAATTATAAAAACTACACAGTAAAAAAATGTAATAAAAAAAAACAACTACAAACCAAACATGCAGACCAAAAAGAAGCTATGATTACATGGTCATAAACTCCTAGTAGCCAGTACTGTAAGGTCCTGTGATCTGTGTAGCATTCTGATGGAGGTGGGACAGAGTTTTTTCTACTTTTGCATCTCATGTAGGAGATATTTTGTGAGAGTTCAGGTCCTTGAGGATGGAGACAGCTCTCCTGTAGACTCTGAGCAAAGCAGCCTCTCTGCAAGAATGTACAAGGAATTTTTCAAACCAATGAAATTACAAAAGAGATTGCACCTGATCCACTTTTATGCTATATAAGAAAAATGTTCTCTGCATAAAAAATACATAAACCTTACTACATCATTTATACTTTTACAAACCAAGTGACACACAGGACAAATGTTTACATGATCATGGCAAGTGCATGAAAGTCCAATCTGTTGACGCTGGTTTTAGAAATGTATTAGGAAACACCAGGTGGTTGATTCTGCATTTGTATCTGTTTTCCAACCCGACATGATGATCAAGATGGCTTCTTGCTTAGGGGTGTTTAAAAATCATTTTAAATAATGGAGAAAAAAGCGGAAAAACATGAAAGACAATCAAGTAAATCATTCACAACTCATTCACAGTGCTTTCATTTACAACAGACCTAAATTGGATCTGCGTTACACATGATGGGAGTCTTCCTAGAGGCTAGAGAAGGCGTGTTGAGGGATGGTCTTTTTGGGAGTAATGGTTCTCATGTTTGGCTTAAAGGTTGTTTTCTGCAAAGCTTTAGCAGCTGCTGATTGCCTCCAGGTAAGGCATTTAGAGACCATAAATTAACAGATGTCCCCATGACTGACCTGAACGGACTTAGAACTAGTAAATCTAATATTCTGCATAACTAAGACCCCCTGTATAGATCTCCATTATTCCATTCAGTCTCATGTCTCAGAACAGATGGCCAAAAGTTTTACAAGTACATTCCTCTCTGTAGAAAACAAACACATTTCTTTAAACCCGTGTGAACTACTTTACTTTTAGGTCTGAGCAAAGCTGGTTTGCAAGGTGTGCAATGGCCAATATGAACATGCGCTCTACATGTTACTTATAGGAATTTGTATGGATGGGAAGTGTCCAGAGCAAACGCACAATTTGGAATTGAAGTTGAACACACAGCATGTCATAAAGTTAAACAGTCTGTCGTGGTCTTCTGTAACCTATAAGGTGGATGCAGAAGTGTGTTTTCTTTAGATTGTTGCTGATAAGAGGAGGGGTGAGTAATAAACATGCAGGTGCAAGATTCACTTCTGTGTTTATAAGAGTTCAGTTGACAATGGAGTCATCCGTTGACTGGACAGATAAGGTGAAAGCATTTCGTGCACTGGTTGATGCAAAAACTGGGTTTTTTTTATTTTGTGGCTTCTGTGTTCAGCGGAGAGTTGATTTGTTATTGGAAAAAGTCTGTAGGTGATTTTTGTGGCGCTACAACAGGAACACTTGTTTGGCATTTAGCCCAGCATACCAGTCAAAGTAGTCTGAAAGCAGATGGATGAGCTCACAAAAAGACAGAGCAATAAAACATGTGACATAGTGGTGAGTGCTATATTCTCAGGTGTACTCTTCTGTACAATGTTGTTGCACACCTGGAAATCAAATTTAAATTTAAATAAGTGGTTTCATTTCTACATTAGACATTTATTAGAGCGCTCTCAGTTTTTAGATGTAGGAAAGAATTTCTGTTGTTAAGCCATGTGTGTCATCGGGACATTACAAGGTAACGAGCATGAATGACCAGAATGAACTGGAAGAAGAAGGAATGTTTACATGATTGAGGAATTAATCGATTTACATTTAAAATGGGAAAAAACCAGCTACGTACTTTAGAATTATGTTTAATGTTTAAATGGTAATTTTTTTATATATAAATTTAAAGTAGATTTAACTTTTAAAGAGGAATTAAAGCTCACATGTAAACATGACTATTGTAGAAAGTTAGAAATTTGCTATTGATCTGTCTTAGTTCTGAGTTAGCTGTTAGCTTAGAAGTTAACTCATTGTTCTCCCAGTATCAGAACACTCTGATAGCTTTTTTATTGCTGGGAAGACACTGCATATGTAATAAGATTTCTATTAGTTTGAATCCTAAGTTAAACTGGCCGGAATGTTTTCAAGTTTTACAAGTTGTAGAAAGTAAGAAATTTGCTATAGATCTGTTTTAATTCTGAGTAGCACTTGAGTTAGCTGTTAGCTTAGCAGTTTGCACAGGTCCGTCTAGCATCACAAAACTTTGACAGGTTATACTGCAGTTAAGATATTAATTGTTCATATAAAATTAATCAATTTCAACATAAAAACAAATGAATCTCCTTTATCATAGGCTACACTTTAGATACATATAATGTTCAAATTTACACATTTTATATAATTAATTTTTTTAAAGTGATTTACTCTTTTTTCCACTAGAATTTAAACAGTTCCTCAGATTTTTCCTCCAGCTATAGATTAGCAAGATTAACAACAGCACAGATATGAAAACAAAGCTAGCTTAAGGTAATAAATGCCTCAGATGGTTAAAGTGACAGAGGATGACCTCAACGAAGAGTGGTATATGTGAAGCCAGGGCATGTCCCTACACAGAAGGACTGTTTAACGCCTAGAGGGACCCTGACCCCTCCTCCATCATTGTGAGAAATTCTAATTGAATGACCCTTAGATGGAGGTCTACAGATTGCATCAGTTCATGATGACAGTCGTAGTTAAGCCTTATGCCTTTTGTTGAGTCAGTGTTTAACAAGATGGAGCTATGAACTTTGTATACTTGTGATGCTCTGAGGATGTTATTTTAGTATGTAGCCATTTCAGGCCTCTATGTTAGACACATGCAAGCTTTACAAAGGCAAAGATGAAGGCAAAGAGAGAAGTTAATTGGCAGGAGAAGTTTGTATAACTAACAAAAAGACTCAATGAGAAAGTGTCTCTTTCTCCTGAAATCCCAGCCATTTTACCATCCCTAGAAGAAACACTAGATAAATAGCAAGATAAATGGGACCTGTGCCTCTTCCTTTTAATACAACCACTAGTTTTATAGCCAGATGAAACCAATGATCAGTCTTCTTCCACCTTGCCACCATCAACCTTACTCTTGATTACAGCATGTAAAGCCATTCTGTGCACATCTGCACTTGAACGGTTTTACAGAAGACTGGATGAGAAGTAAACTCATCCTGTTATGGAACAAGTTGATGTGCATCAGTGAGCCACAATTGGACAATTAGTTGCCTGGGCTCTCACTCCCTGCTCTGACCTAATGTCGATTGACCATTGAGCATTCCATTCCTTCCACTTATTTCAGCCTCTCCATGGATAAGGTCAAAGGCCAAGCGGCAGTAGAGGAGGAAAGGGGGTGGGGAGATGTTGGTGGTTTATTAACCCTGCGTCTTGTCTTAGTTAGAAAGTTGTGCTGTGATTTCTTGTGAGGTTTTTTTATTCTTATTAAAAGAGAGAGAAGGATGCTTTCATTTTCTGAACGTCTTGGATATGTGATTGCATCTGCTCGCTGCACTTCATGGCTAATTGCCCCGCAGGTGGATACACGACCAATTGGATCATAGTCAACTTTTTAACAGGAGCTCAGAGGAGTATCTCAGCAATAGCTCAGAGGAAAAGTGTTGTGCATAACATTGAGAGGATAACATTAATGTGACCTTTTTGGTAGGGTGATGGGTGTTTGGTAGGGTGATGGGTGTTTGGTAGGGTGATGGGTGTTTGGTATGGTGATGGGTGTTTGGTAGGGTGATGGGTGTTTGGTAGGGTGATGGGTGTTTGGTATGGTGATGGGTGTGGTACCCCACAATGACAACTCCCATATTTATTGGGGGAGCAAATGCTATTTTGTGATGACAATTGATATGCATATGGTGGTTGTCTAAAATATACAAGTGGTAAAATTGATAATTGAAAAACATTATTTTCAACACTTTTAAGTATGTGACACACATGGTGTGTTCAAGGACTCTAATCAGCTTCTTAGACAGCTTCTATTGTAGCTCTGCCAAAGCATTTATTGCTGTCTCTTTGCTAATTCTCCTTCAACACCATCCAGCCTTCTCTACTGAGTGAGAAGCTGGGGCTGATCGGCGTCAGCGGGTCCTCTGTCTCCTGGATCGCTGATTACCTGTCAGACTGGCCACAGTTTGCACGGCTGGGCAGTGTCCTGTCTGATGTGGTGATGAGTGCTTAATGTGGACAAGACCAAAGAGATGGTGATAGACTTCAGGATAGATGTCCTGAGGAAGCTGAGGTCATTTAACGTGTGCAACAAGATGCTGGAAATCGTTTTACCAGTCTGTTGTGGCTGGTGCCCTGTTTTCCTCTGTGGTCTATCTATCTATCATGGATAACCCGGACCACCCTCTCCCCCCTGTACTGGACAGACAGCGGGGCTCCTTTTCCAAAAGGCTACCCGGACCGCTACAGGAAATCTTTCCTGCCACAAGCAATAAGACTGTTTAACTCATCATCATTGTGTCAGAGATGATGAAACGGGTTCATTTCGTATGTTACTGGTTTATTTTTGCACTGGTCAATTTTGCACGAATTTGCTCACATTGCAAACCACACTGCTGATTATTGAACTGGACTATTCACACTTTATATTGTATACTGTATATAGCAAATTCCCAGTAGATATTTTTTTATTTTGTTACACGGTTCTATTTTTTATCTTATAAGCATACCCGCTAATGACTGTACTGCTGTAACACCTAAATTTCCCAGTTTGGGATTAATAAAGTACTTCTATTCTATTCTATTACGTTCTATTGTATTAAGCATCTGTTGACGGCTCTCAGCCGCTTATCTCTACTGACTCCACTTAACGGTATACGATGGTACTTGGTCTCGAACCGCTTGTTTTTTAAAAAATTAGATGTGTAGCCGACCACAAACATGATTTTACCATGTCTCCTCTGTAGTGTCGCTAGGGTCTGTTTCCACCACGCTAAGATGGCGAGCTGCGTTGCTATTTAATCACATCAAAATGTCCGTCTAACAGAATGCGGGAAGATTGTCCCGACGTACAGAGATTCCTCCCGTTTCTGCAGACAATGGGACATTTTTCTGGACTTGTTTCACAACTTTTAGCTCCAGTTTGTCTCAGATCAGTTTTATCATCTGATGTGTTTTTTTTCTTCTTCTGGGAATAAAATCTGGCCTGGTGAGGTTTTACAGTGTCCCCTCATGTCGCAAAAACTCTTAAACAAAACAGAAACCACACAAACATCTCAATAAAAGTGTGCAAATGTATTTTCAGTTCGACTCAAACATACAGTGATAAAATGTGAATCTTAAACAATCAAAATGAACAATTATAAAAAACAGTAGAGACTGAAATTCGGACAGTAAAATGCTGCTATGAGTGGATGTCAGGAAAACGGTAGCAGTTCCACCTTCAGCTTCATTCGGTTGGATTCGGCATCAGGAATGAAACCGTGAGGAGGCGACTTGTTAATGAAGCTGCTCTGTAGTAAACATAAAAAATTACAGACAGAAAATTTTAAACTCATTTATAAAATCCAGTTGAATTAGATTAGTCTTATTTTTCACCACAGATTCATATGAAAGCTTGAGGAAAAACCTGCCATGGAGACGGTAAACCTACATTTAACCTACATAACTTCTTTCTTTTAGGAATCAGAAAGCTGAGTTTTATCTGAAAAATGGAGGATTAGGACGAAGCTGGAAGAAACCTTCATAAGAGGTACAAACTTAGCTTTACTATTATTCAGCTGAAGCTGCAGAAAACTTGAAACTTAAAGTCAAAACAACAGAGGAGCTGAAAAGAAATCTAATGTTTTATCTGTTGTGAACAAAAAGATAAAATTAAAACATGATTATTTATCCACGATTATGGAAACTACAAAAAACATCTGGATGCATTTCAACCCTGCAGGCTTCTGATATTATTAGCATTTTTTAACACTTCCTGGTTTGTATATTAGCTCTGTAGCTATTGGCTAGCTAAATGGCTAGTAGCACATTAGCTAAGCGAAGGGCCATCTGCAGAACTCATTATTCCGACCGGTGTGCGTCCTGTAAATAAAATTAAATCTACAGCATAGTGTTAGTATTATTAATACTACACTATTTTGAAAATCCCTTTAATTTGGTCCAGTGGCTTCAAAAAGCATATATTAGTTTTTCAGACTCCCTGATTCACAGAATGTATTTTTTTTAAAAGAAAAAAACCAAACTCTTAAACTATTATGTCAAAGTTGCAATATTTTAGAAGATAATTAATAAAAATGTGTAGTTTTGTCCTTAATGGAACAGCGGTCAGCCCAACAGGTTCAGGAAGAGTGGTGGAGCTTTCTACGAAAACTGTTAAACTGATAATAATGCTAGTATTTTTTGTTCGTTATTTTATTTGTTGCTGTTACTTCAGTATTTCCGCTGCTTCGGTTCTGCTGACGGTCTTTTTCAACACAAGCACTAACGGGGAGGGAACAGAGTTTCAGCACGTCCCACCTTGTTTACCAGTACTTAAGCTAACAGCTAGCTAGCGGAGACAGCTAGAATTATTTATAATTCAGACACTTTAATCAATTAAGTAAAAAATGCAGACTTGTAGCTGTAACTTTGACAAAATAGCACTTTTATTTGAGTAAGTAACACCTTCTAGCTTGTTAATTAGCTTATGAGCTACCAACTAATTAAAATGTTTATAGCTATCGAATGACCCAGCAAAAGACATTTAATTCTAAGCTGATTGAAAAAAATACAAAATGTAGAAAATCTTGTCTCTAATAATAAAAAGTTTGAAATTACATGTTAGTAAAAGCTTTTTACTTTTTAGACTTGATAATCAAAACAACAAGCCAGTATTGCTGATTGCTAGCGATATGCAACAGCATTTTTTTAGACAAAGGCTATAAGACCAAAGGGAACATCTACATGAACTTATCACTTTTATTTTTACTAACTCAAAGTTAGACTCCAAGTCGGGACTTTGACATTACGAAAATGAAGAGAGGAAGACTATTCATTCATAGCCTATATCTAAACCAGGTTTCCTAAAACCTGTTTTTGCTAGTTAGTTTGCACCGTGTTCACGGCAACGTTAGCTTATTTAGCTGAGACCTCCAACAGATAACAGAGCGCCATCTGCTGGACTACAAGGCATACTGCACCAGCCTTCATATTATTACCGGTCTAACTAATGCCTAACTTCTTTAAGATGGATGCTTAAATGTTGAATAAATCTGTTTTCTGACTGTTTTAGATTTTCCTGAACAATGAGCTGACTAATTTTTAGCTCCAACGACTGATAAATGTGGTAATCGTTATAAAACTACAACTAAATATAAAATTTGCTGTAACCACTGCTAACACAAGCAGTATGCTTCCTGAAAAATAGCCAAAATACAAAAAATTAAGCTGCCCAGTTTAAGAAAAAGATGCACAAGTGTGCAGAAAACTGGCAAACCAGTCTCCCATATGATGCTTTGGATAAGAGAGTTACATGTTTTTCTCAGCTGGTAGGTGCAAGCACCAGGCAAACCAGTCTAGCCTTGCCCAGTTTAAAGCAATTAAAGACAATAGAGTATTTCAGTCCAGTATATCTTTTACCTGTTCCATACTAGTTTATCATATTGTATGCAGCCCAGTAATGAAGCAAGTTTAGCGTGCCACTGTGCAGTTCAGTCTATGTACTGGTCCAATGGATCAGTCCAGTCTATGTACTGGTCTAAGCAGCAACACAGTAATTATGTCTACGGGACATGACGTATCCTCTCCTGCAGACGCAGCGGAAAGAGCCGGCAGTGTTCACGCAGCGAGCGTTGATGCACGGGAACTCTACGCTGACGCTGTCCTCACATTCATTTACATCTGCAGACACACAAAGACAAAATTAAACCTTTAATTAAAGTCTTTGAAGAAGCACTAAAGGAGCAAGAATCAGGTGCTAAGAGTTCAGTTAGCTCTGTGATAGATGAACACCTTCAGACCTTTACACACCAGGACGGCTATCAATGTTTTTTTGCACCAAGTGAAGACGATATTGTGCCGATGGTCCTGCTAACCTTGAGCAGCTAGCCACAAACCTTCAGCAGCTAGCCACAAACCTCCAGCAGTAAGCTGGAGTAACCTTCAGCAGCTAGCTGCTAACCTTAAACTGCTAGCCACTAACCTTCAGCAGATAGCTGCTAACCTTCAGCGGCTAGCTGATAATCCTCAGCAGCTAGCTGCTAACCTTTAGCAGCTAGCTGCTAACCTTCAGCGGATAGCTGCTAAGCCTCAGCAGCTAGCTGCTAACCTTCAGTAGCCAGTAACCTTTAGTATTATTGTTTAAAAAAGTAAAACTTTCAAAACTGTGGGAATAAATTTGGCTCTGTGACGCAAATTGAAACTGGTTCTATTAAAAATATTGCTGCTATGGGAATTATTTGTATTCGGAGTAGGTGCGTAGCGGCTTGTAGAATGAACATCCACACGGTCACACTGAAGAACACGTTCCCAGTGGTCGGCCTGCTCTCGATAACACTATCTGGCTATTTACAGCCGGTTTTATAGCGTTTCAAAGTCTCAGCAGATTTTCTGGTTAAGTGGAGTCTCTATTTCAACAATTATATTTATATTACCGCGTCCGCCGCAGATCCTTATTGCTAACGCGATAACTTTAACAATATTCCATGTTACATTTAATTTTGTTGCATATGTTTAGCCTCCGAGACCATGGTCCTCAGCCAGAAAAGGGTGGAGTGCCCTTTACGGGTTGGGGGCGAGGTCCTGCCCCAAGTGGTGGAGTTCAAGTATCTCGGGGTCTTGTTCATGAGTGATGGAAGGATGGAGCGTGAGATCGACCGACGGATCGGAGCGTCTGCAGTAATGCGGACTCTGCGCCGTCGTAGTGGGGGAGGCCCAGGACACGCTGGAGAGATTATCTCTCCCGCCTGGCCTGGGAACGCCTTGGGATCCCTCCTGATGAGCTGGC
>JBAMHX010000006.1:18429890-18444561 GCA_037177515.1 Pseudomugil tenellus | reverse complement strand
AATAGAGAGCAATGCCCATAGACTCCCATGTTAAATGCTGAAATAAACATGTTTACAGAGTGGCTCCAAAAACTTTTTTTGGTTTAATAGGTACAGTTTTCCGTCATGTAAACTCTGGTAGGGGGTGAATTTTTTTCTAATGCTTCGGTTTCGATGTTATTTTAATCCTAAATTTAGAGGCCAGAAAAAGATGCAGATTAGGATAACTATTTAGAGGAATTTGACGTTTGTGAGAAAACACGGTAGATACCTGAGTTGGCTTTAACAATGTCACCTAACAACTGTTAACATTATTGTCTGAAAGCATTTTCCATCAGAAATCACAGAATAACAAAAACAGATTCAACTGTGGCATTTATCCGGACAGAAAATGACATAATGTCCAGTCCTTACTGGCGGGCTAACGATTCTGTTTAACAAAGTTAAGCTAGGTTTTCCTTTACAGGTGTTGTTAATTTTACATCTGATGACGGATGTCCTCATATTGCTGGTTATATAACCGCCTTGGCTAAAATGCAAACTTCACCTGATCAAGCTTGTATCCAATCACACAATATTTCTTAGAAGCCCACAAGAAGAAAGTTCTATATCAAGGACAAGCCCCCAGGTTGTCTCTTATCATGTCAATGAGAATATTTTGTGTTACTCACAGAAAAAGTTCTCACTTAGTTTCTAACAGGCTATAACTGAAAATGGCACCAACTGTAAGTCTATTCAATTTTGGCTAATGAAATTTTCTTATTAGTTTTTCTGCTCTGTTGACTTAAATGTAATTAAATGCATTTTCTCAAACATTACTAAAGTTTGTAATAGTTTACAATATTAATCACTGCATCTATTATTTGATCCACTGAAATCCATTTGAAATAAATAATGTTGCTTTTTGGGAAAATTTGATAAAAATGTGAATAATAAAGATTAATTAATTATAAATCCTCTAACTAATTAGACTGGTTGTTAATCAAGCCCCTAATTACTTAATGCTTTTAACAAGTTACAGCCTTGAAACCAGTAGTTCTGTCTAAACGTATTGACATGACCTTCTATATTTAAATATTTTCATGGTAATCCTCTTTTTACCAACATGCACCAAAGAAAGTTTGAGTTCAGGGTTTGTTTCTTTTATTTGTGTCATTTTGCTGTTACACAGCTATCAAAGCTGTGGGTTGTTGAGAGCCCATGCTTCTGGTGTTGTGTGTCTGTGTGTCAGCTTATCTCCCACAGCATTAAACTGTGTTTGGGAAAACACTGGAGAGTTCACATACCAGATTAAAACACCAATAATCTCCATAATCTTTGCCCCTTTGGGAAGGCCTCGCCTAAACTTTCTGTGTAGTTTTCGTGCATGTACCAACATATAATTGCCCTGCTTTGGTGTTTATTAAAATGTAACCAAACAGGCCCTAACCATCATCCTACTGCCACCATGTTCTTTTGGTTTAGTGTCATTTTTTCTTTCACCAAACATTAAACTTCTGAACATAGTGTCTCACCCGTCCACAGAATGACTTGATGGGTCATCCACATCATCGTTCACAAGCACAGCTGAGCAGCACTTTTGGACAGCACTGACTTTCTCCTTTTGCTCAGTGTTCTCTCCATGCGATATTGACAGAAGACACCCAGTTGGCTTTATGCACAGCTCCACTACTTCCTGAACTAAGGACAACTCCTTTGTTTCCTGTCTTTTATTACTGGCCGAACCGATTAATCCAGGTGTGCCTGGCCATTGCCGTTGTGGTTACTGAGGTCAGACACACCTGGATTAATCAGTTCATCCAGTAATGAAAGACAGGAAACAAAAGAGTTGTCTTAAGTTCAGGAAGTAGTGGAGCTGTAAATAAGGCCAATTACCCTTGATTCGCCTGTGATCTTGCGTTTAGAGAAATATGAGTTAGTCTGACCTCTCCCATGAAAGGCAGCAATGGCCTTATATATCAAGCATTTGAACACAAGTGCTCCAGACTGCTGGACTTTTCAATTCAATTCAACTTTATTTGTATAGCGCCATTTCATGACAATGTCGTCTCAAGGCGCTTCACAGAAATCAGCCGATTAAAAAAAAAATAGCCTTATATAGGGATCTTGACTTTGATAAAGATTTGATCCAATCTCCCATCCTGAGTAAGCATGGGGCGACAGCAGGAAGGAAAACTCCCTTTTAACAGGGAGGCAAAACCTCCAGCAGAACCCGGCTCAGGTAAGGCAGCCATCTGCCTCGACTCGCTGGGGTCAGAGGGGACAGGAAAGACAGATTAATATACTGTACATTGCAGCTGTTATCCAGGAAGACCTGCAGAGAAAGTTTGCACTTTGCATTTGGTTGAGCAACTGTAATCAGAAGTCTGCTGTTCTTGTATCATAATAAACTTTGACAAACATCTTAGGAGGCTCTTTGCCATTCCATCTTTTGGCTTTCTTTCTCCCACCATCCTGTCATTCCAGAGGGGACGATCAAAATCAAGCAGCGCCTTGTTTGAGTCATTTCATTAGATGCAGTAGAAATGATAATCTGTGTTTATCCATTTAAGGGCATGCTACCATACAAAAACAATTTTCCACAACTTTTCTGCACTTAAAATGCATTAGGCTATTGAACATAATACTCCTCCACGTGTCCAGGTTCTGGTACACATGTTGCCTTCTCAGTGAGCTGACAGTTTAAGGTGTTTGGCATTAGCAGAGAGGTTTTTCCTGGTTACAGCTTCTCATCCTACAAATACATAACTCTGACAAATGTGACTCTATTTGAAACGGTATTTATTACCAAAAAGCATCGTTTTACCAAAGGAATAACTCAGCAAACCCAAATGGCCTCACCTTTTACATGTTTGCAATCAAGTTATACCTACATCTGAAGCCGTCGCTTTTCAGAGAAGTTTGATCAAAATCACTGTATAGTTTCCAACAATCTGTTAAGAAAGACACTAACATGGAAAGAATAGCCTCTCAACTATGAGAAAAACAGAATAATTCAAACTTTACATCCTTTCTCTTTCTTTCTTTCATTCTCTGCTTTTTGTCCTTCCAGGCCTTCCTCCATTGTTACCACATTCATTTACTCCTTATTTGCAATCATAAGCCGCTTTAGCTTTTTTCTGAGAAGGATTAGCCAGCAGACCAGCCTCAACAGGAATTTCTGTACATTCTGTAACTTCTATGTATGCTTCGACATGTGTAATACACACACGCTCTACATTTAGATTTTTTTTAACTTGTCAATACATCTTTCTCCGTGGTACAGCCAAACCATCACCTGCAGGCTTACACAAGCCCCACATCTACACAAAGACAAGTAAAGAGAGGCTAAAATCACAAAGCAGAAGCTTCTTTTTCTTCCATTTTCAAACCCCACCACAAATATATCTCCCCCAACCCCAACATGTTCTGCTATGTTCTTACGAGCCTCGTTCCAAACTGATGTTTGTCTGTTTTATAACTAATTTTACCTCATAATGCTTTAATTTTCACTGATGTTGACAACAGAGCATGCAGAGATTCATTAGATATGGTTGGTGTGATTTAGGAACACATGACAGGACAGCATGCTGCAGCAAGTCTAAGGTGTCTTTTGCACTTATGCAGCTTATGTTCAAAGACCTCGCATTAATTGGTGTGTGAATTTCTACAGTCAGGCACAATGAAACATTTACCGTATTTTCACAACCATAAGGCACACTTAAAAGTCTTAAATTTTCTCCAAAATGTCCGCAGCGCGTTATGATGCGATACGCCTAATATGTTGTTGCGTGACTTCGGGAAAGCCGTCGTAGGAGAGGACTGCTTGAGAACGGTAAAGGGGGAAGTGTGGTCACTGTGTAAAAACAAGTGAAGTAAATGAACACAGACCAACAGCTTAATAAAAGGAAGAAATTGACTAAAAAAACGTATGAAATTAGTCTGAGCAGCAGACTCGGCCAGGAAGGACTTCATGGCAGTGATCCAAAAGCAGGGACGGACGGCTGGAGCTGGCTGTCACATCGACAAGCTACCAGTTATCAACAAGTTAAATAAAGTGTAAAGATATTTCAGGGACCAGAAAAGGAAGCTGGGATGCAGCAGCAACGAGTGACCCAAAAGAAATGCATTTTTCACATCCTGAATTCTGATTGCGGTGAACGAAACTAAACAACCAGCACCATGAACTCTGTCACGGTTAAGTTAAACCTCCTGTTAATGGTGGACGATACTGTGTAGAAAGCTCAAAACTCCAACACACCAAATCTATATGTGTTTCTGTCCTCTAATGTTACTCATATGCAAGGGGGGGGGGCTGTGACATTAGATATTACACAGGTTAACATGCGTGTTTTACCGGTATGTTTTAACGTGCCCGCGCCTTAAAACCTGATGCGACTTTTTGTGTGTTAAATATAGAAAAAGCAGCCATAACTGAAACTGCGTCCTATAATCCAGTGCGTCATATGGTCGTGAAAATACAGCAATTTAAGATGCGCTTTCAGTTACAGTTTTTATATTCTTGTGCTTGAGTAGGTTGGACAGCTTCATTCACAACCTGGCAGACAATCTACTCTGTACAGCTTAATATAAAAATCTGTCTTTGTCTAGTTTATCACTATGCTGGGAGACAAATGGTGTCACTGCAGTATTAAGGCGATGGTTTAGGCTCACCCCTCTTGTGTGGGTGGCAATTCTCACACACTGTCGAAGAAACCTGTGGGAAAACAGCAGCATGTTGTTTTGAGCTCACATTGATCCAAAAGATATGTATTTATCTGCAAACGGTCCGACATATACATTTCCAAACCCAACTTTTTGGGATCTAAAGTGTAATCCCCTGTACTGCACACTTATTGAAATACTTAGTAGTGTTATTATCATACAGCATTATAACAAGACTGAAAAACTTGTATACATTTTTCTAAAATAACAGTAGTTATTCAGTATTTAGTGGTTAATACAGTAATTTGAGATTTTAGGCTGAATAGCAATCTCAATGAAGCAGCTGGCATGTAGCCACAAATTAAAATGACTAGTGAGAAGATAGTTGCATGGGCCAGCATGCAGAGACATTTTGCATCTCCAGTGGAGTGATCGAGTATGGTCAGTTACCCAATAAAGGGTTAAGCCACTTGCCTGACAGGAGAGTTTACTCTTTCCTTATTAGTGAACACAAAACTGTTGGATCACCTGTTTTCTGAGATGTAAATATCTGATCTTGGTAACAACTGAAAAAACTCAATATATTTTTTCCTACATGGAAGTATAAAAAAATCCCTTGACTGGTAAATTGTTGTACAATGGCCAAGTATAAAAGTTTAATCTGCTTCAAACGGAATAAAAACGACCATGTAAACATGTAATTCCAAATGAAAATTAGTATTTGGAAATAAACGTCTGAAGTAAATGGCTGGTTTATTTTCCATTTTAAATCTGAACTGAGTAATTCATCCATCATGTAAATGTTTATCTAAATATAAGTTAATTGTGGTCGTTCAGCACATGCTTGTTAGCCTGTCCCGTCCCACAGACACACAGAATCTGCATTGTAGGATTTTAATAGTAAGTAGTATACGTATGTCAAGCTGGTAACGCAAGAATATAATCAATATAAATGTGAAAATGGTACTTATAATGTAATTTCCATGATACAGACGAAAAGAGAAGAAGCAGAAAATGTACTTGGTGTATTTCCAGGTGATGTAAGAACGTCAAATTCACCATCCGTCCAATCATAATCCTTCTCAACCCCCAGATATAAAAGCGGAATTAATAGAAGAGATATTATTCTGTATGACTATGTAAATATAAACTCGAAGGAGAATACTTTAGTTTGGAATTATGTAATTCTGAATTATTAAATGCAAATTAAAAATATCATGTAACTGTTTTCAATGTGACTTATGATTTCCTTTGATCCTTCTTGTACACAATTTCTCTGTTATCAGGGCTCATGTGGATGCCCTCGCACACAGCATAAAGAGCACCACCACTAAAACCATTGGCAGCAGTGCTGTGCAGTCTGACTGGAAACTAACCAAAGAAAAGAAACAAAGCAGAGGAAGATGGAAGTTTAAATCATAAAACAAACAAGGATATTCACACCTTTTATCTCGCTTGAAAATCACATATAGAAGTGCATAAGTGAATTGTCTGCTTGTACATAAATCAGTAACTGACATCAACATGTTTTTAATCCTGTTCATTGTTTTTGTAAGTAAAGTGGTTAAATATGTAGGAGCCTTTGGATTTATACACAAATGTGAACAGATGACCTCTTTATGAGTCTGCTTTGTTAATCTTCTAACTGAAGTGTTTCAGGTTTATGAAACCGGCCTCACAAAGCTTTTAAGTGGGATTTTTTTAAAAAATGAATTAAGGCAACCGGACACCCAATGGGTCAGAGGTACCAGGCTTTGAGAAAAAGGAGCAGTTAACTTGTTTCTGCCTCATTCACTAAGGTCTGCACAATGTCTGCACAATTCCCCATTTCTCCTCTATGTCTACAATACCACCATTCACGCTGCCAGCGACATGAAGTTAAGCTGTAATCCAACCTGTCCCACTAATGCTAAAGCATGCCTGGCTAGCAATCTGTTAGGCTAATGCTAAGGCTAAAAGTAGGAAAAATAATCGTTGTTGGAAATTTGATCTCACACATATTGTTTGAATACAGGAAAGATTATTTACCAGCAAAGAGCAGAAAAATAATGCAAAAGCTTTGAAAATTAATTGTAGTTCAAGTTAATTCTAAACAATTTGGTTAAATTTATATATTTATATATATGTACATATGTTCTCAAATGCAGCTTTTTCCGTACTAAAACTCCAAAATGGTGAAAAACTCTACAAATGATGAACGATCAACACAGTGATTATGTTCAATCTTTGTATAAATCTTGTGGACTTTTTTCTTATTAGTGTATGTGTTCTCGCCATATGATGGACTGGTGAACTGTCCTAGGTGTACCGTGCCTCTTGACTAGTAATTGTAAGATAGGGTTAATTTTCCCTGTGAGTGGGCGGACAAATGAATGTATCCAAGACCAATATTACAGTACAGTACGGAGGTTTAAAATTAGTGGTAACCCCCATTTTTGCACATTATAGACAGATAGACAGTTTTGTCCGTCTCCAGCATCTGCTACGTGTGCAAGTAGGTAACTGTGGACCCGGCAGGAGTATTTGAATAGAGACTGGGCATATGTGTCCAAAACCACAGCCACAAACCAATGAAAAAACATGGAAGCAAACTGTGCCCACTAGTGGATGAACTGACATAACAACCATGGCAACGTAAAAGATGCATGAATGTCTGAGGACACACGACGATGTTGAAAACGGACATGTAATCAGCATAAACCTTAGAGTTTAGAACGAGTTCATGTGTAGTCTTAGAATTTATATGTATAATTTATTTCACCCATAAAAAAAACCCCTTGGCTTGACTATATCGTCTTATCTTCCATTGTTATCAGATCCTTCTCAATGTGCTGTGAAGAAGAGTGAAGATGCATATCATGTTTACTTCATACCATCAAGTAAAAAAAATGATTCCACATGCATGCATTACCATTTATACCATAGTTGTACTTGTGCTTTGTTTTCTCTTTATAGGTAAGAAAAAACTAATAAAAAAACAGAAAGATTTGTCTTCGTGTCCCTTTTGAGCCACTAGCAGCTCTCTGACCTACAAAGTCACCAGGTCTGAATTGTTCCCCAGGGGCCCCTTAAGCCCCTCACATGAAACCAAGTGGTGTCTGGAGACTGCTCAGTTTTAAAACCTCAAAGGGCACCACTATTACTGTTTGTGTGAATATGTGTGAAAGACAGTGTGATCAATGTGTTGGTGTGTGGCCCTCCTGTCCTGTAAACATTTGCAACAGGTTACAATCTATCTCACTTTGTTTGCGATGACATGCTGCCATTTCTTTAGCTGGAGACTAATCTGTCCTTTTCTGATTGTGTGTGTATTCGTGTGTGTGTGTGTGTGTGTGAGAGACCCCTGCAGAGTGGGCAGTGGTGAGGAAGATGAGCAGCGCATTGTCATGTAGTATTCTTACCGCAGCTACAGAGAGAATAGGATTACCATTTGAAAGCGCTGAGGTTAGAGGGGGTTTACCAGGTTCCTTACTCTAGAAGTAAGTGGTGTTCACTGAATCGCCCCGTTTACATGGGACTTTTAATTCCTATTTAATTCAGAATAAAAGTTAATTCTGCTTTAAACGGACGAAAAGTAACCATGTAAACACCTACTTCCGAGTGGAATTGTTAATTCGGAATTAAACTTGATTCAGAACAAACTGGCTGGTTTATTCTCATTTTAACGCAGAATTAAATAATTTCTCTCTCATGTAAACCCTTAATTCCTCTCATGGTTAATTCCGGTCGTTCTGCACATGCTTACCTTCTTCTGCTCCAATGATACACATGCTAAGTCTTCTGCCTCCCGTCTTGTTGTTTGGTAAATGCAATAAAGTTTTTTATAAAAAAAATTTGCCTCCCATCTTCGAGATATTCAGTCTGTCAATATTTCTTCTCCTCCTTAGCTGCTCAATATAGTGAAGTCGTATACTTGTGACAAACTAGTACTTCAAAAACTGAATCAACATTGAAGATAAAACTATTTATATTAGATCATTTCCTATTTAGCCGCTAACGCTACAAACAGGAAAGGAGTTGCTGCGCGATTACGTCACTTTCGCCATCATGTTGGAATTAAGAGATGAGAATAAACGTGATGCCATGTAAACCTTTTATTTGGAATAAAAATTTCCATGTAAACTCAAAGCTTGAATTTAATTCAGAATTAGGTCATTCAGAATTAATCATTCGGAAATTAAAAGCATCATGTAACCGTATCAAATGTCGTCTTCACACACATTCATTCATTTCACTCAGCTTTATGGAAATGACAAACTGTTGTTCAATCTTTTGCATTTATTATCTACAACCTCTCAGCATCGATACTGTATAACTCTGGATAAACTGTGATCTCGAGTCCAGTGGATTTACAATCAAGCTGCAAAATGTGATGTTTATTCTGACTCTATCCACAACTTTCTTGGCGGACCCCTGTTTCCATAATCCATTGCGTAAAATTGTGCCGAAGTTTGTTTCGCCCTTCCAGCTGGAAGCAGGTTTTCTGATCAGCTGCATCATGCTAACTAGTTAGCCTTCACCTCTAATTTGCTGCTGACCGTTCGTAGCTCAGATATAATTCTCAGTCTGGATGCAGTTCTGTTGGTTTATGATCAACGAAACAATAAGAGCAGAAGAAAATCCTCTTGGTGGTGTTTTAACTTCAGTGCTGCGAGTCATTGTTGTGAAATCACCTCATCTCTCTGCATTATCTTGCGAGTGACTTTATGTTCGTAACATGCTCCATTCATAAAATCCGGAAGTTTCCTCGAGTTTTGTATGTATCCATCAACAGCACATGTCGTCCCAGAAGACATTTCCGTGAATATATAGAATTAAATCGCCCTTCTAAAATATACTGTTTTCCATGCATTTAGCGAGGACCGGAAGTGAAAAAACGAATTCAGGGGAGAGAGGTGTCATGGCAACCTATCACCTATCACTGAGATATCTTAAAATAATTGTAATGTTGTTTGTTTCAGTGCGAGTATTTTTTTTCCCAAAAGCAAAGACTTGAGAGAACATGCCCCCCTTTGATTTGACTTGAAGACTACTGTTGAAATCTGTTGTAATTCCTCTTCCCTATTTTTTTTTTCCTTCTTATTCTTCAAACCTTCATCCATCAAAGTCACTTGGTTAGGGTCATAAATACAAGAAAATAGGATTAGAAAGCAAAATGACCTCTTTTGGACTCAAAGGCTCCTTTTAGTGAAATGCCCAAGTGACCCATGGTTGCAAAATCGTAGCACAGCTACTTAATTCTCGGGAATTTAACTGGAAGAAAAGTACATAGGTATTTGTAGGACTGTGTGTTGCGGCACAGAGCTTCCCTCTGAGGTCAAAGGCCACTTGCAGCTCTGACAAGGGTTCCATGCAGTTTGGTCCAGCGCTCTTTCATGTTTGTTGACAGAGTGCAATCATCGACATGCATCACTCCACTCAGATTGATTGACAGTTATGTCTTTACTGGAGATATGCTTGAAGCGAAAAGAGAAAAGGGTCTGCAAGAAAAATCTGAGACACAAAAAGACAGCAATGACCAAATCAAGCAAAGAAAGAGGAAGTAGGCTGAAACAAAGGAAGAGTCAGGAATAGAAAGACTGACAGGAGGACAGTCATTGTGGGTATGGAGACAGGGAAAGATAAAAGGAGATTGTAGTATATCTGTCAGTGTCGACTCTTAAGACTGCTCAGTGTTTTTGTCCTGCAAAGGTCATGGACTGGGTGTCTCTCTTGCACTCACACACATGAACACACATATGCCACAAAGTTCTTCGCCGTTTGTCTGATTTTTTAAATAGGTTTCCAAATCTCAGAAGTAAACAGTAAATGTGTAAATCAGAAGTGTGCTACTGAATGGCCACGTTTACATGAGAATTTAATTCCGAATAAAAGTTAATTCAGCTTTAAACTGATAAAAAACCAAACATATAAACAGCTAATTCTGCTAATTAAACTTAATTCCAAATAAAGTGGCTGGTTTATTCTCCTTTTTGAAGTCAAATTATTTCATTCCTCTGCCATGTAAACTGTCTGAGTTAGTTCTGGTCATTCTGCGCATGCTTACTTTTCCCTGCTGCAATGCGCAGTCTTCGGCCTCCTGTATTCGCTATACTCCGTTTCGTATGTTTTTCTTCTTATCCTCAGCTTCTCAAAAAAGTGAAGTAGTACACTTGTGTAGTACTTTAAAAGTATAAAAAATATTGAAAAAAATGTCTTTAGTATGTTGTTTTCCACATAGCTGATAAGGCGAGATTTGTGAATTTCCGATATGTGTGACTACATCACTTCCATCGTCACGTCGGAATTAAAGGAAGACGACTAAATGTGTTGCCATGTAAACCTTAATTCGGAATTTCCATTTTCATGTAAACTCGAAGAAGATTTATTTAATTTGCAATTGTTTACTTTGTAATCAATAATTCTGAATTGAAAAACAATATGTAACTGTACCAAATGCGAGTATAAGTGTAGCTACCTATTTGTGTGTGTGTGTGTACATTTTCATAGGCCAACAGGTCAAGACTTTCACATCACCTCAATTTATTGACTCCTTTGCATCACCATGAATAGCTGTAAATTACTGAGGCAATGCTAAGATTCCTTTTTCTCTTCCCCTCTTTCTATCTCTCCTCCCATCCCCCGTTGTCCCTCTGCCTTTTTCTTTTCTTTCTCCAGCTGTCTCTCCCTCGCTCTTTCTTTTCTTCATATGTTAGTGGTTGGGCTCATTCTGAGAGCACTGGGGCAGAGAGCTGTGACAGGAGACTGAAAGGGACTAAATTAAAGTGATGAAGAAGCAACAGGAGGAGGGAGAGAAATGAGGCTGTGAAGGAATTTTGCATCTGAGAGAAAATGTGGTTGAGGAGAAGATATTTGCTGTTATCCATCTTTTTATATGATTGATTTCTTTATAGCCAAAGGAGACATGTTCAACCAGAAAATACCAAGCATTGATAGTTCTCGCTAAACAATCAAGCTTTCTCTCTACTCTGTAGATTTTTTTTTTTGGTGACAGAACAAAACTACTTAAAAGAGTCGGCATGGCTTGTCTGAGCTAGTTTCTGTTGTGCTATGGAAGACTTTTGCAATCCAAAGAAACCAAACAAATCCAAACAAGTGGGGTTTCCTAACAGCTAGCTGGTCATTAAGAAGTAGTTTCGAAGAATGAGACCTTTAACAAGAAGTTTTAAAAATGTGCTATCACTCATTGACCAGAGGCTACAGACCACCCACCAATACTCGTGTCCTTCACTTATGAAAAAAATGCCAATGAAAACTACTGATACAAAGGTGTACCAGACTCAAGTACCTTTTAAATATCAGTTAGTCTGCATGTTGCCCAAACAGGGTTTGTGCTTTCTGTCCTTACACGTGTTTTTAATCTGTCACAGAAAACCAAACGTTAACCCTGTAGCATCTTTGCTAGCAGCAGATGTTAGCTGGGCTAAGACGCTTGTTCTCAAGGCTGCAAGAGGAAGAAATCGTCTCTGTCGGTCTGGTCAATTCATATTACAGGAGAAGCTTGGTCTTCATCGTAGTGGGGATTACTGTGGAGGGTTGTATCTGTTTCTTTATTTGTGCAATGAACTGCTGACCTGGTTATTTCATATTTAATGAGAAACTTTGTCTTTAGCAAGGGCGAGGTTGGGCATGTGGTGGTGTCCATGTCTTTAAACGACACACGTGTTGTAAACATTTTTCTACATATTTTTGTATTTTCTATCCACCTCAATCGGCTGTTTATTGAAACTGCCCATCCATGTCAAAATTAAACACATTCGTGGTCTCAACAAAAAGAAAAAAGTTCTCACTTTTTGCAAAGTATATAACGGGGTTACGTTCAGGTACTTGCTCCCAGTCTGCTTCTCCAGACTGGATGTTCTGACTGCTGTTCATCACACATGAATACAGAGTACAACTATTTACTTTTCTAACTAACACTTGTTCTTGTTTATTTAATTTATTGGTGGAAATGTTGCAATGCCTGGATATTTGAGAGAAATTGGTCAAATTCCTACGTTTAGATTAATTCAGGCTAATGATTAAAAGTTCAGCTCTCAAGATATTCCGTTAATAAAGTTGTTGAGGCAATAACTGTCTAACTATATCAAAGTTCACTAACCTAAAAAAATATTTAACCACATTCAAAGTGCGTTTTTATGGGACCAGGAGTAGGTGGGAGATGGTCGGGGGGTTGAATAGGTGTGACTGTTGTGCGGGTATAGTGTGTGTTTGTGGGTGAGTGTGTCTGACGTTGCATGTGTGTGGGTGTGTGGAGGAGCCGTGTGTTTGTCGGGGATGAGTGGCGTTGTGGTGGGGTGTGGAGGGATGTGCATGGGGGGTTTGGGGATTGAGTGCGAGCTTATATGGGGTTTTGCGATGGTTGTGTGTGTCTGCAAATGTGTGGGTCATGTGTGGTCATATTGTGTGGCTTGTGGGTTGGGGGTGTGCGGAGTGATGTTTGCACCAGTCTGTGAGTGTGGGGGGAGGAAGCTGTGGATCTGTATGTGTGCAGGGGGGATGTCTCCTTTTTTTAGGGGGAGGAGTTGCACTGGTGCAGTTTGGATAGGCTGGTGGTTTAGGGGGGGAGGAACTGTGGCGCCTTCTTGGTGGGCACCACAGTCCCTCCCGAGGGGGTGTGGTGGGGCCTGGGGTCTCCCTCCACTGCCAGCGCGTGTAGTGGGTTGGTGCCCTCTGGGGCGGGTGACGACTCCCTGGTGGAGATTGCTGCGGGGTCTGGTGGTGGGGACGGCTCTGTCCGGCCTGGCCTGCTGCCGGGGGCCCCGGGGAATGGGAGGTCCTACTGCTAACAGCGGTGTCTGATCGCCCCTCAGTGTTTTTTATACTTATACACTAAACATAATCAATCATGGTCGACATACAAACAGTTCTTGAGGGGCGGGCCATGGAATATATAATGGGCGGGGCTCCTCAGGTAGCCCTTCCCCCACCATGGTGTGCTGTTTGCCCCTCAATTTTAACTAGACAACTCACAATCATCAATGGGTGGTAGTAGTGAGATCATTTTTACACCCTCATTTCCTGGGTGGTTCTTGTGGGGCTTTGGTGTGGCGCGGACTGTGGTCCCGAGCGCCTGGAGCCCAGGCTGGCTCTGCTGGTGGAGATCCTATGAGGCCCTGAAGAGGTTCTGGGCATGAGAAGACGGAGATAGATGTGATTGGGGTGGACGAGTAGGGGGGTGGGGTAGATGACAGAATTTTTCTGTTAATACTTTACAACCTTGTCTGTGGATCAGTTTCTGTCCACTCTTGTCCTGCAGCCTGTGCACAGGTAACAAAGTATTTTACCACCTTTCAACTAGAATCCCTAAACAGATGTGATTGTAGTTTTGTGCGTGTGTAAATATTTGTGTATGTGTACAATTTCACAACCCCACTGCAGGAACTTGTGGATTTTAAAATTCTGCCAAAAGCACAAAACTGATGGTGCCCACCCCTGTTCTATTCTCTGAAGTGCAAATGCATGCATCAGTGCTAGTTAACAGGATATCATTTAAAGGACCATGGTACATGGGTACAAATGCTTTGCAATAGTTAAAGAGATAGATTTTGATCATGCTACCAGATAAACAGGAACATAGAGGAAGAGCTCACTACAAATGCTACAAACGAGCAGTTGAAGGTGAAGCAAAGGACAGACTTAAGATCATGGCACCAGGTTGTTCAAAAATAAAACAGATTTTTTTGTATCTTCGAGAACGTTTAAAAGAAAAAAATGGTCAAAATAGACAGAAGCGGTTTAGGCACAGGGTGGAGTGCAGATGCTTTCCGTATTCATTTATTTATTGTATTTTATCTTAATTTGTTTTTATTTTTCATTTTAAATAAATAAATAAATACCACTTTTTATTGATGTGGAACCAAAGATGTGGAACCAAAAGATGATCCATCATCTGATATTACTGGCCTTGTTGTTTTTTAACAACACATTTATGACATTTATTCCAGTTATTTTGTAGCCACAGCATACAGAACTCAATTCCAGTGAAGTTGGGAAAAAGTTTAAAATGTCAGTAAAATTAGAATAGAATGACTTGCAAACCTTTTCT
>JBAMHX010000006.1:18391910-18402500 GCA_037177515.1 Pseudomugil tenellus | reverse complement strand
TTTTGGGATTTTCCGATAATGACGAAACACCAAGATGGCGATGGTAGGACCCGCCTATTGGCTTCAAATGCGCTCTTTAGAAACCTATGGGTACCGTGATGGTATGTGCTGTCCAGTCAATGGTTCGGACATATGAGAACTACCAAATGTACATATGTCCAGTAGGTCTTTTTTATTTATATAAGGCAACCTTTTTCAACAATACTTTAATTTCATGAAAAAAAAACCCACAGGAGAGAGCAGGAAGTTAATGGTGCATACACCACGCTAATCTTTGTGGAACACACCACAGGGGCACAGATTTGCACACATGATAAGTGCAGGAAGTAAAATGAGCCTGAGATAAGGATGGATGGTGACTTTGATCCGTGTTTCTGAGTCTCCAGTTTCATCTTTCTATATATTCTAAACCATTGGTTTACATGCTTTTTGTGCATTCTCTAATGCTTTGCTGATGAGGGAGCTTATGTGGGCTTCGCAGAGTGAGCTCAGTGAATTCTGCATGTATATGCCCATTTATATCTGGATGTGTGTGTCTGACCCGTTTGGTGATGTACCTCACACATTACACTAATGTATAGGACGGATTTATCAGCAGCAGGTGCTCACCCAAACATTTCCCTTCCCAACACACACATTCACACAAACACACCCTCGGGCCCCCCTGTGGCATTTTATCGGTCCCTGCTCCTTTAGGTGCAGGAGCTCCCCGAGTTTAAAATGGTGTGGGGTGGCTTTGTTTAGGCTTCATCTTAAACACTAACATGCACGCACTAGTAAAGGGGAAGCAGAGCAGCCATTTTGTCTCCCATTGTCAGGTTTGATCTGACAAACAAAACCTCCCTCATCTTCGAGTTTGTGTTGAAATGATAGCTTTGAACTTCAGGCTCACCGTTATTCACACACACACAGACCTTATAGTTACCCCCAGCCCCCACCACCAAACACAACATTCAGTCTAGCACAGGTCAAAGGTTCCAGCCTTCACAAAGGCCCCCGCAGACCAGGAGGCTAGCGACATAGGGATCATAGACAGACAGAATGTGTGTGTTTGTGTGTGAAGGCGTTGAATAGGCTTCAAGCTCCTTTCAGACACTCTGTCCTTTCCCTGTCTCTCCTTTCTCATCCTCTTACCACCTGCTGGGTCTTAAATTTGCATCCTTTTCTTTCACCTGTAGGTAAATATAAACCTGTCAGGTTCAGAAATGCAGGTTCGTGTCACAATGGCGTCTTTCAGATTCTGATGCACTGCACTGCCCTCACATGGCTCCTTCCTGAACTTCTGTCCCAGCTGGAGTTTCACCAGCAGCTATTGCTGCCCTACAGGGGTCTTCATTAGCAGCATACCTAATGTTTCCAAGTTGTGGGGAAAACTCTTTGTTGCAGGTTGAAGCTGTAATACACATCGTTATTTTTTTTATGGAATGAAATGAGTTAAATGATTTTATTGCAATGGTGTAGTCCAGGGTATTTGGAGGATAGCCACTTAGTTTTCAGTCAGCATAGAGTATACGTTTAAACTTCCTGTAATAACTGCTATTTACTTGTATCTGTAAGCCTAAAAGTGAGGCCATTCTACTCTGCCTTTAACTAGATAGTAGTCACTGCCTTCACTGATTAATATGGTTAACTTTAAAATTAGTATGCGGACTGATTGGTGATCTAGAAAGTTGCCCAGGAAAGCATTGCTAGCTAAACAATAAATGTTTGCATGTTTACTTAAAATGTGTGCATGCATGATTAAGCATTTCAAATGAAAATTACCTTTTACCATTTCAAATGTACCTGCAAATGTACAGCTACAACCAGCAGCTCAGCCAATGTTATCAAAGCTATGCTAATGCGGTTAGCCAGCAACACTAACTTTAAAGGGCCTATATTATGCAAAAACAACCTTTGCGAGCTTTTAACATTCTATTAGTGTTAATTGTACCTTAAAACGATCCCAGAAGGGGGATCATGTGATGCGGGAAGAAGAGCAGACGTGATTTTTCAGGCTCCGCACTGGATTCTTTCAAAAGATATACTAATGCCCACACTTCAAACTAAAATCGCTCCGAGAAGACTGCTGAAGTGATATAATGCCGCTAGATGACTTTTTTGGTCAACCTGGTCAAAGCAAAAAAACAGATATGAGTAAGAGAGGAGGCAAAGCTAAAGCTAGCAGTAATAGCATTGTAGCTAGCCATGGCATTGAAAACAAGTCTATGGGTGATACTGAAGAGGAAATCTATGCAAAGCGAGATAATGCTCTTATGGACCGGGTGACAAATAATGTGTCCAATATGCTAGACGATAAGTTGGACAATGTGATAAAACCAATGAACGAGCTCGCTGAGAAATTTGACACACTGATTGAAAGAATGGAGGCCATGGAGCAGCGGGTCTCGGATTTGGAGGACGCCACAGCCGTGAACAAGCCATGCATCAACGCGCTTGAGATCCAGCTGCAGAAAGCATTGGATCGATTGGATAGCTTTGAGAACCAAAGTCGGCGGCAGAATGTTAGGATCGTAGGACTGAAAGAAGGAGCGAAGGGCGATAAACCTGTAAAGTTTTTTGAAAAGTGGATACCGGAGGTTTTGGGTCTGGAACAAACCAGTTAAAATTGGGCTAAGTATTATTTAGCGTGCATTGATTCTTTATACTATCCAGTGCAGGGAGACACTGTTTTCCCCTACAGCTGTACTTTTAGAGTATAACTAGATCTGTAGTTTATTTTTCATTTTAAGTTTGTTTGTTTGGTGTTACGGTGGGTGGATGATTTCAGGCTTTTGGGTTAGGTTTTGCTTGGAATCCATGTTCTGTTTTTTTGTGGGCTTATTGATCACTGCTATAGATTGGTCAATAGAACATAGTGAAAACAGCACTCAACTATTGATATTCATTAAAATATATGTCAATTAAGATATGTACATGGAATGTTAAAGGGCCCAATAATATGATAAAGAAAAGGGGTATTTTGAATTTCTTAAAGAAAGATTTGATTCATATTGCTTTTTTTTGCTAGAAACCCACTTAACTGATGATGAGCACAAAAATGTAGTAAAGATTGGGTAGGCCAAATATTTTTTTCATCATTTTCAACAAATAAAAGGGGAGTAATTACTATATTTTCCTGACTAAGCGTATTAGTCAGCAAGCCTCACGGGTCAATATTGGCCATATAGGTCTCTCTGATCATGCTCCTGTGGTGTTGGTTATGCAGCCCTTAAAACATATTGAGAGGTCAGCGGCTTGGAGAATGAATACAATATCTCTATTGGATGACAAATTTATATGTTTCTTAATTGACCACACATCAACATTTCTTGACATTAATGATAAAAATCATATAGACGTAAGAATTTTATGGGATAGTTACAAAGCCTACATGAGAGGTATGGTTATATCATACACGAATCACAAAAAAAGGAACGTCTGGCAAAACAGCTTGAGATCGACAATAATATTAAACAATTGGAGAACCAATTCTATTCTACTAAATGAACCGAAATATTAGATGAGCTTAAAGGAGCAAGAACGGCTCTCCAAAATTTAATATTGGGTAAAGCTGAAAAATATATCCTTTTTGCTAGACAAAGACTTTTCGAATCAGCTAAAAAACCTAATAACTTTTTAGCCCCCCTTGCCAAGAATGCACCAGTGAAATCTTTTATTGCAGCTATTGTTGACAAAAATAATCAAAGACAAATGGAAAATCGTATGATAAATAATAGTTTCCGAGATTTTTATGACAACTTATATAGATCTGAGAATGATCTCACGAGACTGATGTCAGGATTTTTTCTAAATAATTTATAGTTTGCTAGGCTTTCAGAGGAATAAGTTAGTCTATTGGACTCTCCCAAAACACAACTGGAAATAGAAAAAGCTATATCTGTACTCCAGTCAGGGAAAAATCCAGGAGCTGACGGCTATCCAGCTGAGTTTTTTAAGGTGATGAAGGGAAAACTAAGCCGCTTACTGCTGCAAGTGTTTAAGAAATCATATGAAAAACTAAAACTACCAGTCTATGTATAGGAGTAATATAATACTAATACCCAAGAAAGATAAAAATCCTGAGTTGTGTTCCTCTTATAGGCCCATTAGCCTCTTAGGAGTGGACTATAAAATTCTCTCAAAAGTGTTAACTATTAGGCTCGAAAAATTTCTGTGTTCAATTGTAAATGCAGATCAAGCAGGGTTTATAAAGGGGAGGAATTCTTATCATAACACTAGATGCCTTTTTAACATTATTCATTATATTAATTTTCACCAAATTCGAGGGGTTGTTGCCTCTATGGATGCCAAAAAGGCATTTGATACGATTGAATGGTAATATATGTTTGAAATTTTGACTAGATTTGGGTTCGGGCTAACTTTTATACTTTGGATTAAGATAATATATAACTCACCAATAACCTCGGTTTTAACTAATGGTCTGTTGTCTTCACCTATCCAGTTGGGTAGAGGAACGGCTCAAGGCAGTCCGTTATCACCACTGTTGTTTGCTCTGCCCATTGAACTACTCGCCATGGCCATCAGACAAAATCCAAATATACAAGGAGTTAAAATTGGTAGGAAAGAACACAAAATCCTACTTTATGCAGACGATATTCTCATGACGCTAACTAACCCATCCAAATCCTTACCGGTACTGATTAAGTGTATTAAGGACTTTGGGCTTATATCTGGATATAAAGTGAATTTTGATAAATCTGTAATGAATCTAAACGACACAGTGGGCCATAATAAACCTGCATATATTAAACCCTTTCAGTTGGCTCCGTCAGGATTTACATACTTAGGAATAAGTTACACCAACGGTTGATCAAGTGTATAGGGAAAAATGGAATGACTCAGGATTTATGCGAGATGCTGACAAGATGGAGGGCTCTGCCAATATCTTTTTTGGGGAGGATTAATCTGGTAAAGATGGTTGTCCTACCAAAAATACTATATCCAACAGCTATGCTATTTGTAATATTAAAAGAAGCTATTAAAGCTATCTGGGCAGGAAGAAAGCCCAATATTAAATTAGAAATATGACAACTTCCTAAAGACCTGGGGGATGGGGTTTACCGAGTATTGAAAACTATGTTTTATCGATACAAGCCAGGATTATTTCTGCTTGGATACACGAAAACTCTGATTCACCTTGGCTCAATATAGAAACGTCATTATGTCAACCTTCTTCTCCTGTGAACATACTAGGGAAGCGCTTAAATGACCAAAACTACCACAAATAGTGAAGGATAATAAGTTGATCTGTAATGTTTGTGGGGATGGGGTAAATTGAGAAAAATGTTTAGGAGTAATTACCCACTTATAAATAACCCAGATTTCTTGCCCCAAAATGTAGGGTCTATTTTTGTAGGTTGGCATAAGGCAGGCATAACAAGACTTTACGATCTTTATGAAGATGGGGCATTTAAATCATTCGACTCCCTAAAATCCCAGTATGCAATTTCAAATAAAGACTTTTATAAATATTTACCAGCCAGGCATTTTGTGATGAAGGAAATAAAATCACTCATACTCTCACCAAACTTTCAACTGGAGAAGTTTCTATTGCTAAACAAAGAACATAAACATTATATATCAAAATTCTACTCAGAGATTTATCATTTAAATGTGAATTGACTGGCTTGGCTGAGGAAATATTAGGAAACATTACTTAAATGTGAACTAGATACCCAACTATGGAATAAAATCTTACTTCTTTCCATCAAAAATCTCAGTTTGTAACAGACTTGAAATGAATGGTTTGGCAAAACTATAGTATGGTGCATGTTGCCAAATGCAAAATATTATTAATATGTTTTTATTGTCTTTAATACCATGAAAGTCTTTTAGAAAATTGCTTCCTAAGTTCTACTTCTAACAATGAATCCAATTTAGGATCATGGGAAGCTGGAAACTTTCCCAGCAGTTAGCAGGCAAGAGACAGGGACCCTGAACAGGTCATCGGTCCATCTCAGGACTTATTCTAGTTCAGCTAATCTTAAGTCCATCCTGCTCTGATCACATACAGAATATAAGAAGAGAATTAATATAAATCCTACAGGTTTATAGTAGCTACTGTTTGCTTGTACAGGAATTGGATGATCCAGTGTCAAAAACACAAATTAAACTAAGCTAACACATGCAGGAATGTGCAAAGCTGATCATTACTGAGCATATAGGCTCTTCTTATGTGAAGTCACTATAACGGCACACGTTTTATCACATTTCCACCTGTACACACTGACATATTCTTATCAGCCCTTGTGTTACTGAGGATTAACACCAAGATGTCGTCCAGTCCTTAACATTAAAACTCTGAGAAATAAATATAACGTATGTTCCCTTTAGATATGCAGTTGGGGGGGCTGCAGATTGCTTCACGTGGGATCATGGCAGTGTGTTCTCTATTTTGTTCTGGAGGAATGAAGATGAGATAAGGAGAATCCCAAGCTACTAATGCACATCACCCCATTTATGTTTTCACAGGTGTCAGACATGGGATTTACAGTTTTGGAAAAAAGTGACACCTCTGTCATTTCTAAGGGTTGATATATGAGCTCAAAAAAAGAAAAGAAAACTTCACAAAAGTGATTTTTTTTGTTTCTCGCTTATTTGACAAAAACTATACCACCCTCAGTATGGCAAGCTAATGGCTCCCTTAAATCTCAAATAACAATTAATAAGGTCTCTTTTGGTCTGGAGTTTTCATGTGTCTTAGAGCCAAGAAAGAAAGACATCAGCAATGATCATAGAGAAACTAACGTTGCTGTTCACATCCTTTCCAAAATGTTTGGTGTCCATTATCTCACAAGTGGGAAACATTCAAGGTCGCTGTCGTTCTCCCAAGCACTGGACATCTAAGCAAGGTCATCCCATCATCTGATAATGCAGTCCTCAGAGAAACTGCAATAAGAAAACATTTAGCAGTATCTCACGCTCCCCATCTCTCAGTTAGCAATGTGTCTACAAAAAACCCGAGGTGATACAGCAGCTCAAGCACCAACTGGAGGAGTGATGTTTGGCCTTGATCAAAATCCACAGGATAATAAACCGATGCATACATGCAACTTTGGAAAATGGCCGAATCAAATGGGAAGAATCAAGAAACTGCAGTTGTCAGTTAACAGAACCAACGTTTTAAAGGAGAGTGAACCTTTCTTGTTGTGAAACTCAGTTGATGTCAGCAGCCATATTCATTGACTTATTTCCGTAACAATCCTTTTTCTATGGTATTATTAGATATAAAGTTAAAGATCTAAATTAAAAGTTAATTAGTAAAATGAAAGATTAAGGGTTTATTTGGAAAATTATTTTGAAGGGATGTAAATTGAAATCAGGTGTTAAACATGACTTCATAAGTCTCATCAAATATAACAGTAGGTTATAAAATAACCATGAAAAAACCATGTGGAATGAAAATAACACTTGTTAGGTTAAGAAATGTCAAGCAAATGCTCTTTACATGGCAATGAGGTCTGAGTTGGATAATATCAGAATATTCCTGTGTATACCGATGCCTCCAGAAACATGAGGAGAAAACATACAAATGGCACTTTTTAAGTAGCTTTGGGCTATAGGTGTGTTCCCTCCATGTGTACCGCTATATAATTGTTTTGGCCAGTCTTTATCTTTCACCCTCCGGCTGCCCTACCCCATTTTGTTCAGTAGGTGATACAAACTCCATCTTTAACATTCTTTCCTGAAAGCATTCTGTACAATGAAGCAGGGGTGATATATTAGGCAAATGGCACGTTAGACGCATTTACCTTTATGTTATCTACCCAATAACTTATAACTTTCCGGACACCATCATCTGCCTTGTGGCAGCCACATCTGTATGCAGGTGTTTAAGGTTTAGGTGAGTCTTACATGGTAATTACAAGTGCTGCCTCAGCATTTGTCTTCACCTTAGGCTAAGTTACAGGGTGCGCACACAGGGATCTTATGCATCAATTAACCAATTTAGTTTGAACTTTAGGAATTAGATGCCATGCAGGTTTAATAAAGCTCTGTTGCTAAACCTCACAATGTGCTTTCATGTTGGAAAACAAAACAAAACAACATCTTAGGAAGTATTATAATTAGATTTTTTCCCAGCCTGCTTGTGCTTCCGCAGTATTCCTGTCCAACTGCTGAGAAAACACAGATAATTTATGACATCATCGCCGTGGGATCTTGCGCCCTGCTGACCACTAATGGGGTTTTTATTGGAGGGGAAAGCACCTGGATGAAGACCGGGAACAGGTTGTTTGCTTAATGGCAGCCATCACCACCACCAAATGAGTCAGATGCAGAGGAATCTGTCTGCGGGGAAAAGACACCCAGCCTTTGGCAAAAAAAAACTCTTCTGGTGTTATAGTAAGAATTTAAAAATGTTTAGATCAGCTGGGATTCACAGAAATGCAATGACGTGGAAAGGAATTTTTCAGCTACGTGCATTTAATATTGTCTAGGCAACATGTGACAACTAGAGGTCATAAGAAAAGGACTTGTTGTTGTCGTTCCAGATGTGCTTTACATTCGGAAGGCCTTGTGGTAGCATTAAAGATACAGTTAAAGTATTTATTAAAACATTGCTCAGACTTATTACTTTTGAGGGTTTCCTTTGTTATATATGTATAATTGTATATATAATAGAAATCAGACATGTCTATCTTGCAGTATTCATTTGGTGCTTTGATATTCTATGTACCTATTTTGGGTAACTTACTTGCAATAATTGAATTTAGTTTAAATTAGACTAAAACTTTTTAAATTAGGTCCACAACGCTAAGTCAGCAAAACACATGAGTTTGGTTGTGTTCTGGCATTTCATTTACACAATTGGCTTCATGCACAGCTCCACTACTTCCTGAACTTAAAACAACTCCTTTGTTTCCTTTCTTTCATTACTGGATGCATTTATTAATCCAGGTGTGTCTGGCCATTGCAAGGTAAGTCGTGTCAGTTGAATCTTTCAGCAAAAGTGGAGTCTTTCATGTTGTCTTGCACTTGTGTGCTCAGACTTTGCTTAACCTGCGAAAAGTGCAATAGTGGACCTCTGTGTCATGTTTGTACTGCTGCCTTTTTCATTTATCATATAAATGATATGCTACATATGCTACATTTATTGGTTGCTACATTATTTCTGAGGAAGACAAGTGTGAGGTACAGAGAGGTGTTTGGGTTGGTAGTCTGAAAGCAGGAAAAGACAACGATACAACCTAAATATTCCCATTTATAGAGGATTCCCCAGTTATTCTTTTCTGATATGCAGATAAATGGTGTTGTAGCTACATTTTAGTGGAGTGTTTTCACATTTTTCATGATTAACAGCATCAGATTTCCTGTTATTTAAGCATATTTTGTCACTTTGCTTTCACTTCAAGGGCATTTGAGGTTCTGCCGATTCATGTGTTTGCACTTGGTCCAAACTGTTACTCGGCTATCACCCTGCTGATTGAATGTGTGCTCAAAGACCCAACAGTCGACGACCCCTCCCTCTATGTTTCACCCATCATTGTCCAAAAGTGAGCATGCGATGTGACAGCTAAAATCTTCCCCTTAGTACCCTCTGGCCCTTGAAATAATAGATCCCGATAAAACCCTCAGAGAGCCTGGGGGTGTGTTCATATCTGTATGTGTGTTCATGAACAACTCACACACACATTGCTTTTCACAAGCATGGTAGCAAGAATCTGTCTGTCCAAGCACTCTCCTCTATCAGGAAGTGAGGTAGGCCGAATGGGAGCGTTAGGTCCAAAGAGCTTAGTAACCCAGAATAGACCCTATTGTGCCCTTTGTGCTGAAAGGGATTTGGGTCTAGAAACTGACCAGTCTGCTGGAAGGTGATGAGGATGGAAGGTCTGGAAGAGCTGGGTGGAGACCTGGCATTGAAACAGACAGACATGAGAACTGGCAAGGGTAGGAGACGGGGTCCAGACTTGGAGAGACACCGGTAGGAGAGTAGACTGATCACTGATGAGTAAATTCACAATGTGTGCTGATCCTCCCTTTGTTAACTTGGCAAGTGTGGACCTAGCAAATATAGCACTGGTGGTATCCTTGGTAACAGGACTTATTACAGGTTTGTATGTAAATGTACAGTTCTCACCAGTTATACCCAGGAGTGGCAATGCTACAGCAAAGCTACCAATGACACCAACATTGCTGTTGCATTAAACAGTATCATCTCTAATTTTATTAAAGAATATTTTATGGGAGATTTTAATTCAAGTTGTTTTTGTTTTGTTTTTATTTCAAATGACATTTAATATGTTCACATTTTATCAAAAACTGTTGTGAATTTGTTCCCATACTGTAGCTGAAAAACACCCGAACTGTGATCTTAAAATCAAAGTACGTAGGGAACTATGATTTTTGATCCATGTACATCTCAGCTGACTCCTTTCAATACGCCTCTACTCCAACCGGCCTCCAGGTGTGTGAGCTCCTTTCCCCATGTCTGGATGAGCCCAGCAACCTTCTTCAAAAGCTCATTTCATTGCTCGAATCTGCAGTCTCATTATTTTCATTTTACCCAAAACTTATGACTTTAGGTGAGGTTATTAACAAAATAGACCAGTCAGATGAGAGCTTTGTCCATTGGTTCAGCGATTTCTT
>JBAMHX010000006.1:18243600-18254932 GCA_037177515.1 Pseudomugil tenellus | reverse complement strand
CAGAGATAATAATTGGAAGTCCTCAGTGCATCATGGGATGTCCGGCTAGACTATCCTTAACTGTATGATTTGTTGAAGAGGAATGTTTTATGTTTGATTTTAAAGGTAGAGAGGGTGTCCGCCTCTCGTACCCACAGTGGGAACTGGTTCCATAAGAGCGCAGCTTGATAGTTCCTCAATGTTTGGCTGAATCCAGAGAAAGATAAGTCCGGGCTGTGTTAATGACGCTTTGTAGTACAGGCCTCTTATAGGACGTGTTTCCGGACAGGAGACCGGAGTAGAGGCAGTTCCGAGTTCTACAAAAATATTGCGGAAAATGCAGAGCGCACCCCCCCACCATCCACAAAATTTTGTGAGTTTTTTAGCATGGTCAGGCCCCCATAAATGCAAATTATTTGACTGAAGAATACCAAGGAAAATGAATTTAAAGAACAAGAAAATGCTTACATTTCAATAGGCCTATACAGAACCATCGGTGCTCAGGCCTTATAAACTTTTGCACCACCTACAGTGCTCAGGCCCAATAAATGCTACCAATACAATCATTTTTCAATAGTTCTTTACAGAGTGTCACAGGGTTCTTTCCTTTCCTTCTTTATAATAAAGGAATACTTGGGTTAAATGTGAAAGATGGAAATTGCTTTTTTGTTCACCTTTGGTGAATATGTGCTCCCAAAGAGTCCAGTCCCATTTATACAAATCCTGGGTGGATGTTACCTGCTACTAGGCTCATAGAATTAATGAAGAAAAGAAATATCCATATTGATATGTGTAGCGACGCAGTGAGCAAACCCGTACACAGTTTATCTTCCAGTCGCGTCGCTAGAAGCATCCTTGAGACAAGGTGCCATGTTTGCGTCTCGTAAAGAAAATTGGAGGGAAGGGGGGAAAAAGCAGCTAATCAGCACAAAATCCATGGAGGGTTTCCTTTTCACTGGCAAGGCCTGTAGTGAGCCAGATTCAGATAATGTCGCTATTGTTTGGACAGGGCTGTTGAATTCTACAGCTCTGAGTCTCAGCATGGTCTCTGGATTCCAAAACAGCTGAATCGTGGTCAGTTAAGCTCCAGTGATCTGAGCAGAAAACTTCTCAACAGTGGTATCAAGTCTGTTAAATGAGTCCACGAACCACCAACGGTACACTGATGGGGCCAAGTATGGCAAGTATTGTATTTCTGCACATTCAGAGCACGAGTCAGAGCATCCAGAACCTGGTTCACACTTGCTGTGTTTTTTAACTGCAGTTCCAGAAGTTTCAGAAGTTTTTGTATCATCAGAAATCATCAGAAACAGAAGGAAGCCAGTTAACATAAATTCAATGGTGTTCGCATCTTCTGCATCCTCAATAGAAAGAACAGATAAACATATTACTCGCCACTTGGCCCAATGGTCCATTGTATATTCAGTCACGTGTGTTTCGTCAAGACATGCGGGCTCACCTTTGCCCGCTCTCTGTGTAGAAAGAGTAACATGGAGAAATCTGACCAGATCCATAGTGATAGATTGTATTTTTAATAGTCACATTTTCCAGCTCTCTAGGGGGGATCCTGAGGTGTTCCCAGGTCAGCAGAGAGACATAATCTCTGCAGCATATGCTTGGTCTTCCCTGCGGTCTCCTTTTATAGGGATGTGCGTGGAACCCCTCACCAGGAAGATATCCAGGAGGCATCCAGATACCTGAGCCACCTCAACTGGTTTCTCTCAATTCAGAGGAACAGCATCTCTACTCTGAGCCCCTCCTGGATGCTTCTCACCCTATCTCAAATCGAGAGCCCGGCCACCATGCTGAAGACGTGTTGGTAGTATTAAGAAGGTCTTCGAAGTATTCCCTCCACTGACACACAACATCCTGAATTGAGGTCAGCAGCCTCCGCATCCTCATTGTAGACAGTGTTGACGGAGCACTGCTTGTCCTCAGTCGATGGATGATGAAGCAAAATCTCCTCCAAGCTGTCCAAAAGTCTTTTTTCATAGCCTCACCAATCTCTCCAATGCCTGAGTTTTTGCCTCAGTAATCACCAACACTGCATTCCGCTTAACCTATTCATACCCATCAGCTGCCTCCAGAGTCCCACAGGCCAGAAAAGCCCAATAAGACTCTTTCTTCAGACTGACGACTTCTGTGACCACTGGTGTCCACAAGCGATTCGTAGTATTACCATCACGACATTCACCAACGACCTTATGCCACAGAGGCACGAAACATAGTCCACCAAGACCCTATATTAACCTTCCTCACTTAGAACTAGTACAACTTTACCTAGTACTTAAATGTAATCAGAAGATGGTTCTGTAAGGAGCCTGAGATGTAAATAACCACAACACATTACGAAAATTAAACTTCGAAGTGTATTACATAACATCAAACAAACACACATACAGATAGATAATTGCGTAGGAAACCATAAAGAAAAAAATCATAATTCTCAAGTGCACTTTTAATGTATATAAATCAATAGATTAATAAGCTTAATTAAATAATATCAATTAACTTATCAGTATCAATCACCTTATTGCGGAACAATCTAACGAAAAGAAGTAAATGAAAATTAAATTAAATGAAAAATACTTTATTAATCCCAGAGGGAAATGAATGGCAATAAATGTAGCTACATACACATTTAAATACTTCATTATTTGATTTGATTGAATAATTAATTAGTTAAACATGTCACTAACACTTAACAGAGATAATCATTCTCTGCTTGAACTATTATCCACATACATAATTAAATATATTTCAACTCCCCGTTAACAGATGATCAAACACACATACACCCACAGCATTACTTCGCGTAAGACAATGCATTAGGGCAAAATGGCTCAAACAAATTAATCTATTAGATCCAAGTCTAATCATTAGCGATAATGGCAAACACAAGCTCAAAAGTGAGAGGGAATCTCGATAGATCCAGCACAGACACACATACATTTACGCCGTTGGCTCGCTTGGCTCTGCGGGAACTAGTACGCGTCAGGGACAAATGGCACAAACAGCTCTAATCATCCATTAAATCTGGATCTAATCATTGTAACAAAACTCGCTTGTGAGAGGAAATTACGGAAGATCCAGCATGTTCTCAGAGATGACAGCCACAGTGGTGAGTGGAAAAGGTGAATCACCTGTGTGGCTCAGATGTTAAATAATGCGAGGCGGATCCCACAAAGGAAGCTGATTTGCCAAAATAAAGCGGCCTCATGATCAAAAGGTTACACAATAATTTTACTTTGAGTCTTTGAGTCGCACTTGATCTGGTCCCTCCCCTAGGCCATGGGTGCCCCTACCAGGGGCATAAATCCTTGACAACATAGCCGCTAGGATCTAAAGGACACACAAAGCCCTCCACCATGATAAGGTGGTTCAGGTAGTTCAAGGAGGGGCAGGACTGGGTCATTTGTTCTAAATCCAGTATCTGAGCTGTTTTTGGTACAAAGCGCTCCAATGTTGTTCCTCAGACCTGGTCTAGGATGACTAACCTCTTCACCTCTATTCCTTTAGAGGTTCTTTTTCCGTATTTAGTTATTGGTATTTTTTAAATTCTCATGCTCCTTCTTGAGGCTGCTCTCTTATTACATGCATCACAGACCTGGCGTAGTAACATTTTAGAGACAGAACATCAGCTGCAAAGCCATTTAAGCCACATTAAACACATGCTTGTTATCATTCACACTAGACTTTGTATTATTGCAATCAAAAACACTGAAAAAGGGATTATTATATACATGCCCCAAAACAAAGTTATTTATTCCATACATGTATTTAAACATCCAAGCAAAGTATGCTCATACCAAAAATGTCTCTACACTTATTAGTACATTAATTGTGAGAGGGTGTCCAGCAATCCAAGTAATTACTGATTAGGTATACAAATATTGCCATGAGTATAATGTCACGCTATCATAATGTGTCACAATGTTTGGGCTTGCACTTGTTGAAGAGTAAAGTAGAATGAAGATGGGGAGAGTTTTTGGAGATCATGAGGATTTCCTGGCCAACTGTCGCGACTGGCTTATGCCGATTTGCTCTTACAGTTATGCACGGAAGTGGGTCCAGTGTTAGAGTGACCAACTTGTCAGTCACTGGCTGTTTTGGACGGTATCACTGAAATGAAAGGTCGATACATGAAATTTCCCAACACTGTGGAGGAGCTGTGACTGATGTGGCAACCCTTACTGTTTGTTGTCTGTCTGTGAGGAAGTTGTATATGAGGTGTATCAGCTGGGAGGGGATGTTCAGAGCAGCACCCTCCCTAATATTTGGTCTTTGCCTGGCTTACATCTTTGAAGCTGGCGCCGTACGTCCTCCTCTGAAAAGGGCACAGGATCTTTAAGGTCAGGTGGTGGCAGACCACTAAGCTCCGGAAGGCACTCATTAGTACAGTCAACATTGTCAAACCGATTGAAAAAAGAATTTAGATTTGTTCCCAACTGAGGTGTAATAGTTCTGGAAAGCGACCTGTTAGTGAGTTCACCATGTGGAAAACTTTCATTTTTTTCCAATCTGTTTTTGCATTGATGTTTGTCCTTTACAACCTCCTATCTTAGAGTCATGTTTATTAACTTAAGTGCTGTCCAGTTTTTCTGCTTAAAAGCTGTATGCTTTTCTTTCAGTTTTGCCAATCTGGGGTGTAATCCAGCGTTTGGAATTTGGACATTTTTCACAAGGATGGCTGTATCGATACAAAAATTAATATAGTCTGTCATGGTGGATACTTTATTGTCAATGTCCCCTTCAAAAATCCCCCAGTAGGTGCACGCCAAAGAGCCCTGAAGTCATGCAATAGCATCATTTGTCCACTGTGGAGCGCTGTATATGTGTGGCTTGTGACGTTTGGGTTCCTGTTTGTAAAGCTGACTTAAACGGAAGATGTGATCTGCGAGTTCAAGTGGTGGATATGAATGAGCTCAGAAGGCATTTGAGATTTTTCCGTAGCATAAATACAAAGTATTTTGTTTAGGGGTTGGTACATCCACATACTGTAGAAATGAAGGTAGTGCAGTGTCCAGCCTACAGCTGGTTTGGACCCCCATCATGAACACAGGGGCCCCGGGTTACTTTGCTAGTATTGTATTAGCCTCTCCAGCTAACATTTCTGCTGCTTTTCTGATGTTAGAGTCCAGAGGAATATGGACACAAGTCACAACAATAGTGGGAAATTCTTGCGGAAGATAATGGGGCCGTAAAGACACTGTCAACATTTCTAGAGTGCAGGTTTTTTTATGAACTTTGATATTAGCGCAGCATCTGTCATTGATGTAAAGGCAAACCCCTCCACCTTTCCTTTTCCCGAACTGGCCCGTCCTGTCTGTCCTGATAATAGTCAAGCTGTCTAGATTTACATCATCGTCCAGGACAGACTCGTCCAGCCAGGTCTCAGTCAGCGCTTTAATGCAGATATCCCTGAAGGTTCGGCTCCAGCCGGCTCAGGGCATGTAGCAGATCCATTTTGTTTCAAAGAGACTGGACATTGCAAGGATGATAGTGGTTGGGGGTTTAAAAGGGCATCTTCGCAAACTGCAACGGATTTCTCCTCGCCTCATTTCCTCGGCCGCACCTCTGTTGGTAGATCCACCGCAGGCCCAATGGTAATGTTGGGGAGCGCCGTAGTGCTAGAAGCTCAGCGCGGCTATAGGTGAGTGGCTTGTAGTTCACCACATGAATCTCACACATTAGAATGAGCATTCCAATGATGCAGAATACAAGAAAAAGGCTGACCCTTGTCATTGTTGATTCACACAGACTAGACAGACATATTGGATAAAAAAGGCCATTCAAAACGTGTACAGACTGTGCTGTCAAAACAGAGCATGCACCACATTTGCTTTTACTGTGAAGAACTTGAAGAATGTTCCATGAACCCTCAGGAAAACTAGAGGAGATCGATCCTTTCCATTTGTGGGTTCTACATTGGGGGAAACATTACCTTTGTCTTTATGGTCTCCAAATAGTCTATTAAAATTTTAAACCACATATTAAAATCCTGGAAAAGTATATTCAGGGGTCCTGGAGAGGAGGGTCCGCCAGAAAGTCAAACCTCAGATTGAGGAGGAACAGTGTAGTTTTCTTCTCCGCCATGGAACAATGGACCAGCCTTTCTAAGGCCATGGAGAGGGCATGGGAGTTCACCCAACCAGCCAACATGTGCTTTGTGGACTTGGAGAAGATGCTTGACCATGTGCTTTAGGAACTCTTGTGGTGGGGTACTCCGGAAGTATGGGGTACCGGACCCAATTCTGGTCATAATTTTTATGGACAGGATTTCTGGGTAAAGCCAAAGTGTTGAGGGGATTTGATTCAGTGACCTCAGGATTGAGTCTGTGCTTTTTGGGAAATGGATAGATGATACATTTTTGCAGATGATATTCTGTTGGCTTCATCTGATCTCCAGCTCTCACTCAAGAAAGAGGCAGCTGAGTGTGAAGCGGCCTCAGTCAGAAAAAGGTGTTCTCTCTGAGTTGAGGACAAGCTCCTGCCCCAAATTCAATCAGGGTCTTGTTCACGAGTGAGGGAAGGATCGAGCATAAGATAAGTGCGACATTTGCTGGACTCTTCTTCCATCTGTTGTGGTGAAGAAGGAGCTGAGCAATGTGGTGAAGAAGGAGCTGAGCTATGTGGTGAAGAAGGAGCTGAGCCATAAGGTGAAGCTCTCTATTTACTGGTCGATATATACCCTCAAATATGGTCACAAGTTGTGCTTCGTGACCAGAAGAACAAGATCGCGAAAACAGAGAGCCAAAATGAGTTTCCTCCAAAGGGCGCCCATAATCGGCGCGATTGTCAATTGCCGGACATTGCCGCAAATAACCTTTTATTGTTTTCTTCAGGAATATCAAAACAATCTTGCAGTTTACGCTGTGGTGGAAACAAAACCATCATCAACTGAAACTCAACAAAACAAAGGAAATGTTCTTTGGAGCTTCTACTCGTCAGCATCCAACTATCATCGAAAACACTGAAATAGATATTGCGGACCACTTCAAATACCTCTGACAAGATGTTTCACATCATCTCCTGTATACAAGTATTGTTCAGCCCATTCTGACATGCTGTTCTACATGTTTTTATAATATTCTGACAAAAATCAACCAAAACAACCAGTATTGCCTCTAGGGTAATTGGCCTTTAAACCCCTAACCTCACTCAGTTAAACTCCAAAGTCATCAGTCGCATTACAAACACAATACTACAGGATCACACTCATCCACTTAATCCGTATATCACATTACTACCACCCATGGATGTAGATATAGAACACTAAGATTCAACAGAGTATCCTTCAAAAGCAGTTTCATCCCCTCAGCCATAAGTGCATTGAACCAGACATGAATATACAGAACCTGCTGCTTTATCACTGTTTTTTCTGTTGTTGTCCCATGGTTGTAAACTGTTTTTGGTGTCCAAAGCGTAATATAACTGTACAGTTCTGTGAAAACAAATTTCCCATCCGGGATAATAAACAAACTAAATAACTAATAAACTAACATTTCAGGAGAGATTGAACAGAAAGCTCTTTTGTTTTATACTGACATTTTATGATTACATGAATAAATTGCACACAACCACAGAAAACAAAATATGATAATAATCATTCTAGTAAATGTAACAGATATATTTTTTTTACAAACAAACGTGTGTCCTGGCTCACAAAGAGAAAGAAAAAAAGGGACACCATCTATAAAAGTGTGTTCTTAACAATCTCTTCCTGATTTTTGTTTTGATCTCTTTAGTTATTTGAAGATGAAGATTGATACCAGCCTGGCTATGCCCGAGCTCCCAGAGGCCCTGACCCAAGCTGGCCTCCAATTTGCTGTGGCCACTGAGGAGGATTTTGATGAAATCATGTCTATGAGCAAGGATATCTATGGAGGGCTGGACTACCTTCCAACCAGATACACCAGCTGGCTCCAAGATACCAATCGTATAGTTATACTCGCCCGCAAACAAGGAAAAGTGGTAAGTTCAACCAACGGCATGGACATGTTAAAGAGCTTTGTTCTGAAGATGGCAGAAACCAAATGACTCTTTGGAGAGGTTCATGTCTAAAATATATCTAACTTTAATACATGGCGTGGGCTTTGATTTTCACATGTCAGACTGATATCTCTTATCAAAAATTCAACAAATAAACACCAGCTGGAATGCTAAAGTTTCAAGAAATTTCCTACACATTACGAAAACTATGTATAAATAGACCTAAATGTAAAAATCGAAAGGAATTTTATGCTGTAACTTTTCTCGGTAGCTTCACTTGTAGTGTTTTAAATATGTGCATGAAGTTTTGGGAACCAGTACTCAAAAGTTAAACATATCTGTAATTCTTATGTTCTGCAGTCATCTGAGATTAGTTTTCTATGCCCAAAGTTCTACCATAAATTTGGCATAAGTTGTTTTAGTGACTTACACCTTTCTCCACATTCACAGTAAAATGAATGCAAAGATTACAAAAGATTACAGGAAATACAAATTCAGTGGAAATGTAACCATTTATGTTTATTATCCTCTCAACGCCACAAGCATACTTTACTGAAAGTGTCCTTTGTATTTTAAAAATTTTGTTGAACTATTCTGGTCTGTTGTTGGTTAATTAATGTAGTTTGACCGTTGCTCACACATTATCAAAACCAACGTTTTTCAGTTATTTTTACAGCTTGTGGTGGAATTACGGTCCTTTATTGTAGGAACAGACCCTATTTTCAGCAAAAGCCTGTTAGCAAATCCCGTCATACTGACCCTTATTCATCCAGAAGTCTTCAGTAAAGTGCCGTTTCCAAATAAAAACGTTGTCACAAGGCTGTGCCTGGCTCCCTAAAACATCCATCCATTGCTGTCTATCCATCCATTTCATTCAGGAATGTGAACAAATTTGGATTTCCCTTAACAGAAGGAAAGCATTTCTTGTGTGACATGTTAGCACTGAAAACGCAACTGTCCACCAAAGTTTTATCATCTTCCATCTTACACTGTAGTAAAGGTATGTATGCTCTTCTTCTCATGAACGTGCAAAAACCTGGACAGGGAAAACAATTGTTGAGCCCCCCCAACTGGGACATTGCTAAAAATCAAAATAAAAAACTTTCCAAACCTGTCGGTTTCAGCACCATGGAACCTAAATGTTGACACATGCTCGAAAACTCAAAAATGTTATTAAAAGACTGCTCGCTTGGCTGACAGCTTTCCAATTAACTTAGCGATTTTTGTTTTTTTCGGCAGCGATTTGTCCAGATACACACAGTAGAATCCGTTATTTACTTATTGTGATCAGTTTTAATCCATCTTCAGGTTTTTGGTTTCATCCTGTTGGAATCACTATCAATTAAATGAAAAAATATTTCACAGATTGCTCTGGAGTCAGTGTGTGTGATTGATGATGGGGAGACCATGCTGGTGGAGGGTCTCCGTGTTGCCCCCCAGGAAAGGGGAAAGGGTGTGGCTGGAGTTCTGCTGCGCTTCTGTTCTGAGCTGGTCAAATCCAAGTACCCCGAGGTGAAAGTGAGTCGACTGACACGTGATGACCAGATGGGACCAAAGGACTTCCAGAAGTATCGCATTATAACCAAGCAGGTAGAAACACCCTGATATTCTCTCCACATTCAGATGCTTTGATGTTCTCACTTAGTATTTTAGTATTTTTCTTTAACAGTGTTCACAGTAACTTTTTTGTTCTTAGGGTATCCTGCTAGTTCGCTTTCGAGCTGAAGATCTAAAACTACGACTGACTGAGTTCAGTTTAAGGGGAGATTTCAATTTCTCTCCGTCCTCCAATAATTCACCGGTGCGTCTGGATGACTCAGCTATTACCCACCTGTATCTGACCACTGACCTGATGCAGGGGGTCCTCCCTAATGCCACCATCATACAAGACTGGCAGCCATTCAAGCTTACGGCCAGTAACATTGCCATCCTGCTAAAGAAAGACATCGACTGGATGGTGGATGATGTGTCAAGTCCCTCGGTGGCTAGTCTCTGTACCTTCCCCTTCAGGGTGCCCATCGGTGAAGACTGGTACTGACTTTTGTGTTCATTTATGAAGCTTAGCATCAGACAACCACAGAAAGAAACTAGGAAAGCACTCGGAGAGTGCAAACCTCCGCCAAGCTCACAGTTCCTCTTCGTATTGTGAGGGGGGAACGTATGCCAAGGAGGTTATGTTATCACAGTCTGTCTGTGTACAACATAACTCAAAATTTTATTGATGCATTCTCATGAAATTTTCAGGATATATCTAGAATTGGCAGATGTGAGGCTGTAGCTCGAGGTGTAAAAGTAGTTGTGTGCCAACCTGAAGGTTGGCGGTTTGATTCCAGGCTTCCCCTGACTACATCCTCCTACCCATAAAAATATGTAAGTCGCTTTGGATAAAAGCATCTGCTAAATAACTGTAATGTAATGATTCAATTTTGGAGGTGATTGAGATCAACGTCTGGATCCAGGAATATTTTGAAGGACGGCTCCCATAGGCTGTTTTTTATTGCAGCCTGTAGGAGGCGTCGTCTGCCATCCGTCCATAACAGACAGATAAACGCCGACAATAACATAACCTCCTTGGCGGAGGTAAATATAATTATTACAGGATTTCTAAATGTCCAAAAGATCTACATAAATTTGAGTTTGAAATTACACAATGGAATCAAAACATTTCCTGTAAATTCTATAAACTACATTTGTCTTATTGAGCGCAGCAATTAGTTACAACTATAGTCATTTCAAAGGGCTTTATAAATCTATAAATATTCATTTATCATCCTTCCCATTTGAATTAATATCCAGGTGACTGAGTTTTCCATGACTTTTAACCCTTTCTTGAGGAAACCCTTCGTGTACAGGGGTCAGCATGAGATCCAGAAGAGGTTTGCGCACACCAGGCAGCAGGAATCCTAACATATAGCACATCGAAACTCAGCTGAAACCTACCTACCACGCCTTGACATCCAAACCCAACACAGTTCAAATCCCAAACAATTATATGGCAAAAACATGAGAACTACACTGTCCACTTTAGAGCTTCTGTTAATTTCTCCACTTCAAGCACAGAAACAAGGTATCGTATGAAACCACAGACATTATATTAGATACTGACTTTCTTCACCCAAAACCATTTGTTACAGGGATGAAGGATCACAGCTTAATATTAGCTACTTGTTTCTCTGTTATTGTCACATTTACATGAGAACTTTTGATCTGACATAATCAGTCAGAAAAAAATGAGCCATGTAAGGATCTTCGCTGACAACTCGATGGGAAAACTCTGGGTTCAATTCAATTCAATTCAATTCAATTTTATTTCTATAGCCCAGTATCACAACAAGTTGTCTCAGAGGGCTTCACATGCAGG
>JBAMHX010000006.1:18163572-18177017 GCA_037177515.1 Pseudomugil tenellus | reverse complement strand
CACGGGCGAAATGACGTCAGTTATCGTTGAAAATGTCGGTATCGGTTAATTTTCGGTTTATTGCCCAGGCCTACTTCAGTATCCATCCCAGCAAGCACATCAGACGTATCGTAGTCAGAGTTTACAGCCCAGCCTGCAGCTGGATCTCTCAACCAATCATTTAACGTCTGATAGATAATGATGTGTTAACTCAGCAGGCTGTTCTCATTATGAGTGTTGTCCAGGTCTAACCCCAGCCTGAATGCAGGAGAAAACAGTTCTGTTTTCCTGTTTTTGCAGCCATGAAGGAGCCTGACTGTGAAAACAGCCACGCCAGTGAGGTGGAGGATGATGACGATGAAGAGGAGTCGTGCCAGAGGGACGGTAGTGGCCTGGAGCAGACCCCAGCGCCGCTCTCAGGAGCCCAGCCTACTGAGTTCTCCATGGAGCCCCAGAGTTCTCCAGGAGAGGAAAGAAGTCCCCTAAAGGGGAGCGCTGACCCACCGGACGGAGGTACGAGGGGCATCAGGAGCGCTTAGGCTTCATCTTCTTTTCCAGTCGTCTCCAGAGACGGTGGAAGGAAGATGTTTAGACGTAGAGCATCTCTGTAACTCCCGTTTGTGTTCCAGGTCCGTTCTCCAGCCACACCTTCATCTGCTCGCTTTGTGGAACCTTCTGCCCAGACTCCATGTTCCTGGAGGAACATATCAAACTGATACACCCAGACTCTGACGCCCTCAAGGCCTTGCAGTCCACTTCCTCTTCCGCCCTCTCTGTGGGGGAGGGTAGTAGTCAGAATGACAGCGCCCTAGCGGGCGTCGGCCCAGAAGGGGGGCCTATGAAAAAAGAGATAAAGATTGAGGGGGGGTATAAATGTGGGGACTGTGGCCGCCATTTTAACTACCTTGGGAACCTGAGGCAGCACCAGCGCATCCACACCGGAGAGAAGCCCTTCATGTGCCCAGAGTGTGGGGAGAGGTTCCGGCACGCCGCCCGGTTAAAGAGCCACCGGCTGGTCCACAGCGGTGCCCAGAGCCCCTTCCCCTGTCCGCAGTGTGGGAAGGGCTTCTCCGTCCTGTCTGGACTGAAGAGACACCAGCGGGTTCATACTGGTGAGAGCCCGTACGCCTGTCCTCAGTGTGGGCGGCGCTTCAAGGAGTTGGGGAACCTCTACACCCACCAGCGGATCCACAGCGGGGCCACGCCCTACTGCTGCCAGCAGTGTGGGCGCAGCTTCCGCCATCTGGGAACCTTCAAGAGCCATCGATGCAACCCGCTGCCCTCCCAGTATGCCACCATAACTCCCAGAACCCCTCCATAAGTCCCCAAAATGACTCCAAGCTTGCCTTCTCATCCTCAGACTGTGGCAAGTCATGTTCATGGAGAACAGGGCGGGGGATGCTATGTTTCCCAGACACCCCCATGCGTTAAGAGACACCCCTCCAGTGAGCTTCAGATTTCATCCTCCACCTTAGACAGTCTTCTCAGGGTCCATAAAAGCCTCATTCTGGAGCTTCTGGTCATAGGTCGTCTTCATCAGGTGGATTTGGTACATGATATGTTCAGTCTGACCTTTAACCTCCATCAGGATGTTCATTTTTCACCTCATTGTTCATTTGACTTATCATTTCTTCCTCTGAAGCATGATCCTCCTCTTTTACTGCACTTCTCTTCAGTTTCATGGAGAAATCATGTAAATAGTTAAAGTTACTCTAAAACCAGCCGTGTGTATCAGCCTTGAAATTCCATGAGCAACAAAGCTCGGTTGATAGTCCAGGGTGACCGAGTCCGGTCCATGATAGATGCCATCCTGCAGGTTTGGATGTTTGCCTGCCACAACACACCTGATTGAAATGAAATGCTTCTCCAACAGCTTGTCATGTTCTGCAGCTCCCGCTTCATCTCTGGTTTGAGCCAGATGTGCCACAGCGGTACATCTAAAACCTGCAGACCTGGTTACTCCTGAGGTTGTTGGGATCTTTAATGAGGTTCCTTTAATGTTATCACCGCCAAAATATTTAACTTTACTGTAGTTTCACAACCAGAAGGCGACTTTAAAGTCTTAAAATTTCTCCTAAATGTCCGCAGCGTCTTATGGTGCGATGTGCCTAAAAGCAGACGTTCACTCGTCATAGACGTGCAAGAGGACAGAGTGAGAAAAGGAGGAAGTGTGGCCGCTGTGAACACGGACTAAAAGCTTAATAAAAAGAAGAAATTGACAATAAAAACTTATAAAAAATTAGTCTAAGTAGCAGACTTTGTGTTAACTTCAGATCTGGTCCAAAGTAAATAAAAGAAGAGCAGTGCAGCAGCAGGGAGAGACAATTGGCTGGAGCTGGCTGTCGCATCAACAAGCTAATCAACAAGTTAAAGTTTCAAAATATTCACGGACCAGAAAAAGAAGCTGGGACGCAGCAGCGATCCAAAAGAAAGCCACATTTCTCACAATTTGAATTCTGATCGCGGGGAATGAAACTAAACAACCAGCACCATGAAGTCTGTCGCGGTTAAGTTAAACCTCTTGTTTATGGTGGATGATACCATCAGCAAAGTCAAAACTCTAACACTGAATCTGTAAGTGTTGCTGTCTTCTAATGTTACACATATGCGATTGAGGGGGGCTGTGACATTAGATATAACGCAGGGAAACATGCGTTTTTTTACCAGTATGTATTAGCGTGCCCGGTGCACCTTTTATATATGTGTTAAATATAGAAAAACCACCCATAACTTAAACTGCGCCCTATGGTTGTGAAAATACGGTATTTCTTAATAACTTTTTAATCAGGTCAACACAAATAAAATCATTGATGTTTAATTAAAGTAAACTTTTAAAGCTCTAGTTCTAAAGTTTATCAGAAGTTGAGTATTGGAGATACTGAACCAGACCTACCCTCTAAAAGGTCCAATAGTCAGAGCGAGTCAGAAACCATTTTGTTTAGTGCTGCTTTAAAAGCAGAGTCTAGATCCTGGACCAGTACTTCCAGTTTGAACAAGATTATGTGGAACATCAATGTCTTGTTCCAGTGTCATGAGAGACTGTTTCTAAACTCTCATGTACAAGTTGAACCACAATCCCGACTTCTGAAATGAAGCAAGACAGCTGTAGAAATGTCCGATAGGAGATAAATCCAGAACACCGAGGTTCTTCCCAGCTGACCTGGAATCGATGGATTTGGTTACACGGTTTGGTTGATTCTATAGATGTTTCTATTGATGTTCCAGTAAGGTGTCTGGTTCAGTACAAACATTAGGTGTCTTGTAGACCTTCATTTCTCCAAGATAAACTTGTAACTTGCCCCAGACTAGAACCCTGTGGAACCCCACATCTTATTGCTATGACTAGAACGGCGTGGTCCCTGGCACCCCTAATGGGGTCCCCAGTAGCGCAGGGGGTCCATGAGGTTTGGGCTGTATAGAAACTGTGATATTAAAGTTTTCCACACAGGTGAGATTTAAATCAACAAGATTTTTCATCCGTCCCCGCAACGCTGATTTGGATGAAACTGTGTGTATGAATGAATATTTGTCCATGTTTAGTTTCGGAGCCTGTAACTTTAAAAACCAGGTCACGTGGTAAATACGTGGGAGTCAATTAAATCTGCTAATTAACAGTATTTTTTAAAGATATGTCCTTAGAAGCAAAATGTACTTGTTAGGGCTCAGCTTGATCTATTCTGGTCCATGTATTGGGGTTTTAGAAGGTCAAGGAGATGGTAAAACTACAGGAGTAATTCATGTCCATGCTGGTAACCTGGAGTTTATCTTCATCACAGTAAGAACAAGTTATCACTATTAAAATAAATGTTGCTATTTATTTTCATTCACTTTGGTTATATCAGAGGGTGGGACGCACACAATGTACCATGTGGTGGGCACGAAGCAAAACATGGTTTCTTTGTAGGAATTATGGTAGTTTGCATGACGGGATTTCTCAAGGACAATTTGGATTAGAGCACATGCTACGAACAAACTGGGATCTGTAAGATAAATCTAATTTATCCATAAGCATACTGATGCTGGAAATGTTCAGTGTTATGTGGAGCTTGTTTAGAAAATCACGTCGTGGTGATACCGCACCTTAATAGGTAAAAAAACAAAAAAACATCCTTTCTGAATTTATATCCCAGAGTGACTCGTGAATGAAGGAATGCTATAAAATCTGTAGCAAGAACTTTAACACCACGATGAAACACGAAGCACTCTGTGAACATCCTTCATCATTAGCATTACAGCATTACGACAGCCGGTTTTTTCTTTATAACACAGTAATAAAATGTAAGCATTGGAATCAAATCCACTCAGTGATCTGGTCTTTAACCTGCTGAGGCTTCAGGACCATCTTAAACCCAGTAAAACCACTCTGTGATGAACAAGCCTGTGAAAAGACTTATACGTTTACCATCCACACGTCACCCATCTCATCCTGTTTGGTGCAACATGTAGCGCTTGTTATATTTTAAATCACTGTAGTTACAGATTACATATTGGATATTGTACATGTTTGTCTTTTATGAAAGAAAACAAGTTGTAATTCCTGTTCAGATTGAGTGAAGGGCAGTAGAAAAAGCAGACTGGTGACTAGAACTGCTGCAGATGTGTGTCCTATCATCTGCAGTGTCGCGATCATGTTTTCTAACAAGTGACGGCAGTGACATGTAACTAAAAACAAACTCCCCCGATGGAGCACTGGACTCTCAGAAACTACGTTATTTACGTACAATATTTGTACTTTATGGGAGTATTTTCATGTTATGCCTTTTTTTCCTTACTTTATACATGTATGTATGTACTTTGTACATACTTTGTACATACTTAGAGTACCATCAGCCGCTTTCCCGTACCTGCTCATGATCTAACTCTATACAGTACAAGCTGCTCTGAGCATACTGAATGCCTCATATGTACAGCATATCAGTACAATAAAAGACATTTTACTAAAAGGGATTTTATTTTTTCTGGTTTAAAGTGTTATTCCATTTTAACGTCAGATTGTATTATTAGAAAACTGCTTTTAAAGAAGTTAATCCCAGCAGTGCGGAGCCGAAATGTTATACTGGTGTGCAGTCTTTTGCCTGGTTGGGATTGGTTAGGTACTGGGTGAGGCAGGGTGTTCTCCACAACACAGGGATGCTTCTGGATAAAGTGCTGAAGAATCCAACATCGTTCCGAGCACACTACAAAAACTGGCTTTAAAATACAAGAAAAAAAGACAAAAATATGGTTAATTTTCCTTAAAATAAGATAAAATTACTTGTTCTGTTGGCAGATAATTTCTTATTTAAGGAACGTTAAACTGTCAAAAATTCCTAAAACAAGAAAAAGAAAACTTAAAAAAACTTCTAAGAAAGAATAATTATCTTACTTAGAAAAAAATAAGCATACGTGTCCTTGATTTGAGATGTTTAATCTTAATTAGATTTTACTTTTTGCAGTGTTCAGGCTGAGTTTCCAGTTGTTTCGTCATGTGACCCTCCTACACGCTAGAGGTGGAGGGAGAGGAGTTCCAGACTGTACATTTGTTTATAGTTTGCCATTTGAGATCAGGCATTTGGGGGAGTGTGTGTGTGTGTGGGGGGGGGGGGGGGATTTATTTGTATGTCTTAACAAATTCGATCTGAATGGGAAGAAAGCTGAATGTCTTCCCGTCATTCCCTCCTTATCCCAGCTCAGACCCAAAAAACAGCTACGAAGAGGTTAGCCAAAAGTTAAATACCTCCACCGGGGAGGTGGTGGAGGTCACGTAATGTCTTGGTGAATGTATTACAACCTCTCGATGTCATGGTTGTAGATTCTGTGTTCAGAGATTGTAGTTTGTAAAGGTCCAGTAGATTTGCAGACATAAGCCAGTCAGTGGGGGCACTTCAGTAAATTCATAATATTTTTGGTGTTACAGGTAAAAACACAAATGGATGAAAAGGTAGAGCTGAGAGGCTCCGTCACGGTGGAGCCAGCAGGAAGTACGCAGCTGTAACCAGTGATAGCGCTCTAACACGCATCAATCAAAAGGACACGCCTCTAAATTTAAGATTAAAATAACATCGAAACCGAAGCGTTAGAAAAAAATTCACCCCCCTCCAGAGTTTACATGACGGAAAATTGGACCTATTAAATGGAAAAAAGATTTTGGAGCCACTCTATAAACATGTTTATTTCAGCTGTTTTCCCATTTTAACATGGGAGTCTATGGGGATTGCTCTCTATTGCAGCCAGTCATCTAGCGGTGAGGGGTGAACAACAAATATTTCGACTTCCGCATTGGTGTCACAATCGGCAGCCAGAGATTACCGCCTGGGCAACACATGTTTATCAGCCACAACATTGAAAGCAACTGAGATGCCGGGATGTGTCTTTTAGCTTCTGCCAATGGAATGTAGGCAGCTGATGATTAGGACAAACAATAAAACAAGATGGTAAATGTGATCAACCTATCTGTGGTCCTTATGCTATGGCTTTTTGGTGTATTTTGGTGTATTCTGTAATGAACTGATTATTTTTCATTGTGTAGCTTCAGCATGACTTCCATACACTACCTCTGAGGCTGAGCCCAAGCATTGTCTAAAAACATTTCAGCAATCTCACTTTTTCAGTCACTATTTATGTCAGCTGATCATGAGTGAAGCCAAAAACAAAGATTATAAACTTTGCTGTGCATTTCTATTTCAGCCCCCTTTTCATCCCAACAGACCAGTGGAAACTAACCCAAATTTATGAGTCAACAATCAATTAGACTAGTGTCCTTTCTACAATCCTGGAGTAAAATTTTCTGCAGAGGCTGAGTAGTATGGACCCCCAATAGCCGGAGTACATTCCTTAGTCACTTTTGAAACAACAGGGATTGCTGAACCATTCTGCTGACTGTTCAGACCTCCATGTGACATAGAAGAGACAAATCAGAAAGAAAGACACACATCAAAATTCAGCAGTTTTAGGTCTCTTTCCTCAGCAGACAACACAGTGACAAGTTTGTCAAAGTATATTTTGCAATTGCTTAATAATGACCTTAGTTCAAGTTAGCAGTTTTCCCTTCAAACCACATACAAATTTTTTTCCGACGCCTCCATTTTGATGTAATTTTAAATTTAAATTTAGAGGTGTTTCCTTATGATTAATATGTGTCAGAAGGGCTATCAGCGCTATCACTGGTTGCAGCTGAGTGCTTCCTGTTGACTCCACCATAACGGAGCCCTCTCAGTTCCACCTTATCATTCATTTTTGGATTTTCCGATAATGACAAAATACCAAGATGCCAACGGAACGATTCACCTATGGGCTTCAAATCGGTCACATCTATGTCCATCAGTTTTATACAGTCTTTGGTTCTAATGCTCATCAATCTTTGGCCTAATGTGACTTGGTACCAAATATAATTATAGATCTTTTCTTTTTTTAAGTTTAAAAGTTTATTATTAACAACCCATAACTTGTAGAAAAGTGCAATAAACAAAGTTCCGGTTCAGATTGGGGTGGCCACTCCTCCTTGTTACAACCCTCCACAGTTCCATGATTACCAACAAGACAATGAAGTAACCCAGGGGTCCGTTTCACAAAGGGAGTTCAACAAACCCTGAGTTTGAGAGATAACTCTGAGTTGACAAACCCTGCGATGAGAAACTCAAGTTTTCCGTTTTACACCACCTGTTCTGAGTTGTTTTTATTAACAACGAGTTAGTTCATCCTGAGTTAACCATGAGTGACAAGACTTTAAAAAAACCATCATCAATGGACCCCAGAAACAACTAGTCACCATGGCAACCACTTGAAAAAAAAAGGTCTTCATTCTTTCCTCGCTGGAATTAGAAGTTTTAATGCAGACTTACGGTGATTATACGACGGAGTATTAGGTTCACACTGAAAATAAAACATTTGTGGAGGATAATTTACCTTTCTCCCTTCTTCTCTATAAGAATAAACTTGAAATGTCAAGATTAAGTCGAAATACAGTCTCTTCAAAGTATGAATACTTATTTGTTATAATGCTGTTTATGTGCTAAACGGAAAGGAATTTCTATGCTGCTGATGGCCTCTCTAAAGTACAAGGTCACTAGCTCATCCACACTAGGCTTTGTGTTTTATAGAGTAAATGTGGTTCATATCAATTTGAAAGACTCCAACTTAATGTAAACTTATTTGTACTTTGACTTTATTCTCGTGATTTCGATCTTATTCTTGAAACTATATTTCGACTTTATTCTTGACATTTCAGGTTTATTCTTAAAGGGAGAAAGGGAGAAAATAATTAATCCTTCACATTTTTTTGTCAGTAAGGCCCTAATACTCTGTCGTAGTGATTATTAAGCTTTTCAGGAAAAAAGTAAAGGAGAGAAAATGTGGGAGAAAATTGCTGAGAGTGAATGTGTAACTTCTTATATAGTCTTATATATATTTTATTCATGCAAAACAGCGTGCACGTTCAATGCACACTCATCAAGATTATCAATTGGCTTGGCAAACACTTAAGATGAAGTTTTGTTTTATTGGTGATGTACGGCTTTATGCGAACAATAATAAAATCATAACTCTTCGATAGATACGTTTTCGGGAATGAAAAAAACGTCAAATCGGTGCCTAATCATGATCTCGTGGTGAATATTAACTTTCTGTAAAGAAGCACATCCTCTTCGTCAATAAACGGACATGTCATGTTCGCAAAAGACGAGACTAACAAAGTGGGTGGGATTTTAATTCAAGGAAATTGAGCGCACATACTTCTGAAAGGGGAGGAGACTGAGATAAACTCAGGGTTTCCAGCATAAATCCTGCTGCCGACCAGGTTAGTTTCAGAGACACTGTTGCTGCAGCGACTGACTCAGAGTTACACTTAACCTTCATTGTAAAACAAACTAGAGTTTACCCTGATACTCTGGGTTATTTAAACCCTCTTCCTCTTCTCAATGCTTCCCCTTATAACCACGAGTACTTTTTCATCTATCACTGCTGGCATTGTTTCGTCATTTTTTCAGAACTGCAGCTGTCATATTTCCATGAAAAAAGCTGATTTAAATAATTAGAATAATGTCCATCCATCTAACCTACCATTCAATTCCAGCTATCTCAATATGACTTCTGTGAGTCCTTCCTTTGTTTCTGGGTCATAGCTCAGAGATTGTGCTCATAAAAATTACCAATGGCTCCTTTATTACAGCTGATTCTGGTATATTCTCCAATCCCATCTGTATTGAGTGTGGCCTTTGACATCTCTCTTATCTCACACTCTGCAATCATATCGAACAGTTAAAATCCATCAGATCCAGTCCTTCCCCAGTCACTACATGTGTGCCCCAGGGTTCTATCCTGGGGCCCCATCTCTTCATAATGTATACACTTTCTCTTGGCTGTATATTTAACAAAATTTCACAAAATATTCATTTTCACTGCTTCACAGATGACACCCAACTCTATATCCCCTGCAAACCCAACTCCATACTCCCATACCTTCCACTTGATCTGCTGTTTATCTGAAATAAATACTTGGTTCATCTCAGACTTTCTGAAATTAAACAAAACAGGGGGAAAAATAAATTCCTCACAATCAGGTTTACTGCCAAGGAGGTTTACATGTACAAGGAATTTATTTTGCTGCAAGGGTGCCAACAGGAAAATACCAGATGTTGAAGAGATGAGGATGAACTCAATGATAGAGGTGCAGAAGTGCACTATCATTGTCTTTGGCAAACTAAATTTCTTCCACTGCTGCTAGAAGTACTTTCTCTGCTCGGCTTTTACTTGAGTTCCTGGGTGATGATGGTGCCCAAGAAGCCAAAGAACACCACAGTACTGAAATACTGACTGACCACAACCAACTCCACTTTAAGCATTAAGCTCCAGGTTGTTCTGACTGCACCAAAACAGCAGATAGCCAGACCTGCAGGTGGACTCATCCCCACCACAGAGGAATCCAATGAGGGTGGTGTCATCTGCAAATTAAAGGGGCTTGACAGATTAATGACTGAAGGGGCAGCTGTTGGTGTACAGGGAGAAGGAAAAGGGGTAGAGGATGCAGCCTTGAAGGGAACCGATGCTGATAGTCCGAGATTCAGAGACATGCGCTTTACGTGCTGCTTCCTGTCCGACAGGAAGTCTGTGATCTGCAAGTGGAGACAAGCACGGCCAGCTGAGAGCTTGTCCTGCAGGACAAGCCGGGATGATGGTATTGTAGGCAGAGTTAAAATCCACAAATAGGATCCTCACATAACTTTCTGGGGAGATTGTGTGCTTTAAGATTTAGTGGGGAGCCATTTTCACAGCATCGTAGACCTGTAGGTTCTGTTGGCAAAGTGAAAACAGTCCAGTATCGGGTCGGCGATGGCTTTCAGGTGGGACAGAACAAGGTTCTCAGATGACTTAATTGCCACAGAGGTCAAGGCGATGAGCCTGTAGTCGTTAACTCCTGTGGTCCTTGGTTTTTTGGGGACGAGGTAACGGTGTTTTCAATATGACAAAAGATGTCATTCACCTCGTTGGCTAGGTGCAAGTCCATAACGGAGAGAGGAGTCTTTAGTCTTCTCAGGGGCAATACGCCTAAATCCTCTCCAAACTAAAGCAGAGTTGTTAATGAACCATTCTTGCAGATTAGTCACTTAGCTGCCTTGCTAAACCTGTACTTTGACGCCAAAAACCTGGCTTTGTCCCCATGTTTGAACGTTTCTTCCTTCTCCAACTTTAGCTGTCTGAGCTTAACTGTGAACCAGGGTTCATCATTGTTGTAGTTCTGGTTTTTAAAGGTGCACAGCATCTTTACAGAGCTGTTGGAAGATATAACAGCCTCTGTGAACTCATCCAGACAGCAGGTGGCACTCCTGAAAACATCCCCATCAGTATGGACCAGGTTCGCCAGATGATCCTCCCTGACATATGCACCTCATATCACAATATCATGCCCATCCTACAACTCCGATGGCTCCCAGTACTCCACATACTCAGTTTAAACTCCTTCAAACCTTCAAGGCTATCCACAGTCTCACCACTCTACATCAGCACACAGTCTCCTTCCTGTCCCCACACCAAGGAGGGAAATCGCAGACCACCTTCAAATCCAGACTCAAAGTTCACCATTTTATAGTAGTTTACACATTGTGTGCTGCACATTTACTCTCCATTCAACCAAATTTGTATTGTTTACTTCCATTCACTGCATCATTCTTTATTTTACATTGGCTTGTGCTGTAAAATGTCGTTGAGGGTCTTGTACATTGGTTTAATATTTTCCTCTGTCTTCATAGGAATCGTGAGTGTTGTACTGCTATTGTTCATCTGTACGATTGCAGTGTTGCTGTGGTGCCTTTCCAGACAAAAAGGCTCATATGACACCAATGAGACTGACGACGATGATGACGGCAATGATGATGGTGAATCTGTTACTTCTGATACAGCGCTTCAGTCTAAACAACCTCTAAAGTCCAAAGAGGATGACTAAAAGAAATAAACAAAAATAGCTATAATCATGTTTAGTACAAATGAGTTTAGTAGATTTGTTGAAGGAAAAAAATAAAGAACATTTATTTGTGATAAGCGATCCTTTTCCCTTTGCTAAAGGTGTGACTAGCGGCTTCGCACAGAAGTCTCACCAAGACATAACTGATTAAAATGTGAATGTTCAGAAATGTGAACTTTCATTGCTTCAAATCCATTTTGATATTATTATTATGTTTTAATCATGGCTTAAGTTTAACTGTGCCTTACCTTACAGGTCAAAGACTAACACATAATGTGGGTTAGTTTTCTGCTTGGTAAACATGTAATTTAAGCAAATGTATGAGGAATTAGTCAGCCTGGTTTCACATAAATCAGCAACATTTTGGCTTGATTTCAAATGTGATTCACCAGAACATATTACGTTGAATGTTCTAATAAATATGTTTCAGAATAAAGAATTATGAATCAGATAAATAAGAAAACTGTTGAAAATATTCTGCTACATATCAAATAAACATAACATTGTAAAGAAAAAATCTTAACCAACCAGCTGTCAGATAAGAGCCATGTATTTTCCCATCATTCCCCTCCTGTCGCCTTAATGATTTCTGATATCTGACAAAGCTGTAGAATCATGGCCTATGAAGCCAACCATGTTTGCCTTGATGCCATGGAGTGTGTGAGAATATTTACAATGTGGGATATTTGTTACGCTGTATGTTCTATGTTATGGGAAAAAACTCCATCAAGGAAGGACTTCTTCCTTTTCACTTGGGGCTTTGTGGTACTCTGGTGTGTACTAACTCTATCATCATTTAGGTTGCTGCTAAAATTTCTGTATGAATTACTGACAAAATGGTGAATAAGGTGAGAAAATTCCAAATCAATAAATAATCAGATTATCAAAAACTGGAACCTGAAAAAGACAGAAATACATTTTAAAACAGAAACATTTACAAAACAGCTAAATTGAAGTTAATTGATCATTTTTGGAAAGCCCTACCATGTTTTTACTTGCATGTTATGTTTTTATGCATAGTAAACATCCTGTTGAAGACCCCCAACATAATCACTAGAAACTACTGAATCTGCTTTTCCGCCGTGATGTTTGCTTTATGTGCTATTTGTCCAGGTCACATTGGTTAATCTATTTTTTTTATACATTTCAAGCCTTTTTTATATAAATATTGCAGGTAGGACATTTACTTTGTACTGGTAATATCTTATAAGATCTAAACTAATATGTCAAATGAGATGTTCTTGTGGTTCAAGCACTTGTAGATTTTTTCACTGTTTACAGAATAAAGTCAACATATTTTGACTGGTTCCTGTGTTTCAAGCTTCATTTTAAGGACATGTTCATGCCAAACATCTCTTGTGGTGGAAATGAAGAACTACAACCACATTCTTATATATTTATTTATTTTTGTGGCATAATCCTTTAATTTTTTTTTAAAACTATTACCTGCGTGAGGAGCTGTGGCCATAAGGTCGTTGCTTGTCGTACCTGTTAGGTGTTACATTTTTTCTAAACTGTCTCATTGTATATAAAGCAAAGTGTACATGTATCTTCTTTTTAGAAGACATACTTATTATCTTCATGATTAATCAGGTGAACAACGTGAATCAGTTTTTGATCTGATCAGATGCTGCTTCTACATTCCTCCATCCCAGAATAGAGGAACCATACAGGAACAGGCTGAAGCAGTTTGTTATATAGTGTTTTCACAGGAATATGTTAATGAGGCAAATCCTGGACGTGCGGCCATCTTGGAGGGATTAAATTGTAAACAAACATTAAAGAAAGAACAAGGTCACACTGCCTGCTCTTAAAACTAACTATTTGAGGATGCCTCCTGTTAATGAAAGTAACAATACATGCACGAACATACAGAGATGGCCTTGAACCAAATGTTAAAGCCTGTTATTAGGAAAAACCACCAAATAATTGGTGGAGATGATCTATATGAATTTCCTGTGGCTGTACTGAGTAAAGATGACAAACTTCTTCCAGCACTGACCGTCAGTAGGTTGCTTTTTTCACAGCTGAC
>JBAMHX010000006.1:18152047-18162863 GCA_037177515.1 Pseudomugil tenellus | reverse complement strand
ATGGTTTACTAAGGTCAGAATGACATCAGTTTAGGAGCCTTATGGTCGGACCTTTCAGCTAGACATTAATTAAGAGCTAATAATAGTAATTAAGCTAACATATAAAATTCCTCTACATGTGAAATGTTCACAACAACCTTTAAGTAGCTATTATTTAATGTTGTGAATAATTTTTTAATCTAATTTATGATTTTATTTAGATTTTTTCTATTTGTTTTTATCTTTTCTTTACAACACCGTGATGTTTTTATGAAAAGTACCTTGAATGGTCTTCTGTATAAAATATGCTGAACTCGCCTCATTCTCCGGTGACCAATCAATCACCCAAAGTGGAACCTGTGGTGTCCAATCAGATTTCAGAGGTGGCCCGTGACACTTTGGTCCCCCTCTAACGCCCCCCATGTGTGTGATTTACACAGAAATGGATTCAACAGCTGTGTGAGGAGACAGAAGCAGAGCAGACTGTTGCTCAGCTTGTGGATAAATCTGCAGGTATAAGTTTCATCTGGAATCAGATCCTGGATCCCTCAACAGGGAGAAAAACCTCCAGCAGAACCAGACTTAAGTTTGGGTTTCTATGAAATCCAGCTGAAGATGAATAATAAATGCCTACAGAGTTTGAACACATCATCTACTGTATTCTACTTCTTGGCTTACAAGAATATTTTTCGAAGATCAGGTCACGGGTAATGCAATGCACTGGATGTGTTCACATGTTACCTGCCTCATACAGGTTGTAATTATCACTGATGTAAGCAGGAATGTGATATTCATAGTGTGAATGTTGATCTGAGGTGTGTGTCTAATGGAACAAACCTGATAAATATCAAACTGATGACTCCCAGTTGGATGGTTCATCTGTCGCTGTGTACTGGGAAGCTTTATGTTGAGACAGAGAAGTTCCACTGAAGCCACGAGCTTTTAAACATTCATAGCAAATAAAACAGTTCAGAAAATGGATTTTTTTTTCACTTTTCTAAGTAGGATTAAACATCTCAAATCAAGGACACATGCTTATTTTTTTAACGTAATAATTATTCTTACTTACTAGGTTTTTTTTTATAAGATTTTTTTGCTTATTTTAGGAATTCTTGACAGGTTAATGTTCCTTGAAATAAGATAAATTATCTGCCAACAGAACAAGAAATTTTATCTTATTTCAAGGAAAATTAACCTAATTTTTGTAGATTTTTTCTTGTTTTTTAAAGCCAATGTTTCTGGATCATCTGGTCACCAGTTTCAGAAGAAAACTTCTTCTGACCAGGTGTATCGGACAAAAAACGCTGATCCATTCAACAGTCAGACGTTTTCTCATTTTCTACTTTGCATCCACATAACTGACTTTTTTGTTCACCTGGAGTCTAAATGCTCCACGTAGATGATGATCTATCAGTCTGATTGATTGGTTATCATTAAACAAAGGGCAAGCAGTTCCCTACAGCAATGTTTCAGCTGCTGCTCTGTTTTCATATGGATAAAGTGGAGAAATCTGGAGTCTGCGGTGGACAGGAAATGGAGAGGCAAGATAAGGTCAAAGAGTCGGGCCAGGCTGATGGAGTAACCCTGAAACCGCTTTGTCTCACATAAACAGTTAGAAACATCTTCTCTTCTCTTATTTCTTCTGTAATTCAGCTTCAGGAATGTCTGATGAGATAAACTCAGACTCTCAGACTCTTCCACCATTTAACAGGAAGAAAGAAAGACTTTTCAAAATAAGTTCCAAAACAGAAATGCATAGAAGATTTTTCTAAATAAAATGGGTTATAATCACTGTGTCGCCATCTTGATACTGTTTTAATAACATTAAGCACATTGGTTTGAACATTTTTCTAAATAAAATGTACTGACAGACAGTTAATGCATGTCGCCATCTGGATTATGCTATAAATAACATGAAGCATAAGAATAAAATGTCCAAACAGCTTCAAACCTCCCGGTGTGAGGAACCCTTTTGTCAGGAAAAGATTTTCTGGTTTCCATATAACCACAATAATTCACATTTCAGTCTACAGACAACATGCTCTTCACATGAAATATAGTTTACTGGTTTGCATGATGGCTAATGATGAAGATGAAGGATTGTAGGATTTAGTTGTCCAGTTCCTGCTTGTGTTTATGTCTGCTTATTTTTTCATCACAGTATTTAGCATAAAAAGACACATGTATCCTGTTTGATACAGTTTCTAAGAGATTTTGCATCACGTTATGGTAGAAACTTAATTAAAAACCCAGTTGTTCACCATATGATACTGGTCAGGAAGCAGATTACACTCAAATCATTTTGTTTTTTCACATGGTTATAAATGGTAAAGATTCCAAAAATTCAATTAGATTCTCCTCAGATATTGTTAAACAACCAAAGAAAGAGTTCAGGTTAAAGAAAAGTGCACATGATTGGCTGTAACGGGTTAAGCTGTCAAAGCTTCCATTAATCTTCTTTTCAGATCATCGAAGGACAAAAATGTCCCAAGAAATTATCATAAAAACATTATAGATATTTATTTTTTCAACTTTTCAATCTTTTAATAAACTTCAATCCTGAAAAGCTAAAAGGGAAAATAAAAGAAAAATAAAAAACGTTTTAATTCTAAAATATTTCTTAAAAAAAAGTATTTTCATACTTAACCTCTTGAGTTCCAGCGTCCCCATACGAGGACATTATATATTTGGTCGTCTGCACTATAACACAAAATTCTGTGTAACTGGAACCTGTTGAACACTTACACCACCGTTTGGTGGTGTCAGAAAAGCTGTTTTTCTTCTATTTGAAATGATATTTACAGATACACAATATATAATAAAATATCTATAACCATAGACAACCATTTAAATAATAGTAAATCATTTTTAAACGGTATTGTTTCCTCATATCTCCAAATTGCTAGAAGACGTCTTTTAGGTAAGTCAAACTGGAGGTTAAGACATAAAATAATCCAATAAAATGGGACGTAAGATAAAACATCTGAAGGAAAAATGACTTGAAAGGACAACAAGTCTGTGATGACCTTTTGGGTTAAAGCGGAAAGTCGATGTTCTGACATTCAGGTGAAACTACCTCCACACCAACCTCCTGCTGCATTTAAGGTTATCAGCCATCTGAGTGACGTGAACCTGAACACATTTTCTCTAATTCCATCGATTGGATCACATCCTCAACGGTTCAGATTGATCCAGATCGGTTCAAAGACTGGTCCCGCTGACTGAGGGTCAGAAATCTGTAGGTTTTCCAGGGTATCGCTTCAACTTTCTGTCTTTTTACCCACATTGCTCTGAACTCATCCCCCCGTGTTGTTCCCTGTGTCCTGATCTCCGGTCGGACCTGGTGCTCCTCCTACGCCCCCATAGTGTTTAAACCAGATGGATCCACCTGTCCTCTGACAGCAGACTGAGGTGGAACAACACGACTGAAGCTCATTGTCTTCCTCTAAACTTTATGAACTTTGCTTGTTCCTAAAAAAGTGCTGAGATGGTTCTAATAAGATTTACGCAGATAGGAGGACATTATTGTTCTGTCACATGAATTCATCTGATTACCACAGAAAATCTTTTTTATGAACAGATTTTTCTCATCAGTAAAGATTTCACCAGGAAATATTCTCCGTCCTGATCATTAAATCATTTACGTTTTTACACCATGAATAAAAAAATATGTTTTTCCGCTTCGGCTGATAAGAATGCTGGTCTTGTTTCTGACAAAGCAAATGGAGCTGTCCCTGTGTTGATGTTACGTTGTCAGCACTTAACTTACATCCTGGTATCTGCACTTTCTATTCAACGACATGTCGACTATAAGTACCGTAGAACTACTCCAGGTCTTCGTAAAGGAGACATTCCTGTAGCATCCTCGAACTGATTCGTAATGTGTAGGATATCTAGGGAATATTCTCTGACACCAACTCTGATTCTGATATGTTATTCTTTTTATTCTGAACTTTGAACTCTGGTTTCTAAAATATCCGCATCGTATTGATCTCTTCTTAATTCTGGCTTTAAACTCTGGCTGTTATCCCAGAAACTCTGTTTTAGCAGTTCTGTCACGTGATCATCACTTCCTTTCCCTCCATAAAACCGAGACGCAGCTCCCAGACTCGCAGAAACCCTCACAGATCCAGATCCTGGTTGTGATCAGTTAGTAGGACTACACTGCCGGGGGGCAGAGGGGAGTCAGGAGAGGCCACCGCAGCCAGCTCAGTGTTTTCACAGAGATTGGAAAGCTAATGAAAAACATGTCAGCGACGAACTTATGGAGAGAAAATCACCTCAGTACCACTGTATGCATGTAATACATGGTTTATAAGATGTGTACGCAACGGTGTTCTAGCAAATTTATGTTTAAATACACACAGAAATCTGGAAAATACACACACACACAATAAAGTTTCACATGAACATAGTACAAAACTACACAAACATTAAGCTGTGCGGCTTCTGGGGGTGTTAAAAATATCTCTGCAATGAGAAGATAGTGTTCATGGTTGTCTGAACGTCAGAGTATTAGAATTGTGAGTTTTAAGGGTAAAAAAAGAGTTTTAATGTCTGTGATGGGCTGGCAACCTGTCTACGCTGTATTCCACCTCCTGCCCAATGACTGATGGGATAACCTCCAGATACCCGCAACTCTTCATCACATTAACAGATATAAATAATGGATGGAATTTCAATCTTTGCTCTACAAAAATTGGCTTTAAAAAACTAGAAAAAAAACATTAGGTTAGTTTTAAGTTAAATTTATTGTTCTGTTGGCAGATAATTTATTTTATTTCAAGGAACATTAACCTGTCAAGAATTCCTAAAACAAGTAAAAAAATCTTTAAAAAACTACTAAGTAAGAATAAATATCATATGTTTAAAAAAAATAAGCATATGTGTCTTAATTTGACATGTTTAATCTTACTTAGATTTTAGTTGTAGCAGTGTGTGGAAATGCGTGTGTGTTTTGTGTGCTTCATTTCTAGAAAGATCAAAATAGTTTAAAAGGTTTACAAACTATTTGTTGCTCCTGCAAATTACACACAAATGAGTTTACATCGTTTGAAAACCACATAGGACACAAACACAGTGATACTCAGCTGATTTCCTCTCCATATACGTTAAAGCTGCTCTGCTCAGTGAGAGTGTGTGACTCTTTCTGACAAACACAAGTTCAAACCAGTCATATCATTCATCAAAATCTGTCTCAGTATTTTTAATTTACAGTTTCTAAAAAAAAAAAAAAAAAAAAAAAAAATTTTCGTTACTGCAACAAACAGACGGAGCTTCAGAGATTTGGTAAGAAAAGTTGTGTCAGAAAGTCCTTCAGAGGGAATCTTAACATCCGGATGTGTAAAAATGAATGAGGGTTACAAAAAGGTTCGGATTAAAGAAATGGGCCCTGAAACACTGAGCAGATGTTTTCTGTCTGCTGTGAATTACAAAAAGTGAAATAACTCATTCATTAAAGCTGTAAATATATATTTAAGTAAAAAAAAAAACATCCAGAAAGAAACATAAATATAAAAACAACACAGAACGGGCAATATTTACAACTATCCACCATATTATCAGGCTGGATTAAAGCAATTCTTCTACCTGACAATGAGACTCAGACCAGAACAAGAACTTTAAAGGTCCTGATCTCTCACATATTGGCGTATTTCTGTTTTTCTCTGAGTATTTAGTGCAATTCTGACAACATTTCTCTGTTTGGTCTGTGTCTGCAGCGGGAGCGTCGGTGTTTTTCCATGTTTCCGCTGATATTCACCAACAATATGAGACAGTTTGCAGAGTTTTAATCTCCACAAACGTTCAGCCTGTCTTTAGTGTTTCTGTAGAAATGCAATCTTAACACTTCAGTGTTTAAACGCAGGTTTTGGGACCTTCTGCCTGGTTCGGGACCCCCTGCTTGTCATGAGCCCCAGAGATCCAGTGGTAGCAGTCAGCTGTGTTCTTGTTTTGGGGCTGAACGCCACATCGGGTGCAGTAGACAATACCCAGTATCACCAGTACCACAATGAAGATGCAGATGGGCACGAGGAGGCCCACCAGGAGCCATGTGGTGCTGTTTTCCTGATCCTGCTCCCCGTCACCCCTCCCACTTCCACCCAGAGGAGGCTGGGAAACTGTGGATAGGGTGGGAACGTCAGAACCATGAGCTGTTGAAAACTCCTCTTGTTGCTGTTGCGACTGGTCTCGGTTCCCTTTTACTTCTGGTCCAGTTTGATGGTCTGGCTCTGTAGACGCGACTGTGTCCAGACTCGGGTAGGGTTGGGTGATCCACCGGTACAATGCTCCCTCAGAGGTCGTAGAGGTCGAGAGGAACGGGACGACTGTAGTTTCCCCCACTACGTAGTCTTCATACTGGTCTTGTGTGGTGCTGGAGATACTGGTGGGCACTACTCCAGTACCGATGGTGTCTGGCTGAGATGATTGCCCCTCCCACCAGACAGTTAAGTCAAAGGCAAGTTTCTCCTGAGAGTAAAAGACTTTGGTTGGATCAGTAAACTGGTCCACTTCTGTGGGCCAGTCCGTATAGTCATAGTCTGTTAGACTCCATTCTTGTCCAGGATGGGGGGTGTGCTCCGGGAAAAGAGCCGTGTTAGAAGGCTGGGTACCTTCCCCCATCTTCTGGCAGGACACCCCATCTGTCATCAGCTTGTAGCCCTCCTTACAGTGGCAGGAAAATCCACCTTCGTAATCCCAACACATCTGCTCACAAGTCCCTGGAATCAGACACTCGTCTATGTCCTGGCACTTGTTGGGGTACTCGAGGACGGAGGAGAAGCCTGGATCGCAGTGGCAGATATAAGAACCCAGTGTGTTTTCACAGTGATGGTCACAGGGTTTGTTCACACACTCATCCGTATCCTTACAGACACCCTCATCATTCAGAGAGTAACCGTCCCAACACTCGCACCGGAACGTTCCGGGAGCGTTAACACACAGCTGCTCGCAGGGACTCTGGAGGCACTCGTTCACGTCCACACAGTGGTGTTCATCCAGAGCCAGCATGTGTCCGTCCGGACAGGCGCAGCGATAGCCGTCTGAGACCTGCAGGCACTCGTACTGGCAAGGCGATGTCCTGCAGACGTCGGAAGACTCGCAGGTGCGCCCGTCCTCCCCGAGGTCGTAAAAGTCAGCACATTCACATAAGGCGAGACCACCGATGTCCCGGCAGTATTGCTCACATCCACCGTTATCCTGCTCACACGGGCTGGGTGGTATGTGACTGAAACAGAAAGGGGGCTCCTGAGACCATCCAACTGAGCCGTTTTCCGTCTGCATACACAAAGCCAGATGCTGCTGCTCCTTGTGGCAGGTGATGGTGGCCCATGACATGAGTGGTACATGGGTCAGAAGAGAGCTGACGAGGCCCAAGGGTGTTTCGTAGAGGATGTCCACTCCGTTCTCGCGCCCCAGCGAGGGGCACATCCCCTTATACGCATAATGGCAAAGAAACCCATCCGGAGGGATGGAGCAGGACCCGTCCAGCCACTTCAGGTTCTGGTCCAGGTCCACGGTGCTGTAGCTCATCACCACGCAGCGCGGTACTCCACATGTGTCCGATGTGTACTCCCTCAACCAGTTGGTGTATTCTGTGTCCTGGTCACCGGTGGTCCATGAAAAGCCCCTCAGGGGCCGCATGGTGGTGCACTGTCGAGGTTGGCGCTGCAGCCCAATCCAGACCCGGATGTTGGTGCGTGACTGTCTCAGGTCCAAGGTGGAAAAGAGTGTGGCGATGGCGGCGGCATCCTCCCTGCGTTTAATCGTTGCTAGGTTACCACCTTTCTCCTTGCAGGTCCTCCAGGAGTCCAGGAAGATCTTCCTCTGGAAGTAAACGACGAAGCATCCATCTGCGTTACAGAGAGCATCTGTCTCCTTCAGCTCCTGAACCAGAACCGGAGAAAGCCCAAAGAGAAGAGCCAGCAGGGGGGGCAGGAGAGGGGCAGCGGCACCGCTCACCTGGAAGGCCATTCCTCCGCTCCTTCACCGTTTCTGTTCTGTCGTTTCCCAGTTGAACTGGTCTTCGCTTCGTCTGCGGAGGTCTGCAGCCAAGCTGAGGCGATGCAAAGTGTCCCTTCAGAGAGGGGAAGGGGGTAGGCTGGGCAGCAGAGGGAAGGGGGAGGAATTGTGTGTTTTTTTGGAAAAGTGGGTGTGGAAGGTGGGGGAAGGAATGGCTTTCCTTCACAGAGCACTCATATGGTTTTCATAAGAGACTTCACACACACACATCTACACAGTATCTCTTCTGCATGTTGTCACTAAGCACAATGGAAGTTTTCCAAACAGAACAATGAAGTTTTCTGTGGATGCTTTCAGGTTTTGGTGATTAAATCCAGGTTCTTATGTCTATAGGATTAACAAAAAATGCACAGTAAAAACAGGCTTTAAAAAAAAAAAAAAAACCTACGAAAATTAGGTTAATGTTCCTTGAAATAAGATAAAATTTCTTGTTCTGTTTGCAGATAATGTATCTTATTTCAAGGAACATTAAGAATTAAGAATTAAGTCAAGAATTCCTAAAACAAGTAAAAAAAATCTTTAAAAAACCTACTTAGTAAGAATATCAATCTTACGTTTAAAAAATAAGCATATGTGTCCTCGATTTGAAATGTTTAATCTCACTTAGATTTTAGTTTTTGCAGTGCAAACAGCTCCTCTGTGGTAGTAAATCTCCGACTGGGATCAGGAAGTCAGGAATGTTGTTAAGGTCGGAGCGATGGGAAAGGGCTTCTAGGTTTTCAGAAAAAATAAAGCCGGGTCAGTAAAATGGAAATGGATGAAGCCAGAAAGAGGAGGGTCGAGAGGAGAGTAGGAGGAAGAGGAGGAGGTGTAGAGCAAATGCAGCAGCTGAGAGCAAACATTACTGTTTAAGTTGGAAGTGAGAGAAAAAAAACGAGAGGAAGATTTATTCATTCATTCGTTATGAGTCATTCTATAAATATGATGATGTTCAGAGCAGGAATGACCTCCTGCGTAGTTCATCCAGCAAACAACAGAGATGAGGTTACTGCAGTAACGATGGTCCCGTATCTGCTGACACACAATAATCTGGACTGAGACTTTAGACAAGATAATCTGCTCTGGAGATCTCAGCTGATATTCCTATTAGTCAAAAATCAGTGTATGAATAGGAGGGGGGGGTCACAAAGACCCACTAATAACTGTAAGAGAGATAAATAAACCGTTTCTACTTCTCTGCAGATTTAAACCTGAGCATGAAGAACAATATAAAGTCATATATGAATCATTTCTGAAAGTTCTCAAAGCTCATTTTGTGTTTTGGAAAGTTCGGATTAAATATTCAGATATTATGAGAACTGCAGCTGAATATTACCGTAAGATAAAAACGGGAATAAACAGATGAATGAAGGAGCAGCAGAGTCGGAAAATCTTAGCAACACCCACACCTTTCCCTTCAACAAAGACCGAGTAAAGCTTTATAACACAAAGGCTGCAGAAGCGAGGTTGATTATATCTACTCATGTGTCAGAACGTTTGTCTGTCAGGCTGAAAAAAGTCAAATCAGCAACAACCAGAAAGTCAAAAGAGAAAAGCAAAGTAGAGGGAAGCGTAGAAAAGCAGAGAATCACAGGGGAAGAACCCACATGTGGGCGAAATAAAGCAAATAAACATTTCAAAGCTCAGCGCTTTGAACATTACCAGTCTGGGTGATGAAGAGTTGCTGCTTGGGATAAACTGTGCTGGAGATCTGATGCCTGTCCAGACTTTCCTTTAGCATTTAAGCGTCAACACATCACTTTAAAATCCACTTAGACGCCCGTTTAGCTGCTGATTGAGCTGAACAAGACAAACAGCTGTTATCTGAATTATCAAACATTCAGAGAGACAAAATAATAAAGTCTTTTACTAATAAAGTGAGAATAAATAAACTATCGGTCAGTTTTTTGGTTTCTTTTTAAAGTTAAAAGACACGTTAAGAAGAATCCTAGCATTCTGCTTATAATGGATCAGTACTTTTGAGACCTAATACAACATTTATGCCACACTGGGAAAGAAAATGTGTAGAACACAGATGTAAATAACACTGAAGTAGAAATCAGTAACAAAACTGTAAAACGATGCTGCACAGTTCATTTAATGGACAGTGAAATATAAGCATTCAAAAATGATTAAAATGAAGAATTATATTTAGTAGATACCAAGGTTAGAATGAGCAGGATCAAAATGCAAACAGCAAAGATTCGTTTTTTTCCCACACACATCAGCACTATGATCTGATTTCTCTGGAGCACTTGATCAAAAGTTTCCTTTTATTTCAGAAGTAAATTTAGCATTTAGCATTTAGCACTACACAACAAAACTACACAATAATAACAAAGTAAAACAATGACATGAATAAAAACAAGTTATACCAAAGCAACTAGTGTGGAGCGCAATGTTCAAAAGGATGCAGAAAAAAGGTTTTGAGCAAAGACTTAAAACCAGAAACCGACTGGGTGCCTCTGATGTGGAGTGGATGCCTATTTAACAACTTCAGGGCCATAACCGAAAAGACTTTGTCGCCCCTGACAGCTAAGACAAAGGTTCAAAAGAAGATGGGTCGATAACCTCAAATACAACGAAGCCAAACCGTTCAAAGCTTAAATGAGCAAAAAAAAGATTTAAAACTAAGTGCTAAATGTTACGCAAACCATCCATTTTCTTAATGGACACAACTCAGGGCATTGGATAGCTGGAGTCTATCCCAGTAAGGCGAGGCAAGTTTATTTGTATAGCACCTTTCATGTACACAACAGTTGAAAGTGCTTTACATAAAAACATTAAAAGCATTACAGATGTTGAAACAGAAATAAAAAAGAATAAAAACAGAGCAAGA
>JBAMHX010000006.1:18135779-18151947 GCA_037177515.1 Pseudomugil tenellus | reverse complement strand
CCTCTCAGCTCTACCTTTTCATCCATTTTGGGATTTTCCGATAATGATGAAACACCAAGATGGCGACGGTAGGACCCACCTATTGGCTTCAAATCCGCTCTTCAGAAACCTCTGGGTCACGTGACGTATGCGCTGTCGTGTTTTTATACAGTCACTGGAAAATCTGGAATCCAGTGAAGCTCTGTCTTTAGGAGCCTTTTTAAACTCTATTAACAGGAAGTACTAACTAGGAAGACTTGTGCCGAGTTTCACATCAAACTCCTGTTATGAGAGATTTCATACTTTATTCACCTTATTAATGTGTTAATCATTTCACTTGGCCACATGTTAAATGTCACATTAACAGGTCAGAATGCATCGTATTGTTTTTAAGAACAACCTAAATGATTACTCAGCAGATTATATGTTTCTCATATCTGGACGTGATTCCTATCTGTTGGTGACACAACAGCGTCTGCGTTCTGTGACGCACTCAGAACCTTTAAATGAAGATGCTGCCAAGTGACAGGTTAGAATTTGCTCCAGACTTTTGCTCTGTCAGATCTTTGGACCAAATCCTCCTGAATTGCAATCCAGTCGCCCACATCTGCTTCGGAGTGATGCGACTGAACACCAGGAAGGACTGAAGCAGATTTCACGGGTCCTTCCTTGGTTTTTGTGGCCTGTACGTCCCAGCTGCTCATCCAGAGCTGGACTCTCTGAGGACTGTGTTCCTGTTTGCTGCAGAAGAAGATTTCAGGGCTCCAACAAGGCTTCAGTTTCCCACAGGGACTCTCTGGCATTTTAATAGGTTCCCACACAGTCCAGCTTTCCCAGTGAGTCACGTCTCCATGTCAACAATGCATGATGGAGTTTGGAAAATGATTCTAAAATGTAGGTTAATGTGATTTTTTTTCATTTAAAAATAAATTTAAAAATACATTTTAGCTAAAACTGTGTTCATTTCCTTATGATGGGGTTGGAATGGGATGTTTCCCTGCAAGGAAATATTTGGTCAAACCCTTTAGATCATCTTCAGAAAGCTCATCTGGAAAGAAACGTGTCCTGGTATCTGTCTTGGATGTAGAGTCTGAACTTTTCAGCTTTTCCTCAACAAAAAAAGGGAGGATGAAGGAAATATTCACACCACCACATGAGATGAAAAGAACTACAGACCAAATTTATTTAATGATAAACGACTGATTTAGTTAAAGTCGCTGCTGTTTGAGACGTCCATCCAGAGACATGGACAGATGTGTCTGTAGAGACTTGTCCGTACATAATCTGCTGCAGGATTTATTAAACATTACATAGTCTGGCTTTGTGCTTCTCAACCCCACCGTGACGTATGCAGAGCTTCTCTGGTTGGAAGCAACACTCTCAGTTCATTTGAAAAACATAGAATGAGTAAAATAACTTCTCTTTCGGTCTCTTAGTGTTCACAGTAACAAATAAATGAATTACAGGCAGAACATTTTACTGTTTCACACTATTTTTACTATGTTTAACTTTGAAACAGAGAGGAATTTACCAGTACAAAAGCATGAAACATTATTTCTGCAGCCCTCTGATGCCTTTCAGCGTTAAATCACATTTTCTTTACCCTATAAATTTCTTCTCCATGATGTCACGACTCATTTTTACCAAAATAAAAACCAGACACCTTCTTCGGATGTCAAAACATGTCAGCTCTGACGCGGTTGCATTTTAAATGTAAAATGGTCCCAAATAGCCTGACACTACCCCACAACACACACTGGGACATTCTGCGCAACGTCAAGGCATTTTATGCTGAAGTTAAGCTAAAGGTAAGATGACAGACTGTAATGATTTGCATTTAACCTTTAAGACATACGCTGAAGAACCCCCCCCCCCCCCCCCAACCTCTGTCTAGTTCAAGTCATGTTTTGAAAATACATCGTTTGAAAGTCCAAACCTCTTTCTTCAGACAACCCCCTTGAAGCCATAAATCCAAAGCCCAGAAACGTGCAAAGCTTCCTCCTGGAAGGGTTGATGAGGTTTGATAGACACATCACCGTCCAATGAATGAGCGGATTAAAACAACTGGATGGTGCGTTCGCTGTCCGCCCAATAGGTGACCAAATATTTTTATCTTTGTAATAAAGTGTTGTTAGGCTGCACTGTGGAAGAGTGGTTAGTACTGCGGCCTCACAGTAAAAAGGTTGCTGGTTCAAATCTCAACTTGGACTACTTATCTTAGTTATTTAAAACCTTAAAAGATTATGCAGATGTTCTAGTGCGAACATCACCAGCTTGAGCTACTCTCGTGCAAGAATGATTATTATTATTAATGTTGCAGCAGGGAAACGTCTAAAAGCTGCAGGACGGTTTCTGATCCTGCACTGAAGTGGGACATATTGGCCCTTGTAACGTTTAAGAGATGCGGGATGGCGACGTCCTCTTTGGGTGTGCAACCAAATAAAAGTATCTGGAAGAAGACACGGACTTCAATACGGGCAGAGCTCTGTTGTTTAATTCGTTTTTTTTTCCCCCATCACCAGTATATATAGTGTGAGGGCCCAGGCCTCACACTGGTAATATAATTTATTTCTTTTGCAATTTTCATTTGATAATGATTTAGAAATGTATTTTAACTTTAAGTTATGCGTTTCATCGCTGATATGGGGTGCACAACAATGGAGGGTATTACGTCCTGTTAACCTCTGTATCTTCTCTGAGTTGCCATGATGGGGGAGGAACATCCTATCCTGTTGGGCAAAGGCGGGGCAATGGGTGGAGGAGCCTTAAATCCAGGTGCCGCTCATCAGGCTCAACCATGTGCCATTGGACAATGGGGGGGATTTAGGTTTAGTTAGTTTTGAGTCTTGCTTTATTTATTGTTAGTCAGTTTTGGTTTTCCCCTGTGTGTGTTATTTTGGTTTGGCCAAACCACTTATAAGTTCCCTCATGTGTCATTGTAGGAGGTCCCAACATGGTAGGTGGCAGTAATGCACCAAACGTAAGGTGCCACCCGCCAAAAAATCAAAAGAAGAAGATTGTAGGAGGTCAGTTGCTCCTCAGTTAAGTTTGCTAAGTTATATTGAGTATTGTTATATTTAGTTGTCCTCTTTTAAAGACCGGGTGCTGTTGTTTGTTTTAGATTTTGATCGTTTTTGGGCCAATAAACCCAGTTTTTTAAATTACTCTCCTGTGTCCTCGTGCCTGACTGCTTGGTCCCTGACATATAGTAATGGTCATTTTTCCTGTCAAGGACAAGGACACTGGTTTCTTAGATTGAGAATAATATAAATTTAATAATGAAATTTAAAAGAAGTTGAACATACGTTAAACATTAAAACATGAAGTGAAACATACATTAAGACATACAGACAAGATAAAAGGTTATAACCCAGGAGAATCTCTCCAGAGATCTGTTGTCACACAGAAGTCTGGAACTATTCTGTCCCAGTCAGATAAAGACACCTTCGTTTAAAGACTTTGGTTATGTGCATCAGTCTGGAGTCAGTTTTCTATGTTATGGCTGATAAAGACTCAGGTCTTTATCTGCCTACATATTTCCCTGATGGAAGGACGCCGGCCTTGCAGATGGTTTATTAAGGTCAGAATGACATCAGTTTAGGATCCTTATGGTTGGACCTTTCAACTAGACATTAATTAAAAGCAATTAAGCTAATATCTGAAATTTCCACAACAATAGGTTTCGCCACAACCATCTAATACCATCACAGGAGTGCATTTACAATTCTAACCTCTAAACATGCAACACAACTTAATCTTAAACAATGTTGAAAAAAGACTAAATTACATAACAATATACTTATTCACAACAATCATTAACACAACCAATACCAATAAATGAACAATTTCCTTATCTCCCCCCCTCTCTCCTCAGGCCAGTTGGTTTGTGCCAATCAGCCTAATTGATCACACCAGGCCCTTATCAGCAACATTCATGGGCACGTCTCCATGATAGTGCTGATAGTGAGAGAGAGAGAGAGAGGGGGGTTAGGAGCAAATCAAAACAACCACTGACACTCAACTTAATGTATAATCCAACTAAATAGGATCCATCTTCAACTAAATGAATACATAAACAAATAAACTTATGTTTGAGTTTGACCTGTGACTGAGAACCTCCTCAGTGAGGAGCCTCCTCTTCCTCGCAGCCCTCCTCTACAGTCATGAAACAAGAAATGCTATCAGCTGCAGCATGATGCTCTAAAATGTATCTGCGGGTACTGATGGAAGTTTTTTTATGCATTTAAAACTTTGTGAAGAGCTTGTGTATTAGTCCCGAACAAATTTCTATATGTATCCTCTGGTTTTCCTACCTCAGCTTCCAAAAAGCTGCTATGAAGGCTGAACATGGATTTGACATTCCTCAGATATTCCTCAGTATTCTCAGCAGATCATGTGTCAGATGTCGCATGGGGAGTTATTAGAACATTACGACCTCCTTAAGAGGATAGATAAAGTATTTTTCATTTAATTTAACAGGACTGTACCACACACATAACCATGTTTCTGTCTCAGTTCGCTGCTTTCCGGATGGACGCTCAGGTGTTGTATGTTTGTAAAAGTCAAACTAAACACAAACCCAATTATTTTAAAATGATATTTCTTTTTATGCAACACTTTTTATTGAAATATAATAACAATTTGTTATAAATAAATGTCCACCTGAACCAGAACCAGGAAGGACAGTTCGGTGTGGAGAGGACAGGAAGCTGTAAACAGGAAGCAGAACTCTAAACCTGCTGAGACATAAACTGAGTAAAAGTTTAATGTCAAATCTGTATTTTACATTTATGGAATTTTGTTTAAACCTTTTTAACAAACTGAGCCAGCATCATGTTGTTGGTGCACACATGAGTCTTAACATTTGGCACTGAGGTTCTCTTCCATCACCATGTCTGTAATTAATCTCCCGCTGACTGAAAAAAACACACCAGCTACTCTCTACTTTCCATATTGTGTCAATTATAACTGTATAAAAAGTCTTTCATGGTAACTTCTCATACACAATGAGTGTGTTTGTGTCCATATAAGGACCAGATGTTAGACACAACATCACCCACATGGAGACAAACGCACAAAGATGAAAATGAGTTTACTGTAAGACTGGCTGACGCTAATGCTTCCTTTTCATTGCCATGGCAACAAAAGGAGATTACTGGAAGTCATTGGCTGTTGGATGAAAACATGACAAGTAGAGGAGAGATCTGGTGATGAAACAGGTGAGGAAAATGGGATAGAAGATGATCTTACATATCTTTATTGTTCTTTATATAAAAAAAAGAAATGAAACACCAAAGCGAAGGCGTGCGTTGTTGTGGAAGAAGCGTGGCATGGTGACAGGTACACTACACCGCATCATCTCCAGACTGTGTTGTTGTTCCTGTCCTGCGACACAGAAAATCCTTTATCTCCACGCAGCTCTATAACGCCACTCTGGTGAAAAACAGCTGTGCACACTTTCATCTCTGTGCTGGACATTTAAAATCCTTGATGCTTAGTCACATTTCACATTATCGTTAGCATCAACTAGCATAATAACGGCTTGTACAACATTAGGGTTAACAGCAACATGGAAAAGCAGAGTTTAGTGTCAATTTGACAACTTTTTGCCAAAACCTGCCGAGCTGTTGTTGGAAATAAAATTCTTTCTGTTAATATGTTTGACCCACTTCTGTCCTCTGCTCGCCAACACAATCTAAACTCAAGCGTCCCAAACAGAAGCCATATTCACGAGCTACACTGCAAAAAATAAAATCCAAATCAGATTAAACATCTCAAATCAAGGACATAAATGCTTATTCTTTTAAAAGTAAGATAATTATTCTTAATTAATAGGGTTTTTGAAAAATTCTTGACAAGGTTTGTGTTCCTTGAAATAAGATAAATTATCTGCCAACAGAACAAGAAATTTCATCTTATTTTAATCTTATTTTAAGGAATTTTTGTTCTTGTCTTTTAAATCCAGTTTTTGTAGTGTAAAAATCCCTGCTTTTAGCAATGAGCTTTTTTCTACATCTGAAGTATTTGCTGCTGTTGCAACAACCGTGTAGAGAACATGTCCTCCCAGATCTCCCACATCAAGCAAAAATTGACCCAAAATTTCAGAATTGCATGTTACACAAGCACTACGGTGAAAACGGAGAACAGCTATAGGACCAGAATGTGCTCTGATTAGTTTATATTGCACCTTTTTAGCCAAATGTTGACCCCTGAAAGCACTTTTGCATTTTACACACACACACACACACACTTCAGGTTAAGCCTGGAATTGATTGTTCACTTGACAGACATCTGCTCTTCCTGACCTACAGCTGCTCTTTTAGCAAACTGGTGTTCTGATGGACTGGTTTTACTGGAAGACTGGTGATGAAAACGTTAGGAAAGTATAAAACTGAATATAAAAACTGAATCACCTTAAGATGGAAATGATGTGCGTATAGCAACATCTGGACTATGTAGCTCCTGGTGTTTCTGTTTTTTGTTCCAAGCTTTTTAGAGATATGGTGGGAGTTCTGGAGTCCTGCCAGAGTTACTGTGGGAGAACTCCAGAGATGTTTACCGTACAAGCTCCCCAGGGAGGTCCGATCATTACAACCAATGTTAAATTGGCCAATTTAGGGAATGCTGTGTGGCCCCAACTCCCAACCACACAACACTGGGAGTATTGGGCGCTCAGACCTGATGAAGCTGTTGTAATGGTTCCCTAATTAAACTGGTCAACCTGTTTAAACCACCAAAATGTCTCAGGCTACATACACAAGGAAACAATTAGTCCAGTTTGATCTAAACTTCTTCTTAATTCCTTTCTTGTAGTTTAGAAGAACAGAAGAAACTGAAGTACATTCATCAGACTCAGGCTGATACGAATCAGTGAATAATGAAAAATAATGACTCGGTTATTTACAGCTGCTTGTGTGTTTGAATACCGCTGGTCCTCCCAAAGCCTTCTCACGCTCCAGCCAAGCCCCCTCTATATCAAACAGGAAGTAGGGGGTTAAACCATGAAGAAGAGGGTCAGGCAGAGAGAGGGAGAGGAGGGCGAGTGACTCCATAAAGGGAATGTAGTATTCTGGCCTGGATGTGTTTCAGCCACTTTCTCAGCACCACTTTATTTTTAGTTTTTCTTCTTTTTTTTTTAAAGGCTACAACTGATTTTCATCCGGAACTCTAAAAATACCAAGAATGCTCCCAAAAAACTTTGACCCTTAAACGTCTAGTTTATCTCCACCAGTACAGCAGGGCCAACTAAGAGCAACAGTCCCATAAAGTACAGAAATACTTCAGCTGAAACCGTCACGATGTCATGCAGTAAATATGTTTTAAGTCCAGATTAGAAACCAGTACCCGGTTGGTTCTGGTCCATAGGTGCCTTTACGTTTTCCCCATGTGGGAAGATTTTTATGAGGAGTAAATCTGTGAGTCTCACGTGTTTTTGGGACACAAATGAATCTGTTAGAAAGTTACAGAACCAACAGAAGACCCGACATGAAAAACACACTAAGAACTCTGCAAAGATGACAAAGACCTGGCATAAAACAAGTCCTTAAAAGACGAGTCACTAAAAGTTAACTCAATAGAAACCTCGTTGCAGCATTTAGGATCAGATGGAGACTTTCCAGAATATTCCTGGAACAGAACAGTAATCAGGAATTACAATAGTCCAGGCTGGAAGAAGAAAACCAGGGTCTAGTTTTCCTGCATCATTCTGAGACGGGATGCTTCTCATTTGGGGAGTTTTATGTAGGTGGAGGAAGGTGATCATGGAAACCTCAAGTTTCGTTTCTGTAGTAACGGCAGCAAAGCTAATCCCAGCCAGAGTCATTCCACAGCAAGATGGAGTTTTCCTGAGCTCCTCAGGTCCAAAGACATAAACTCCAGTCAGTCTGGACACAATCTGGTCGCCTGGAAGTCCATATGACTGTATTTTATACCAGTCTCATCATATTTACTACTGAAGTTTCTGACCATCCAGGAAGTAAATGTAGCTAAAAAAAAAAACTCCATTTGCTTCAATAGAAACTGTCGTCATCAGAGGAAATATGTCCAGGATGTCGCAGACCGAGGAAGAAAATAAAACTTAAACAGGGGTCCTAAAACTGAGCCCTGTGGGACTAAACACAACAGAGAAGAAAGGGTCCAGAACCAGCAGAGTTTACACAAATCATTCTGTCAGATTGGAGCAGAACTGTTCTACAGACAGAGGAAGAGCTGTCCGTTCTGAGTCTCAGCTTTTATTAGCGATTAAATCCGTCCAACAACAAACGTTGACAGCCGATAATAACATTTCCTGTAGTAATAGATTTAAATATATATTTTTAAATTATCACACAGATTCTGTCGGGTGAATCCGACCGTGCGGACCTGGTGGAGGATTGATGGTCCCACTGCGAGCAGACAGGAATTCTTTTCTTTTTCCATCCATGCAGTGAAGAATTGTACACAGAAACCAGGCTGTGAAGAGAGCATACACATTCTCAAACCTCTCTAAGTGTACACACACACACACACACACACACACAATGTACACACACATTCCTGGTTATTCTCCAGACACTCACACCTCAGAGTGTTGGGAATGTGCTGCAACATACTCTGGATGCAGGAATTATCTGTTGTCACAGCAAATATAGCAACAGGCTTGACAGGCCTGAACTGTGATCATCTGGTATGTATCTGCAGACAGAACCGGCTCGGTCCGGCTGAGGGGAGCTGAGCAGAAAGGACGGGGTTAACCAAACATTCATTCCGCCGTACTGCGGAGCGAATCACCAGCCTGGTCTCACTTTGCTTTATTTACTGAACCCGGAGACAAGTGAGGCCATGGCTTGCAGAGATAAGACGAAGTGGTGGGAGACAGATTTAATGTCTCTGTTAGTGTCCCACTGCAGGACGGAGACCTGCACACCTGCTGAGAACCTGCAGCAACACAGGAGATCAGAAGCTACAAATAATATTTCATGTAAAAATGTAATAATAAAACAAAAAACAGTATTTAAATAATTAAAATGCAGATATTTCAGTTTAATTATTTAAATTATAATATTTAATTATTAAAATTATAAATGATTCTGATATAATGAAACATCCAGGACAGGGTCCATGTTTTAAAAATGCATTTTCCATTAATTTACTCATGAACTTAAATATTTTGTTTGTGCTTTTCCTCCTGACCTTTTCTTTACCAAACTAACCCTAATGCCTAAACTTTTTCCCCTGTGGACACATCTTTTTGTCCCACTTTGGACACCGTAGAACCAACATAACATGATTTATTAATATTGTTACCGACCATATCCGTCCCTTTATGAGAACAGTGTAGCATCTTCTGATGGATGAAGCACCATGTAACAAAGCTCACATTATTGCCACCTCCTTTCTTCATCATGATGATGAGTACTCCAATGATCAACACAGTCACCAGATCTGCATCCCAAGTAAATGTCTGAGGTTTCCACTGTTGAGTTGCTGGATTGTGGTTAATCTCAGAAAGATTGTGTGATTTTAAAGGAAGCGCTCGCTTCTCAATACTTTCAAAAAATCTTTCATTTTGTTCATTCATCCATTTTAACGCCTGTGCGATTATTTTAGTGGTAAATTATTCATTAAATACTCAAATAACAAACAGATAAGAATGGGATCAAATGGGTTTAGACACCATCAGATTCTCCCTCTGTGGTGAAAAACATCCCAAATGACTAACATTTAGTCTGTACTGTCATTATTTGTTTGGGAAAAAGTGATCATTAACATCCTTACTGGGTTCTAGCATATTGAACTGGTTTCATGTTGATGCGGGGACTTTACCAGTTACATCCTGAGGTGTTGGAGCTACCAGTGATAATTTCTGATTACATGATTAGATATTGAAGTGAAAACCATTTTATACACACATTGTTGTTCACAATAATCTCACCTTCTTCCACATTAAACTGATGATTCTCACTCTGTCCATCAAACCCGGGTGGACCCCTGCCCTCATGTGATAACTTCTGACAGTGCAGTAAATAAACTGAAAGGAGAAAATGCATTCATTATGACAATATGTCATTTTTAGACACTGGAGCTGAAGTTAGACCACAAGCTTTGCTCCAAACAGGAGACTCTTTCTGGACTGTATTTATATTCCTGGACCCGACCGGCACCGGATATGTGCAACAACTCAAATAATGCTTATAGATTTTGATGCTCTGCATTCCTGTTTAGGTCGAATTTCTCGATTATTGGATTCATTGTTTCCCCACCAGGTGCTGCTTTATGATTTTTGCTATATCTCTGGAACTATTTCTCTCATTGACCTCAAGCGCAAATAAAAGGTCATGACCTCAGGATGCGTCCTGTTCTGACATCATAACCAGCTGGTTGAAAGTTTCAACACCAGGTGGAGCTTTGTGGCTGAAAAATCTCCCTTTTGACCATGACTTCAAATTCTAATTAGTTAAAATATAAAATCTACTTTCTTCAGTATTGAGTTCAGCAATAAATAAATATTATAGATGACTTGTTCATAGTTTTTTTTCAGGGTTTACACTTTCTCACCAGTGGTTTTCCATGACTTTTCCAAAACCTTTTAGAGATTTTCCATGACCAACAAAAACTAATTATGATGACACTTCGTAGAATAGAGTCTAAATCTTACTCCTTCCAATAGGGCGCTTGGGATGTAAGCACTGATCTGTAAAAAATAGATGCAATAGGGGGTGAAATAGATGTTTTATCTGGTGTTCCTTACAGGTCGGTGCTTTGGGTCCTACAGGAAAAATTGTGACTTTGTCTCTTTTAGGTCTACATTGAAAAATGTGCAATATGGTGAATTTAAAACCAAAAAACACCAGACAGGCAGTTTTCTCACATTTTAATGTCAGAATATGAAATATGGACACTTGCATAGGAAACGCAGGTCTCTGTAGTCCAAAGCCGAATGCGCTCTGCCAGACTGAGGAAACATTTTTCACCACCAAAATATAGAAACGGTCCGTTTCAATTTGCATTTTATTGCAGAACTTCAATTTTAGGTAAATATTTGATTAAACATTATATATTTCTATGATTTTACCAAAGATTCTAACATAATAAATAAATAGTTTTCCAGGACTTGGAAATTGTATTTTAAAATTCCATAACTTCCCAGGTTTTCCATGAACGTAAGAACCCTGATTTTTTATTTGAGTGCAAAATAATATTTGCCAACTAATAAAGATTTACTGGTAACAGAGTAACAGGTCAGTAATATGGTTGGATAAAAAAGCAGCATTTCAGAAAAATGTGCAGAAGCAGGAGGAACATGTGTCCTCAGATTAAACGCAGCGAGTCCCCCCCACCTGACGGATGAATGACAGAAACACTCCCAGCTGTAGAAAATAACTTTCTTTATTTACAAATAGATTTTCTGCAGCAACATTTCCATAAAAGATTGTCAAACTAAAACTATGAAGTGTTGAACATGAACTGCTGCCATAGTGAGAATAAAATCCAAACACTGTAGACTCTGTCACCAAAATACATCTGAATAGAAAATGTAGCTCAGTGTGAAAATATCTGCTCTGACCCCCCCGTCGCCTCATCACTGAGCTTTTTTACAGCAGTTTTATAAAAGTGGTTCTTCTCCCGGGTTCATGGAGACCAACTCTTCTCGGATCAGCTGCTTCTGCTTCAGGATGGAGAAAACGTCTCTGATCCCATTTCTGTTCCCCAGCCCTCAACCCCCCCCCCCTGCTGGAACCTTCTGGAAGCTGCACCAGCCTGGTTTGGAGTAACTCCCTGTGGTGAAACCCGGTCCGGTTCTTTCCAAAAGCGCCGCAAGTGCAACAAGCAGACGTGAGGATCTGATCCGCAGTGAGACAGATGGTTCTGGACCGCAGGTACCAACAGGACAAGCTCGGGCTGGAAAATGTCTGAACCACGGTGTCCATATGAGAGGTTTTCACTCTGGACCAGCTCCAGAACCAGAACATATTCCTGGATGTTTACCAGAACAGGAAAGCACGGAGGTGGTACCGCCAGTAATGACCCGATCCAGCTCACCTACCAAACTGATGATGGCTGCGTCTAGCAGTGATCCGGTACCGGTGTGATCCAGAGGACCAGACGGCGCCGTGACCCTTCATCCTCTTCATCAGCCCAGCTGTGTCATTCTGAAACATCTGTAAAGGAACCAGAACACGTCCCGGATTCCTCCATACAGGTTAAACCGGATCTGGATTACACAGGTTCTGACCTACTTAAAGCCAAAGTATCCGGTCCTGAGCGGAACCGACCAGAACCGTTCTTGGTTCTCTGCTACAGCTCACCAGTCACCATCCTGGTTTCTCTCACAGGAATCTGAGGTTCTGTCTAAATAAAAACCAACCAGAACCAGAAGCAGAACCCGGATCAGGAGCAGCACCGAAGCAGCTGATGCGACTAAAGTCTAGCAGCATTAAGAGAATTCCTCCATCAGCGGTGCGTTTAGCGTTAGCGGGCTAAAGGTGGACCAGAACTGCTGGGTCAGCAGAACTTTAACGCCGTTTAAATAAAACAATCCAATAAATAACCCCCCCACCCAACAAACGACCCAGTGAGTAAACGTATGCATCAGGACAGGCAGAGGGAGCTGGGGGTGGAGGTGAGGGAGCAGACAGGGGTGGGGGAGCCGTAGTAGGAGGGGTCTGTGAAGGGGAAGAGGAAGATGAAGAAGAGCAGGACGCCTAGCAGGTATGAAGACAGGACGGTGAGGCGCTGGGGGTGGTCCAAGGCGGTACTGATGGCAGGAAAACCCATGTAGTTGCAGAAGGAGTGACAGAGAACCGGGCCCACCAGGTGACCTGCAACACAAACCAACACGCCCAGTAAAGCAGTACCAGTCTCCCAGTTCAGTTCAGCTCTGATCCCATCTCCGCTATGGTTTCCAGGGAAGTCTGTCTCCTAGGAAACCACAGCTGTGATGTGCAACGCTCTCCGTTTGGCTCCGGTACCTTCTGAACGTTTAGACGGAAACGGAAGTAGCGTTTGGTTTTTACGCTAATTCCACGTTTACACGACTGTTTATGAAAAAAAATCTGCACGGAGACGCAAAAGTGCACAAAGCTTCCAATTTCCCGTCGTAGTCTGTACGCTCAGTGTGTGGAAGCAGGTTATGTTTGGTTTTAAAGTAAATGCTTTATTCAAAAGATCCTGAATCGGGACACAGCTAATGTCATTAATGAGGAGATGACTGACAAAAGATGGCCGCCGAGTGAGCCCGTTCGACTCCATAGACAAACAGCGCTGGCGAGGCATCTAGTTATTACATACATGTCTATGAGCGCGACAAATTAAAACAACATGGCGGAGCGCAGCAGCCAGAATAATGACTCTGGGTGATGCATGTAGTCAGTTGCCGACATTACTACTGCGGCTAAACTTGAAGTTTAAGCCATGTTGTGTTATTGTTTTCTTAAACTGGCTCGTGATTATGACGTCATCTTTATGTGACCGCAACACACTTTTGCTTTGTGAACCGTTTAGACGGCAAACAAGACGGTGAAGTGTTGTCAGGATTTCACGTACATCTGGTAAAATGTGTCGCGTTTTTCCCCCGTTGTCATGTAAACGGGACCTAAAGTTTGTTACAAACCTTCATCTCTTTTTTTAAAACAGGACTTTCACATCACTTCCTGAAACATATGTGTATTAAAACAAATAAATAAAACATGCTTTATCACTCAGTCCAAAGCAAAGCTGCTCACCTGTTCTGATGAAGATGAAGGCGGTGTAGGCGCCGAACACTGCAGTGTAGGAGAACTGAAAGACTGAAGCAGAGCAGAGAACAGGTTCCTCATCAGGAGTCGGGGATGGATGAGCTTTCTGAAAGGATGGGCTTAGATGAGACGCCTCACCTGCTGACAGGAAGATGGCCGACAGCGATCCCTGTCTGAACCTCAGCAGCTCTATCACATGGTGGAAGTGAGCTGAGGAGAGACCACGCACACTCAGATTCATGACCCATAAAGTTCTGGTTAGTGATGCACGATATGAAAAATGTCAACAAATACAGATAAATTACTGATATTTTTATGTTTACTATAATCTGCAGTTTGAGTTGGACGCAGTGATCATAAACTGATATTTAAGAAGCTCTGACGTATCTGTAACACCAAACAAACAGTTTTGGTTCTTTAAATATTCATTTATTTCATGTCGTAGAACAAAAATGTGCTCATTCAAATAAATAAAGTGCATCTCTTGAACATTCAGTAACAGATGTTACGACTTATCTACAAATGTATCTGTTTAAATATGAAATTATATGCACTGACTAAATAATATCGGTTGATAATATCGGCCCAGTTTACCGATATTTGAAAAATAGACAAATATCCGATAATATCACCGATATATCGTTCATCCCTAGTTCTGGTTTGGATCTTTGGAGCGAAACGAGCAGGTGTGATCCTAGAGGAGATGTGGCTCCAACAGGCTCAGCGAGCGCACGTGGAAACACTGATAACCACCACAAGATGTATTTCAGTTATTTGTGGAAATGTTCTGACACGTCGTCGTCTTTCAGGAGGAACTACACCAGTACAGACACAATGAACCACTTCAGCGGCGCTACTGGTTTTCCTCACCGACTCCAAAGAAAAGCGGGCAGGTGAAGATGGCGGTGAAGGGTCCTGCACACGGCACCAACATGGGCAGCATGCAGGCCCTGAAGACCAGCTCCTCCGTTAACGGCGCCACCACCTGGTTCCTCAACCAGCGCATGTCACTGAGACACAGCATCCAGAAGCACGGATCTGCAACAACACGCGCAAAACACTGAAAACACACACACACACATGGAGGTCAAAGGTCATGTTGGGCTGTAAGGAAGCTCACCGATGGCCACCCGAAACCCGTCTATGAAGGTCCAAGGACAGTCCATGGCGACCTGTATGAGGGGTCCCAGGAAGAGAACCTGCAGCACACAACTGGTGTTTAACCACACTGGGGGAGGAAGATGCTTAGAAACCATCATTCCACACACAGAAACATCTTTAACATCAACATTTACATTATTCGTTACCCATAATGCATCGCTACAGCTAAAAAAAAAACAAAACAAAAAAAAAACAGTGTCTCTAATAAAGAACAGGACATCCTGGTTTGTCCACTTTGATCCGTTTCTACAGGTTTACTGCAACACATTCACACATAAATATAGATCTACATAAACATAATACGAGAAAAAATGGAAATGCACATATTTCATTCTACAGTTTCCCGCCGCCATGAACAGAAAATGGATGAATGGACTTTAACCCGTTAGTTACAAATAATAATAAAAAAGTAAGACATTAAAAAAATGAGTACATTTAATTGTAGCTTGTGTTTGAGACCCAGCGAAACGTCAGGATTTACTGTTCAGGCATAAATATTCACGTTTTCGGTTATTTATACTTGTTTAACTTGAACGATGGGAATCACACATTAGAATCTATAATAAATATGATTTATTTTATAAACTTATTTTAATGAAACAAATCTGGTATCGGATCGGTACGGGACAGAAACAGATGGTTTGGGAGCAGATGTTACTGGAACCAATAAGCTGCTGGTGCACCAGCAAGGCTCCAGTAAAGCAGCTGGTCCACAACCAGAACACTTCGTTTTAGACTAAACTTTTCAGCGAACTTCTCAATGTTCTGTTGGACCACTCCAGAAATTTCCACTTTGTGCCAGAACCAGGCCGTCACCTCTGGAGTCAAACAGAACCATTTGGCCCATCATTTCTAGAACAGAACTAAGCAAACATGGCCGCCACCACTGGAAGTAAATAAACTGTGGCTGTGTCCAAATGTGCCCCCTATGTCCTAACCCCTCATTCACTACATAGTTCCCTTAATTTCATTGTGATTTGGACACGAAGCTCACTACTTTTTCTCTGTCGCGCATAACATGACCACCAGCTGTAACTATGGCAACCACAACTAACTTGAAGGTTACGATTCAAATCCAATCTAATTTCGTGTGAAATTATTTACTTATATTGCATTTTATTCGTGCTTTGTATCATATTTATTCAGCAGAAAAGGGATAAAGAATTATGCTTTTAGTTTTTTTGTTAAACGTTTTTTTTATGTTCGTATAATTTCCGCCATTGTAAGCTCCGACCCGCAATGCATTGTGGTCTATATTGACCCGTCTAGTGACCATCAGTGCTCACTACTTTTCAAGATGCATTGTGGGTAAT
>JBAMHX010000006.1:18093824-18110801 GCA_037177515.1 Pseudomugil tenellus | reverse complement strand
GATGGCATGACAGTAGACTGTCCTTCTATGTGAGGACATTAACCAGCGATTCCTCCGGGAAAATGGAGGACGTCTATGTGCCGTAGTATTTGTGTTTGTAATAATAAACACGAAACGCCCGGACAAAAGATAAAGCTAATGGAGTTTTGAGGGCATCCATGTTGTAAACGCATGTGACGTCATCGCATTGTGTGTCACATCATTCTAATATACCGCATGAACACTGAATTTTAATATAAATATAAATGATTAATCAATAATCGAGCATTAATTTTCATGATGATTGATTAAGACCATTTAATCGAACGCCCATCCCTAGTCCGTCCCCAGCCAGTCGAGGCAGATGGCTGCCATCCCTGAGCCGGGTTTTCCCGGATGTTTTCCTTCCCACTGTCGCCTCATGCAGCTCAGGATGGGGAATTGGATAGAAGTCCAGACTGGATGCAATCTTTTTTGGTTCCCTTACAAAAGACTATTTATCATGAATTGGCTCAATTTGATCTCTGTGAAGCATCCTGAATTGAAGCGCTTGGCTAAATTTTTTCTAAATCTGTGTTCATGACGCAACTCGCAGTCTCCATTCATCATTTGAGCACAGGTTTTCTCCTGGTACTATAAATGAAAGGTTCCTACATAAAAGTTTTAATTTAGTCCTTATTGTGGTATTTTCACTAGGGATTAGCAAGATAGTCATATGATTTAGTCATTTGGTTCAGAATAAGAAATTGACATTTGCAGCTTTTTAATAATAGAGATATTACCCAAGTAAATACGTTGGAAGGCCAATGTTGATGCCAAACGTCTCAGTGGTCAGCATTTTCCGCTGGACAGAGGTGTGGGCTTGGTGTTTAAAAAGACACAAATTTGTCCACTTGCTTAGCTGACGGGTCACGTGATTTGCGACTTCTGCTTGTTTCACATTAAAACAGTGTTGTAATATAAATAAAAAAAAGTAAATTTGCCGGCAAGAAAGACAACAATGGAGAAACCAGTAGAGTTTTTTTAAACTGGAAGAAAACTTTTGACAACAAAAGAAAGATACCATTTTAGCTACTAGATCCCAGATCAATAAGAGGTTAATCACATGATACAGAGAGTTGCTAACATGACGGTGAGATTTTGAGTATTCACAGTTAATAAATGAAAGAATAGATTAAAAACCTACTTCTGATTGTTAGTGGTGATTGTTAATGTGTGTTCAGCTTAATTTCAGCATCTTTAGCTTCAAAGCTGTTGGGTTTTGTCCGTCATAAAAACTACTCATTCACATTGTCAGTATGAAGTTCTGCAAGACGAGGAAGATGGTCTAGGATTAGTTTCAGGTACACTGCAAAAACTGGCTTTAAAAAACAAGAAAAAAAATACAAAAATTAGCTCAATTTTCCTTGAATTACGATACAATTTCTTGTTCTGTTGGCAAATCATTTATCTTATTTCAAGGAACATTAATCTATCAAGAATTTCTAAAACAAGTAAAAAAAAATCTTAAAAAAACCTACTAAGTAAGAATAATTATCTTCCGTTTAAAAAAATAAGCATATGTATCCTTTATTTAAGATGTTTAATCTTACTTAGATTTTAGTTTTTGCAGTGTATAGACGCAGTAAAAGCTCAGGTGGACAGATGCAGCAGGGTGTCTTTATTTCTGTTGCTTAATCAAGCCAGCATTCATAATACACAGCGACATAATAAGAAGCTACAGAAGCTTTCAGCACTTACAGAACCAGTGACTGGAACACACAACAGTGAGGCTGAGGATTGAAACAAAGTAAACAGAAACATACAAGAAAAAAACGGTCATGGCACTCGTGTTCAGTGTCTATTCATGATAATATTGCTTTAAAACACGTCTTTCAATCCTCATGGCTGTTTATGATGATATGGTTCCACTGCATTTAAATATCAAATATATTCCTTTACGTGTTTATGTTATTGCTAACATCAAACATAGCTAACATTAGATATATATTTTTATTCTGATAATATTTCAATTGAACAGTACAAAGTTTACAGAAAATAACAGTCCTAGTTTGGCAGGATTTACCGAGATCGGTGGAGTGGTAGGCCACACGCTTCATAACAGCACCCAGACCAGACACCACGTCTTCAACCCCTCACTTATAACAAGCCGGAGGGGGCGGCTTTGCTTTATGGAAAACAAACAAACTCCATAAGTGATAATTCAGTGCAAACATGACTGTAACACAGAAGTGGAGAGAGACTTATAAAAATAATTCATATTTGCTGTTTTTATGTTTTTTCTTGTAGCTAATTGGGCTGTGAAAAAATATTGATATACCGATATATCGCAATATTTTTAAGAGATAATATGTCGATATCCAAAAGAACTGTATCGATCTTTTTATGAGCATGTTTTTACTCATGGGGCAGATTTTAATTTCTTTATTCATCTTGAACACAAAGTTTCTTTTAAAATAAACATCCCATTTACTAAGCTTTGAGTTTTCTTACTATTAAATTCTAGTAAAGGAAAATTGCAATTTATCGCCTTGTTTATAGCATCACGACATATCGCAATATATTGTAACACACATCGTATCGCCAGATTCTTGCTGACACACCCCTGGTAGCCAACGGTTTTATTGTAATAGTTTATTTTTGAGTCTTAATATCTTGAAACATTACACATCGAGTTCAGCTTCTCCGTTAGAACATCAGATTTGTATTAACTAAAGTTCTATACTGCTTAAATTTAGAGATTTGCAGACAGGAGGCGGGGTACTTCATTGACACGTCACCAGCCTTGCAGGCTCAACACAAAGAGCAACAACCAATCACCCTCACGCCTAGGAAGAATGTAAAGTCTCCAGTTAACCTAACGCGCATGTTTGGGTGGTAGAAGAACCCAAAGTTCCTGGAGAAAACCCACAAACGCATAGAGATCATGCAAACTTGACACACTCGGCTGCTTCACCCCTCCCTATCTGAGGTGCAAACCAGCAATCTGCTTGTTGTCATAAGATTCGCATCATCTCCTTTATGCGTATTGCTGTGTGTGTTGACTGTAGATGGCAGTTCGACTATTCAGGACACTGACTGCGACTAGCTTGGCGGTAAACGGTTGGTGAAGAAGCGAACGCACCTGAGCGTCTCTACTGGAGGACATATTTCCAGCTTCCTGTGGTGTCTGTCCTCTCTGTCCCCAGCAAGTCGAGGCAGATGGCTGCCTTACCTGAGCCGGGTTCTGCTGGAGGTTTTGCCTCCCTGTTACAAGAGACTTTTCCTTCCCACTGTCGCCCCGTGCTTGCTCAGGATGGGAGATTGCATCGAATGTTGATCAAAGCCAAGATTCGATACAATACAAATAATAATATACAAATAATAAATATACAAATAAAGTTGAATTGAATTGTCTGTTTGGGTGAAACTGTTGAAACGTTTGGCCCACCACAGTTTGGGACATGCACTGGGAAGTGGTGGAAGCAGGATTTCTATTGGATGAACGAAGCTGGAGGAGCTGTCACTCACTCAGCCTTGGACACATGCAGTCCTCACATGTATTATACAGAAGGTACAATCCTTGTTTTCATATATAGTTCTTTTTAAAGCTTGGCTACACAGCTCTGAGCCATAAATAGGAGCTTCACATGCCAACAGAGACACTTTGCTGGGACAGCCTTCAGCAAATTAGGGCACTGACATTAATAGTACACACACGAGTTGTTTGCTTCACTGTCCCTGTGAGGACACCCACTAGTGTACAGCCTTACCCTAAAATCCACTTTTAGACAAGTCCAATGCTAAAAGCTGGCTCCACACAAACACAGACTCACACACTCTCTCTGACACAGACACACAGAGGTTAAAAGTGGAGGCAGAAACATGCATACAAATGAAAGATGAACGCACACTCAGGTGGAAGCAGAGTCCTGGAAAGCTATTACCAGAATAAAGCAGCGTAGAGACACGATAAAGCCGAACCAGTAAATCAGGCCAGCAAAGCAAAGGACATGTGGTCCAGGAACCTGCCACCAGGGGCCTCTGTTTACCTCCAAGAGCCAAACGAGAGTCTGTGCTGCTTTCACTGTTATTATTAAATGAAATGAAAACAAGCCAACAAGAGCAGGATTGGACTCTAAAGATGACTGGATCCCCTAACCGTCCACATCGGCTCTGGATCAGATGAAGAACTGGTGGTTTGTTCGCACGTTGAATACGAAGCACATTCATACAGATTTCCTAGTTACGTAACGTTGGGCATCTCTGCCTCTTCATCTCCTCCCCCTCAGTTCTCTTCTCTCCGGCTCTCTCTACCTTTTCCCTTCCATTTTCCATCAATCCATGGCATCGGGCTGGCCGGCGAGCCAGAGGCTGAGCCAGCGCTCTGCCACATTATCTCACTGCTGAGTGAATTACTCGCCTTCCATTAGACTAACAAGAAAGCAGTAGGATGAAGGTGGGGGTGGGGATGCAACTACGAGCTGGAAGGGCGAGAGAGAGGGAGGAAGCGTGAAGGAAAGGAGAAGTTAGATGAGTTGGATGATAGACGGAAGGATGTAGAAGAAGAGCTCTGACACAAGAGAGGAAGACAGCAATGGAGGGCTGGAAGACAGCAGAGGTGGGTGGAGGCTGGTTAGAGAAGATGACAGCCAGAGAGGAAGATTAAAGGAGAGGAAGACAAAGAGGTGGATAGAGGAATAAAAAAACATAGAGACAGGAGGAATGCTGCATGAACTGTACTTGTATAGCACTTTTCTAGTCACGTGATGCCCACTCAAAGCGCTTTTACACTACATTTAACACACACACACACCTCTTCTATTGTTACGCAGAGCGTGCTTTCTCCTACCAGTCCTGATAAGACATGCAACATGGGTTCCAGTGCCTTGCCTAAGGCATCACACTGGTTTCAGGCGGTCCGGGAAGCTCGGAAGCAGTCCACTGACTTTCAACTTGGTAGACGGCTACTCTTCCTCCTGAGCTACAGCTGCTCCACAAGCGGAAAGAAATGGGAAGATGGCGGCAGGACAGGAAAGAAAGAGGGAGATGGACAGATGAAAAGAGGACAGGACAGACAGGAAAAAGGGACATCTCAGAGAGATGTTAATGTTTTAGATGGACCGGACATTTAACGCACACACACACAGTTTCTGCTTCTTTTCCTGCGGCGCTTGAATGCAGCGCCGACACGAGTCTTATATGTGACACAGTGTGTGGCTTCACAGGCGGGAAAAGCCAAGACAGCTAATGGGAACAGTGGTCCTAAAATACAAAAAGGAAGAAGAAAAGGGACAAAACGTCTTCAACAGAAACTGTAGCTGAATCCAAAAAACATCAAACTCCTGATTCTCTGGAAGGAATCTTCTAGAAAACTAAACATGTTGACAGAACTGAGCAAAAAAAACAAAATAGTAAATTAAAATGAAACACAATCGAGGTAATGAGATTCCTTCTGTAATTCCTCCAAGTTCCCTTCATAACACACACACACACACACAGATGAATCCATAAAAACACATCAATAAATAGAATAAATAACACAAATAAAGAACAGTGCTTGAGTTGGTGTGAGTTGTGAAATAAAAGAGGTTCATTCTCTCTGCTGAGGCTCTCAGAGGTCGGCGCAGCGCTCCTGCTTGCTGTAGTGGTCAAACTGACTCTTCCAGTGCATCATGTAGGACGACCAGCGGTGAAACTCCACCTTCCACTGACGCTCGGCCTCGTCGATGTTGTCTGAGGAGGAACAAGGAAACTGACGTGAGAATTATGGAGGTTTTAGAGCAGCAACTACACAGCAGCTGTGTGATTTCCACATGTTTCTATTACTTAATATTAAGTTCGACTTACAGTGTAACACATTTAGACTCATGCGATGTACAACCATGATTTCTGTTTCTGTTTAAAATCCAAATACAACCAGAATATCATCATTTTATTCTTTTTAATATAAACAACATATCAGATGCTCAAACAGACATTTTAGCATTTCATACAAAAGTTATATACTTTTAATATTTACTTTTAATCTGATGGCAGCAACCTGTAAAAAGTTGGAACAGTTGCAACAAAAAGCTGGAAAACTTCAGTACAAATTTCTGGAAGAGAATCTGACAATTAACTAGAAATGATGCCATTGGAGGCGACGGCTAGGGGAATAAATATACAAATATAAAAACATTCAGGTATAACATTATTATGTGACACATCTTCAGGTCATGACCTTTCATTTGCATTTGATTTGAGGTCAATCCGATTTCAGAGATATAGCCAAACGTTTTCAGGGTTGAGCGCCCCTGGTGGCCAATCTGAAAATGATAAATCGCTTGATACTGCATCAGTTTATCCTCTCTAAGATACCTATGCACATGCAAAACATTAATAATCTAAATAAAATATTTTTCAAGTTATCAGGTTAACAAAAGGTTCTACACCGGCGATCCGGGAAGAACCATAATATCACCAACACTCCATTTGGGGATGTAATTAGTTTAATTGGCCCCAGATCAGTAGCATGACTGGGTATAAAAGGAGCATTTCGGAACTCCAGAGTCTCTTAGATGTGAATATGGATAGAGATTCACCAATCTGGTTATATCCTGGGTCTGAACCACCACATCACCACTGCCTCACAGTAAAAACATCACAGTTTGGGCCTGGCATGAAGCAAAGTGGAAGATTGTCCAGGACTATAGAGCAGCTAGAACCGTGCATCAGATCAGAAAGGGACACATTCCTCTCCTAAAACTCCAGCCACTGATCTCTTCCCAGACATTTATAGACTGTTATTAAAAGGAAGGGTGTTGCTGAAATGTTAAACATCACCCTGGAACAGCTTTTTACAGATGTGCTGCTACTATAATGGTTTATGTACAGGGTCACAGAACTCAAACACAACACAGCTCCACTCAAATCAAACCTTCTAATCAGCACTTCCTACATTTGTTTGGGACAGTCATGTCATAAAGGATGCTCTCAAGCCCATACAACCTACTCCTGCGTAACCAAGTAATTACAAAACCATGGCAGATAGAAGTGGACATTTATTTCTACAAGTTAACACTAACAAAGACTCTGTTGCCATTTCACCATCCTGAACACAACAAACATCCTTCTGAAGGCAAACAACTCAATCTGCTGACAACCTCTAGACTGAATCTGGGCTGTCTTACTTGGCCTGAGCACCACATAGCAGATTTGGAAGACATACTTCCTCCAATTTCCATAAAAACAAGAAAATTGATTGCTTAAAGAAGTAGATAATATAGATATAAATATAGACTCGATATAAGTTTGAAGACAGTCTCCAGATCAGCCATCCAGGCCAGGTTTATCTGCACCACATAGCAAGTTATCCTTTAGTTGGATAACTCCATGGGCAGATGGAGCCTGTCCCAGCAATTAGCAGGCTAGAGGTAGGTACTCCCTGAACAGGTTGCCAGTCCATCACAGGACCAACACGGAGGAAAACTCACACATACACATACTACTACTACAAACTACTAACTCCTCCACACAATTTAGAATTACCAATCAACCTAATATTCTTGTCTTTGGACGATGGGAGGAAGCTGGTCTGCCTGCAGTGAGCAAACATTTACAGAAGGAGAACATACAAAGTCCAGTTACTCCACAGAGACAGGCCACTGTTCAGACCTCCCCCTCTGGTAGGACTGAGCTGAGCCAGTACCATGATGAAACCATTTAACCATCTTATACAATTGTATTGCATCACATACTGCTGCGTTGACCCTATTGTGTCGTATAACCATATTTAATCATATATTATTGTCACATTTAATGATATTGCATTGTATTGTATCATACCGGATGCCATCATACCACAACATACCAAAGTATCATGGTCCTTTACATTGTATCACATCACATTGTATCATGTTTCATTGCATCACATTGTACTGTATCATCATTTCTCATATCATAAGATAAAACGAAAGCCGAATTCTTTATTCCAACCAGGAATCTAAATGTTGAAAGAGGTTGCAATAAACTGAATTAAAGGCAGAATTTAAATCTCCGAATGAAGTCAAATGTTTGTCTACCAGCACCAAGCAGCAGGTTATTGATCCCATTAACATGTTCTGTCTCTGTGCTGTAGAGTCTCAAAAACCAGACTGAAAATGAAAAGTTATGTATATATTTACTACATCAGATCATCTTTGCAGTGATTAATTTTTTTCTTTTAACTTGACTCTAAATGTCCTTTAACTCATGTCTCTAGTGTGATATTATGATAATATGTATTGGTCAGAAATCACATCTAAAGCTTGTGCCACCATGCAATGACCATCTCTAGTACAGAATGAGAAGCCTGTCCTGCCTCAGTGTTCAGACTATCCATATTTACCAGTGATGTTGAGGAGACGTGGCAGGAAGCGGTTCCAGAAAGCGCACATCTGGTTGCGGAGACCTTTGTGGATCTTCAGTGGTTCAGTGTTCAGTCCCACATGCTTCTGCTCACTCACCGTGAACAGAGGCCAGCGTCTCCCACGGTCACTCAGACCTTCGTTGGGGTTTCTGAGCATCAGGAAGATACAGAGGAAAAGGAGACACATAGGTCAAACGTTGAAGATGGAGCACTGACATTGATAAACTGCTGAGTGTCAGCTGTAGACATAACTTCAGTTTTACATCTGAAAGAACAGCAGCTTTAAACTGATTCATACAGCAATAACTTCAGCTATTAACCTTCTTTTTCTACTCTGATGATGAAGTTTATCATGTCACAGAGATAGTTAATAAGCCTATATATATTTAAAATTACTATTTACTTAGTGATTGTGTGTATGTACGAGTCTAGGCTTGTTTAGCTGGTGGAATATGCTAATGCTAACTAGCTTCTAAATTTTCTGTCATAGTTTTTCTCAATTTCCAAACAAGAGGCGTTGCAACAGCGAAGTCATCTCTGTCATCATACAACACAAATGCGTGCATGACAGGTTTTATAGAAGTACGGCCACCGAGGGGGAAGCTGGGATATTTCCACTGGCTGTTACTGCATATACAGTAAAACAGCCGAGTAGAGAGACTTAAAGCGCAGGAGTGACCACAGATGGAATAAAGCTCGAGTACATCCAGGTGTATATGTCCTCGGCTACTGGCTACTACATCTGGGGGTTTTAAAGGGTTGACTTCTCTGTCTCAATATCATATGGTATACATAATGATATTTACTCTGTAGCATGACTGAGTCATGATTTTAGCATGCATTTAGCATGCAGGCAAACTTTATGACAACATACACAAACCACTTTATATAACAACATTACTTACAATCCTAGTGGCCGAGTAGATGCTTTATTAGGGATGTCGTTTTGTGATGTAGCTTATAACATCGTAACACACTATAATCCTACATCTGTTATGATATCATTAGCACTAACGGATTTAGCAACTCCCCCCTCGAGTCCAAAAACATTTTAGGTTTAATAGGTCAAGTTTAGCCTCATGACAACTGTAAGGGGGATGATTTTTTTTAAACTAATCCATTTAGATGTTTTTTTTATCTTGAAATTCGGCGTAATTATGTGCTTGCCCTTTTGATTGACACGTATCCAATAGCGAAGTACAGCACAACCGGGTTTTTAGCTAGCTAACAGTGCATCTTAGTTTAAGCCCACCTACTTCCATTAGCAGTTGGCTCCCATTAGATCTGAGTTAGCTCAGTTAGCTCTAAGCTACAGACAACTCAGAGTTAGATAGTTGCCAATTCTCTTTTCCAACAGTTACAGTCCCCCTCTAAGCTCCACGTCTTTTGCCAATTTTGTATTTTGCGGCAACGATACCATGAGTAAGACTGCTAAGATGGTGATAGCGAGAATAGCCCACAAAGCTTCAACAGATACCTACTGGAAGATTTCCTTCATTTTTTATAGTGGTCTATTGGAGCGTCATATTAGTGGAACATGATTTATAACCCGGACTGAACATAATCTTCATAACATGAATCATAAAACCATCTGTAATCAGAAACATCTTCAGGTTCTGTGAAACTAATTCACACCAGTTTAACCAGACAAAACTAATCCAGGTCCGGGCAGATTGGGTAGGATTGGATTGGCGAGACTAAAGCTTGTTACATACTCCATGAGAAGCGAGAACTGAGTTCTTGTTCTTGAGGTCGCAAGAACAAAAAAAAAGTTCCTGTTCGGCATGGCATTTATACTCCACAAGAAGTCATCCTGCCGAAGTGTTCATACGGCCCCCCCACTCTAGCATGCTTTATGTGCACGTCCAGCCACTGCAGAGACAGATAAAGGGCCGGTACTGCCGGTTTTCGACCTGGGTCCCCACTCTTCCTCTGCTGAATTCTGCGTTTAGCTTTGGCAAATTTGTCGCGAAGGTAGCACCACTTCCTTCTGCAGACGCTTTCGCTGACTGCTAAAAATTTTTTTCCACGAGCTGCTAGCCATGAGCGTATTTTTATAAGTTGCCAGTTATAGACTCCGTCTACAGTATATGTTGTCTTCCGGCTTTTCCAGACCACGACTTCTTATGAGGAAGTTTATCTCTTTGGATGAAACTGGTTTAGAGCTTCAGATGTTCTGGACCAGCACAAGGTAACACATTAAGGACAAAACTCATCAGATGTTGGACTGCTGTTGGTCTGATTTAACTTAAATGATCTAAATTGACAAAGCGGATCAACCACATGGTATCAGTTGGCGATGTGCCGTGTCCTCTGTAATGGACTCATTAGTTGTTCCTTACCCCGTTCGTGCGAAGTTGGCCCAGTATTTCATCATGCGTCGGCTCAGCTTCTCCTCTTCCAGGGTGTAGTTTAGCCGCTTTTCCAGTGGCAGGCCGAGGACAAACTCAATCTCGTAGCCGTGGATCACACCCATCCACTCGGGCCAGGCCAAGTTGGAGGCCCGGTGGTCAAAGAGGTAGAGGTAGACTCCTCCTGCAGAGAGAAAGGAGAACATGCTCCTTTAGTGTTGAGTGGCTCAAATTTCCAGTTAATGACGCAGATAGTTTATGTATTCCACCATTGCCGGTTGGGGCATATTTAGTATGTGCCAAGGAATCCTTTGCAAGCACTTTTTCCCAGTCGGACCAGTAGGAACTGCATCTGGTTCAACAAAGCAGGCTGAAAACTCCAAGCAATTGTCAAAAAGATGAGTTGAGCTAAGATAAGCAATGGCGTTCATCCACAAAGGGCAGAACTGGTAAAATGTAAACAGTGTTGTATTTAGAAGATTTTTTTTTAACTCAGGAACTGTCATTTTAAATACTTTCTGTAATCATTATATGAAAATCACATAGCCATGTGAATATTATTTCTAGCTTTTTTAACGCAGACCACACTACAAAAACTGGCTTTAAAAAAAAGAAAAAAAAAACTACAAAAATTAGGTTTATTTTCCTTGAAATAAGATAAAATTACTTGTTCTGTTGGCAGATAATGTATCTTATTTCAAGGAACATAAACCTGTCAAGAATTCGTAAAATAAGTAAAAAAAAAATCTTAAAAAACCTATTAAGAATAATTATCTTACTTTTAAAAAAATAAGCATGTGTCCCTGATTTGAGATGTGTAATCTTACTTAGATTTTAGTTTTTGCAGTGCAAAATGAATACACAAGTGTTTTAAGGGAAGTTAATTGGTTTACTTCACAACAGGGTTCCAGCAGATGACAGCGGTCTCATCTGTTTCAGAGACATAAGGGACAGCGATGAAGAACATGTACCTAAGCCAGGTGATGAAAGCAGCAGTGGTAATGCAAAAATAATGTTTTTTTTGTTAGCACATGGCCATGTTTCTTAATGTAACAATGAACATATGCTGTGCATTTGATGCAAATAACTTTTTTTCTGCATTTTTTAAATTGGTAATTATTTTCTACAGCAGGTGACGAAAGCAGAAGAAGTGAGAGAAATGACAACCGGAGCAGCAGTCATGATGAACTTTGCTGTTTCCACGTGCTTATATAACACTAACACTAGTTATAAATGTTGAAAAGTTGCAGTGAGGAGACTGAAAATAGATTTGTTGCATCAATAAGACCATTTACATCCTGTTAGAAAGTTTTTTCTTTCTTCTATAGTTTTTACCTAAACGCATGGCGATGTAAACCTGCATCAAACCCACAGCTATGCAATGTGCTATGGTCAAATGAACAATCTCAACCTAATTTATAATCTTCTTATAGAAAATTACACCTCCACCGATCATCTAAGGCCTAACTACATTTCTGATCCAGACTGATAAGTATTGGCCCATGTCCCTGGCACATGGAAGCATCCCCAGAACTGCTTGCATCTGATTGGCTGGGCTTCAACCCTTCAACAACTGCCTGAGGTAACACACATTTCTCACCTTGTGAATTCCCTGGATTATTCATCAGGTTGAAGCCGCTGCCCATGTTGGCTTTGAGGGCATGGTGCTGAGCGTAGGTCCGAGCAAAGTGGGAGAGTGGACAGATGACGTTATGGTCTCCCACAATGTCGTCCAGGGCGTCGCGGTTCTTCACCCCGTTGTTTTCGTCCATCCAGTCGGTGTATTGCAGCACCACGGCCTCCAGGCCGATGTCATTGGCGTGCGGGACGCTCATCTTCACACCTGGCAGGTAGATGTGAAATATTCAGAGGGTTCTGTCTGCTAAGGATCCTACAGGACCAGGATCAACCCCGCCACATCATCACATCTTACACAAACATCTCTGAAATGACTTGTAATCACCTTTTGGATGATGTTTTTATTCTGCTTCCTCCTCTACTTCATACCTTCCAGGAAGTCGTCTCTGGAGATCAGGCTGTCGTTGTCCTTGCTGAAGCCCGGCGCTCCGTACAGCAGGAAGTAGGTGCCCTCATCCTGGTTGACCCCAAGCAGGATCTGGGTGTCCTTGAAGTTACCAGAGTTCAACATGGCCTCAGGAGTGTCGGGGAGAACCTCGCCATCCACGAGCGGCACAAAGGAGAAGCGGAAGAGAGCTGACCAGGGCAGAACCTGCTCAGAACCAGACAACATGGCTTAATCCAGTGGTAAGGAAAACACAGGGCTACAGGGCTGAGGCAGCAGGATGGCGAGCACCACTGCTTTAACAATAAGATGCTTTCAAGTACACAGAATAATACAGGTTTTTTCTGTACTGGTGTTTTATCATTCCCCAACTGTTCTTACCAGCAATTCTGTGGCATTCAAGAAAACCTTTGTATCCTGACATGATGGATGAAAACAATGTTCCCAACTCAGTATAAATGCTACAAATATTCAGGAAAACTGAGAAACTGGCACGTTTAAACAATGCGTTTATGTGTTCTGTGGTTTAGCTCATTAAAATAAAACATTACAGTAATGATTTAGTCCGAGTAGTAAAATTACTTCTGGTAATTATTAGTTATGAAATCTGTTCTAATAAACTGGGTCCTAACATAATTCATCTTAAAGAAAAATGAGGCTATTTTTTATTTATGTCATTGAAAATAGTTTGAGTAAAGCCAGGCTTTAAAGTCACATCCGCTCCTTTTAATACAATAACATCATTCCATAAACGTCCAGGGCACCTGAGACTCCCAGTTCCACATACTGAATGTTATATTTAATTAACATTTACTTTGTTTTTTTTCCATCTTTTTTAGAAGTTTCAATGTGAACATTTATTCTACACTATGAGACTTTCCTCTTCCGTTACAGCGTTGCAGGGATACTGGTCCTGAAATAGCTTGAGGTCAGACTGCTGTTTGCTTCATATGATGTGAGAGCTGCAAATTAACTTAAATCTATAGAATCTTGATACAAAACATCAATTGCACCTAAAAAAAATAAAAAGTGTTGTAACTGTGTGATTATTAATAACCTATTATTACCATTATTATTATGGAAATGTGGTTTTCCCTCATCTGTTTTACTGCTGTCTGTCTCTACACATGCTCTCTCAGTCTCATTAAGACAATTTCTATGAGGAAAGACAAACAGTCTACCAACATGTTCATGAATCTGATGGAGAGTTTTCTTAAAAAAATCTCTCGAGAACAACTTTATTTAAGAAGTAGATGTTGACAAATGAGGTTCAGCTACTATTTTTATCTTCTAACCTCAGCTCGTCCTTCTTCCTCCCAGTTCCTTATATCCGCTGTGTTCTCCTGGTTTTTACAACTACAGCTAAAAAAAAAAACCTGAATTATCCCCAACTCTGGTTTGTGGAACCAGGACGTGACTGTGATGGTTCCATCAGGTTCTCCTCTGACTTTGTATCTCTGTGTGTTTATGTCTGGTTTTCAGAGATATTTTCTCATTCTGTTTAATCCTTTTCAAGACATCTTTATTTGTATTAGCACTAATTCACAACAAAGTAATCTCAGGGCAATGTATAGATAAATCATTACAAACACTCTGAATTCATTAAACCAGTTAATACGAAATAGTAGTCTAACTTAGGCCTGTTACAGTAAGCAATAAGGCAATTAATTTCACAATAATAAAAGTGAGCGCAATAACTTTGCCGCTCGCAATAATTTTAGTTTTAGTTTTTCTCGCTTTATCAAAGACTTGATTGCAATAGGTTTCACTATGGTGCATCATAGTTTAATTCAGAGGCAGCGGTTTGCCTACAACGTTGCCAACAAGACAATATGCTAAAGGAGATCAGACGTTCATTCAATTTTACTCTGCCAACTTAGATATGTGGTCAAGTTAAAAAACATAACACTATGTAACCGCTGACTCGACCCTGAACTACAAGTGTTTAGAGACCACATTTTTTCCACATAACTAAATTACAGAAACATTGGAAGATCACACACTTGTTATGGTTTATAGATTTTGTTACTTTTGTTTTGTAGACTTCCTCGTTTCCTGTTTGCTTTGTGTTTCTGTTCAGCTTCATTAGTTCACCTGGTTTGATTTTGGTAATTGTTTTCACCTGTGTCTTGTTCAGTTGTCAGTGTATTTATACCCTTGCTTTTCTTTCCCCCTTGCCGGTTCATTATGTTCCTTGGCATCTTTCTGAGGTCTCGGTTTAGTCTGTGTTTTGTTCGTTTATTTAATAAATCTAATTCCTTCGCATTCCACATTGTCCTCCTGGTCTGCATTTGGGTCCATATCCTCCAGCGCTTCCTAACAAAACTAGTCTGTACATCAAGTTAAATGTTATTTAAAAAATTATGTCTATTCTTTGAAAGGGTGTACATAGTCTTATTACAGCATTGTTGTTATAATATTAGTAAAAAAAAACGGTCTGAAATGACAACATTAATCGCTTTGCGCAATATTATCGTTTATCGCAATTAATTCTGAGAAAATTAATCGCCCAACTAAATATTTCATTGTGACAGGCTAGTCTAACTGATCCTGTTTGACTGAAATTTAATACGTTTTCTGATTAGCTGACCATTGTGAAATCCGAGTGAGAGCTTCATGCAGCGTCTGCTTTACCTGCCACTCCTGGTCGATGAGCTCCTGTGGCTGTTTATTGCGCAGACAGTCCACCAGCTCGGTGTCGTTGCCTCCATTGCAGCCAACCAGCTTGCCCAACAGTGTGGCCCGTCGTCGGGCCTCGGCAGGACTGACCGAGGCCCAGGGACAGTTAGGGACCCCGCTCTGAAGGATGGCCCTTGTGAAAAGAGACCTGCTGTCTGGAGACAACAGGTGAAATCCCACCGAAGCAGCACCAGCACTCTCACCAAAGATAGTCACCTGTTGGAGATAATGAGGAGGTCAGAAAGTAGATTGGTTCCTTCCTATTGTTACAGAGAAGAGGCCAGAAAGTGATGGAGATATAAACCTGTTTTGGGTTTCCACCAAAAAAGTGGATGTTGTCCTGCACCCACTGCAGTGCCATCCTTTGGTCCAGCAGACCCACGTTCCCAGGGGCCTCAGATGTGCCGTGCAGAGCGAGGAAGCCAAAGGCACCAATCCGGTAATTCATGGACACTACGATGACGGTCTCAGTGTGAGCAAGATAACGTCCGTCATACACATCCAGCGAAGAGGAGCCACTGTAGAACCCTGTAAATGTAGAGAGGACAGTTGTGTGTAGGACAGAGAAACCCACCTTCACAACCTACTAAGTTGGATTGAACATACCTCCACCGTAGATCCATACCATCACAGTCAGGTTGTGGGGTCTGGGCGAGGAGGGCACCCAAACATTGAGGTACAGGCAATCCTCACTCATCTCTCTGTTGGGATTCCACATCTCGCTGCCCTGGAAACCAGGGAATGACGTGTCCACAAACTGGTAACAAGCTTTTGGGTAGTCGGTGGCTTCAAATAACCCTGTCCACGGACGTTTTGGCTCTGCAGGACGGAAACGTCGTTTTCCAATGGGTGGTTCACCGAAAGGGATGCCCAGAAAAGCACTGACATAGCCTCGGTCAGGCACCGGCTGACGGATGCCTCGAACTCGACCTGCACGTGTCTGAACAACAAGGTCGGCCTCAGTCTGGGAGAAGCAATCAGGGATGAAGGACAGGAGGAAGACTGAGCAAAAGAAGAGAAGAGTGGAGGGCCACATGATGGCTGAAGCTGTGATCTTGACTTCCTGTCTGGTTTGCTCTGCTTCACCTCAGATCTGCAGAGGACAGAGAGAGAGTAATGTGATCACAGTACAGAACCATATTGGAGAGCAGACAGAGGGAGGGGCAAGCAGATGAGAACAAGCATGAGAACACAGAGGCACCAAGAAAGTCTGGAAGTACCATGGATGAAGTTTCAGAGATCAGTGAAAGACAGGAGGTTCAATTTAAAAAAAAAAAATTACATGTACGATCTGTCACATTAGCACATAAATCAGAACATTACTGTTGAGATTCAGGGCCATTTCACCCATCCACCACGACACCAAACAGCAGAGTATCAAATGGTTTGTTAAGTAAGATACTGTTAGGGTTTTGGGTTAGTTGCGTTGGGTTCCTGTTTTATTTTGTAGTTCTTCCTGTTTTGCCGGTTGCTTTCTGTTCAGCTTCATGTAGCTCAGGTGGCTGTAGCTCAGGTGGAAGAGCAGTCGTCTTTCAACCGGAAAGTTGTGAGATCGATTCCAGGCTTCGCCTGACTAC
>JBAMHX010000006.1:18078122-18092847 GCA_037177515.1 Pseudomugil tenellus | reverse complement strand
TTGTGTTCACCTGTCCCTATTGTTTTCTGTCACTTGTTTCATATGTATTTAAGTTCCTTGGTTTGTCTGTTTAGTTGGGGGATCATTACATTAGTACTTAAGTTAGTCCATCAGTCACCGTGTATCAGTTTTGGTAAATAAATCTGTTAAGCTAGATTTATTAAGAATAAACAGAGTTCGATGTCCTTAAGCCAGGCGATGGTCAAAACCAGGAAGACACGCAGATTGGGATCCAGGAAACAGACGTGGAACAGAGCCCAGGGAAAACCAATAAGAAGCGTGGGTCAGAACCAGGGAGTCAGGTCGATGAATATCCAGGAACAGGTGCGGGTCAAAACCAATGAATCAAGCTGAGGGTAATCCAGAGGCAAGTCGAGGTCCAAGTGAGAAGGTAATCCAAATAAGCAATCCACAAGGCAAGCAGGTGAGTCGGAGCAAGGGAAAGGAAACAGGATGAGGAGCCGTGGACGGGAAAAGGCTGAGAGAGTAGACAATGTCCGATGGGGAATGACTGGAGCAGTGCAGGTGATCAGGCATGATGAATCTGCTGGGAGGTGAAGGTGATTGGGCTGATTAGGTCCGGAGCTGGAGTGTGGCAGAGGCAAGGCATGGCAGTTTACACCATCCCGGTCAGAAAATCTTCTTCTTTGCATTGGTAGGACACATGTAATCATGATTACATAATGAGAAAAATAACTCAATAATAAATGCTTACCAGGAAATTTGTACATGTTATTATGTGAATGACAACTGGTCAACAAATTCATCAGTAAATTTAAATAATAAGAACCCGTTTGTTAATCAGCATAAACATCCAGAGGCGCTTCCTGACATCCAATGACTGGTAATTACTGAAAAGCATGGGTTAAAGACAAATAAATAAATGATCACTCTCACACTACCAGTGGTTGCCCTACGATGGACTGGTGAGCTTTACAGGGTGTACCTGTCTATCCCAGTTAATTGGATTAAGAGGTATAGTATTCACAGCCTGCTCGGCTCTCCCAAAAGCACAAAGATGGTGAATATATCAGAGCACAACATTTCCCTCTCCTGCCCCACCCCCATTAGCTCATGGTACAGTGTTATGAATAAGTGTATAAGTGTTCATGATGTCATTCTTACTACCCACCGCTGCTATCTACAGGTGAGGGTAGGAATATAGGTCGCGTGGTAAATTCAGAACTTGTACTCCAATTTAACAACACTCCCTATCCATTACTTGACCTGCAGATGAGCTGAATCTGTGGTGTCTGCCTGCACATTAAAGAGGATTGCTTGATTTAAGTATTAATGTAAAACCTGCTGGAATAATAACATATGAAATCAGTTCTGCTCCTTTATCAGAGTAGAAAACCTCTGCAGCAGTTCTAAGTACAATGTGAGTACATGTGTGATATTTGAGCTGCAGTGAACTAATATTGTTACAGTCAGTCACAGAAAATCCCACTTCAGCTGCCACTCCCTCCGTCCATGTTGGACGTGCACGACTGTCCTCTGGTTTTTGTTTCTGAGAAAATAATGACTGTGACACACAGCTGTCTCCTGTCCTCTAAAACATCTCCAGGCGGATCTCGCCACCGTGGCAACCATACGTTACTAAACATAAACAACAGGTGGAGGACAACTGCAGCATAGTGACTCTTTTACCAGCTCACTTCAGCAAACCTCAGAGGCTGCAAGAACGTCATTTATACCAGTCCCCCCTCCACGCATGCCTTACACATTTCATGTCTGTAAGCAAACATATTGATTCAGTCATAATTAACATAGTAAGTAAGTGATCAAGATATTTTATTGAATATCTGATGAGACTCTTCAGATGAGTCCAACACGCAGCAGATGAAATTAACTGGACTTAACTGGGATAGACACATGTTCCACAAACACCATGACGATCGTATTGATCAGGATTATTCACCATCTGCACCAGAAAGAAATAAGCTAAATAAACAAATCACTATAAAGCCCATTGCACACCGAGTGGTGGCTGTGTTCTTGCTATCAGCAGGCTTGCACATTCAGCTGATCTGAATCGGTAACAGATTGGCCAGCAGTGGCTAATGAGAAGGAGACTATTTATTCTAGCTGGGGGAGTCATTTCTGCATCACACAGCACCTCATTGGATCATTTGTCTCTGTTGCATTGGAAAGCCGAACAAGTAGCTTCTCTAAGCTGCTGCTTTATTACATTAAATGTTTCTTCCTCTGTCTTTAAACAAAGATATGGAAGTGTTAGCACTGGAGAAGCTAATGACTAGCATGCCTGACTGATGACCCATTATTAGACATTCTCTCTGCAGTCTGTAACTATGTGTGAATATTTGCACTGATAGATTGGTAACTATTATACCAAAGCTAATGCCTGTCACACACATTTACTGCTTTTGTTCAATAATGCCAAAGTTAACTAAAATTGCTTGCGTTAGCGTTGCCTGGTTTAGTGCGGCTAACTGTTGTTGACTTAGCTGTTAAGCCACTAACAAGACAAGAACAGCTGATTTCTCTCCAGCAAAAGACAATTTAGCTTGCTGTGACTTCCTGGGGAAAAAAAGAAAAGAAAAGAACAATGAAACCAAAAGATGGGTTGTAATTTTAGATACAGAAAAGCCCACTCAGGTGGAATCATCGCCACTAAGACAGGCTAGCAGAGTGGGTTTATACATGCTCAGATAAGAGCTGTTTTGAAATGGATTTAGCCAGCTGGAACATGGATGGAACCACTATGCTATAGTTTTAATTTTTAAGATTGATGATGAGTAATTTCATAAAAGCATCTTTTGCCAATAATTGCCACCAGTTTCAGTTGTCGAGAAACCTGTGTCCAGGTCTTCCATAGGATCAACAGATTTTATATGCCTTTTCATGTGTCTGGACAGAATTGTGCTTGTGACAAACTCATCTGCTTCAAGTTCAGCCCCTCCCCTAGTGATGTGAGAGAAAATATGCTAAAAATTTTTAGATTTAAGCTATTAAACTGGTGCATATAAATTGTAGACACAATCCTATAAATGTAAGGTCTCAACTTGTGTACTTTGCAGAGAAAGTGGTGACATGTTTACTGTGAGAGAGGGAGGGGGGGAATTGCTAGGATAGAGAAGGTGAAGAGGTTTAGAATGGGGGTGTCACGCTTATTAATAGCAGTGACAGCTGCATTGCCTGAAAACAGGGAGGAAGAAGGGGGGTACCTGTTGATCTACTGCAGGCTTTGGATGCTAACAGTATCTATTCAACAGAACAGACAGGTTTGGGGGGGGGAGGAGGCTGCAACACATCTAATTGTATTAAATTGGATCCCTGAATGCTTGTTGTCAGGTTCTGATGTTCGTCGGAACGATGCGGGAGGATGCGTGCCAGTGCGCGCCATATATAGGCATCTTCTTTTCTCTGCAATCACTGTGTCTCTGGCATTCAGCATGTTCTCTCTTCCACTGACCTGGGGTTGGGGAGGCCCCCGTTTTATATGGGATGCCCAAGTTGGATCAACGCCGTCCGAATTGCGCAAACTCTTCATGCCATTGCGGGAAGTGCGTAAACTATGCACTAAACTATGTGTGAACACATCGTGCCAGTTCGTGTCAATGCGGACACTGATGGGCACGCATTCGTGAACTATGCGTGAACTAGACGTGAACAGTGCGGGAGTCTTTCGGTTCGTGCTCCAAAATGCCACGACAAAATCGTGGCCAAAAGTCGTGCAAGTGTCAGCCTACTGTAAGTCTCCATTTGAGCTCCACATTCAAATAATAGAGTCTGAGTTTAGTGGAAACATCATGAATCCATCCTGCACAGGATGAGCGGCATCTTCTTCCTCTTCAGGTTGTGTATTGCTGCTGATGTCCATCTCTCTACGAGCACAGTATCCATTCTCCTTAACGCTACTCCTAGCAGCATAAGACACCATGTCACAAAGATCCAATCATCTCCAAATGCTTTTTTCAACATGACAACGAGTCACAGTACTCCAATGGTCTCCATAGTTACCAGATCTCAATCCAATAGAGCAGCTTTGGGATGTGGTGGAACAGAAGATTCTCATTGTGGATGTGCAACCAACACATCTGCAACATCTGTCAATATGGAGCAAAATCTCTGAAGATCATCTCAAACACCTTTTTAAATATATGACACCAAGAATTAAGGCAGTTCTGGAAGAAAAAAGGATTCAACCTGTAATGAGTCAGGTGGGCAGTGATTGTAGCATCATGGTTTTCCTAACATGATCTCATCCAGTGGTTCTGTTGTGCGGTCTCCTCCAGGCAACCTCCGTACAGGCCATGATACCACTATACTGCCAGCTTTAACGAGAGAAGCTGCAGTTCAGGGTAGGAGATGGTAAAAAAAGCTTTTGTGATGTAATTGATTAAGAATTAAAGCAGATTTAATTTATAACACCTACTCTGATACCTGACAGCATCCTACTCTGTATGCCACATTGTAGCATCACATTGGTGTGGGTGAAACATTAGATGGCTGACATGCAGGATGGAAAGTTGTGTTGAATCCTCAGCAGCCACTCTGTCTACATTTCATTTCATTTATTTATTTGTTTCACACATGTAGTACTGTACAATCATATTTCCTGTCCATTAAACTTTTTGTATTTAATTGAATACTACAACCATGCATGAAAAGGAGCAGGAAGAAGAATAAATTCTTATTAACACCTGCCCCACATAAACAATTACAAATGGGCACTTCCAACCAAAAGCATACACTAACACCATTTTATAAAATGAAACAAAATTACACAAACAAAATAGTATAACCAATGTGAAATACCTCAAAATAGAATTATTACATTTATAAATACATTGTATTTTTGTGCTCAAATCCTGTTAATTTAATCTTTTTTTATACTGATTTATGATTTCATTCTTACAACAGCTTTGAATTGATAAATATTTGTACACGCTTGAAGATTTTCCTGGAGAGAATTCCACTTTCTCATACCTGTAACCGAAGGACGCATTTGCCTTTGTGTGGTTCGAGCATACTGATGCTTAAAATGAAACTTTCTTCTACCCCCTCACCCCTTTCTGAACTTAACAAATAATCTTTGAAGTTTAATAGGAAGCTGATTGTTTTTTGCTCTAAATAAAATGTATAATGTCAGTAGATTCACTATGTCTTCTAATTTTAATGCTTTAGATTTTATAAATAAACTATTTGTATGCTCTCTGTTATTAACGTTATGCATGATACGTACTGCTCTCTTCTGAAGTAAGTATAATGGTCTGGTATTTCTTGCATATGTATTACCCCATACTTCTACACAGTAATTAAGATATGGTGAAATTAATGTAAAATATAATATTCGCATTGTTTGATAATCTAAGATGTATTTCACTTTACTCAAAATAAAAATACTTTTGACCATGTTCTTTTTAACATGTTCTATATGAGATTTCCATGTTAAAATCGGATCTCTGTAACTCTTTCTATACATACTCCATTTATCGTTAATAGGGCTTCTTTCTCCTTAGGACGATTTTCAAAAATCATAAACTTAGTTTTTGCAGATTTTTTCAGATTTAGAGACAATTTGTTTACATCAAACCATTTTTCTAGCTTAGTCATTTCTACTACCATCCTTTCTGACAATTCTTTCAAATTTTCTCCAGAACAATATAAATTCGTATCATCTGCAAACAAAACAAAATTTAACATTTTTGAAACATCACAAATATCATTCATATATAAATTAAAAAGCTTGGGTCCTAAAACCGAACCTTGAGGGACTACATGCTGCTTAACATGCTTCCTTCATATTTATATCTGGCAGAAAACTTAAGGATGGAAAACATGGACTGCATCTGCAGCAACGAAGCTACTTTAGGTGTTCACCTGGCACAGCAACAGCACATACTTAGTTCTGGTGTGACTGCTTCATTACCACAGGATGGTGATAAAAATAGTACCACTGGATTGGTGGTGACCCACTGGTAATAAAAAGATTGAAATATTTTTATTTTGACCCATAGGAGGAAACCCAGCTCTGCTTCAGAGCCTACTGCAGAGACAGACTGGGATTAAGATTCATGTTTCATTATTAAAAAAAAATAAATAAACATCCTTTCAATTTCTATGCCGCTGGGTCCAGTTCAGAGTCGCAGGAAAGCTGGAGTCTATCCCAGCAAATGGGCAGATCATGGACCCACAGCACATCACATAGCTGACACCTAGAGACTAATCATGCAAACCCACAGTTTGGAAGCCAAAGTACTCAGACAGAACATGCAATCTTTGCACAAAAAGTAGGCCTGTCGCAATAAATTTAATTTTCTTTACCTGGATTTACTGGATTGCAATATGTTTCACTACGATGCATCAAAGTGCATGAGGGCAATTCAGAGGCAGCGATGCCTTTGTTTATAACGTTGTCTGCAAAATGACATACTGAAGAAGATCAGACACAGTTTTACTCTGAGGTCAAGTTAAAACACGACCCCCTATATGAGCAACACTACGTAACTGCTGAATGGACCCTGAACAAGTATTTAAAGACCAGATATGTTCTGGATAATCACACTGCGGAAACCCTGGAAGACCATAAACTAAATGTTCTTTAGGAATTAAGGTTTATTCCTAAAGGAGTGTAGTTTGCATTGTTATAGCTTTATTATTAGTTGAAAATTGTCTAAAAATTACAACATTAGCGCAATATTATTGTTTATCGCAATAATTTCTGAGACAATTAATTGCTCAGCAAAAATTGTTATCATGACAGGCCTACAAAAAAGTTGATGTCTGAAGCGCCTCCAGCCGAGACTCAAACCAGCAACTGTCTTACTGGGAGCGTGTGGTGCTGACCGCTAAACCACCATGCAGCTCATCAGCAACTTATTAATATGTAAAATATCAACTGTTACCATTGAGATTATTTTGAATGTCTGAATTTTTCCGGCTGATTGGAGGTCAGGATGACCCTGGGTGTTTTCAGAACCAGTCAGAAGTAGATACAGCTTTTCTTTGTAGTCTCTGCTTCTTTTATCATTTCTGAGTATTTATATTTAGATATGATAGGACCGTACGCACTTCCTTTCTGGATGCCAGTGGAGAAGCTTCACTTTTTGTCGGAACTTGGTAACGAAATGAGTTGTGAGTGTGTGGAAGCAGTCCTCTTTCCTGATTGGTTAGCTCACCCTGCAGTGTTTATCCTACAACACTTGTACTTGCTGCAGTGAAACCAATCCGCCTGTGAACTTCATACACAAATTCCTCTTTCTAAATTGAGAAGTGACACACTTTCTCCTCACCGAGCCCCTCCTCTCAGTGTCCATCTATACCCTTCTTACTTCCAAACAGAACAGAATTCCTCATTATCCCATTTTCCCACCAGTTGGAAACTTTTTTGATTTCTTGATGGAATTTATAATGTTTTTTGTTTTATTTATTATTTTATTAGCAAAAAGTAATAATTGATCATAATAACTACAAAAATAATAATCATTCTATGTTTTCTCGTTGGTTGAGGGCCCTGGCACATAAGTGGGTCGGGGGGGTTATGTGGGCAGCCAAATAAAGTATTTTTCCTTCAGTCCACTGTACTGTTCAAAGTTTTGTCCTATCAGCCACACCAGAGAGCTTGTTTTGTTGACAGTCATCATTTCAGATGGTGTTATTGCCTACTTTCTCATAGGAACATATGTTTGGAGTTTAGCCCTTGGTAGCTAAAGCAACTGCGGCCTGTTCAGTGCATTTACTGTCAAAAAGGAAGAGATCCTGGACCCAATACAATAATATAAAGCCGCACATGTAATACCCTGTAACTATAGTAACAAGTCATCTATTATATTTATTCATTGAGCCTCACTGAACACAATAATGAAGAAAGTAGACTGTATATCTTCACTAATTATAATTTGGACCAGGCAGATGTCATTCACCATGTGCATCCTGAGGTTACAACCTGTTATTTGCACTTGATTTGAGGTCAATCGAACAAATAGTTACAAAGATTGGGTCAAAAGAGTGATTTTTCAGTTACAAAGGTCCACCTGGTGAAAAAATATTGAACAAAGCAGGTATGATGTCATGATCGATACATCCTGAGGTCACGACCTTTTATTTGCACTGGATTTGAGATGAATGAGACAAAAAGAGATACAGCTGTAAATATTGTTTTTCGTACATAAAACGCCACCTGGTGGGGAAACCATACATCCTAAAATCTCGAAATTCAAGCCAAGTCGTCCGTTTGGAGATCTAAACAAATATACGGAGTATCAAAATCAAATTGTAAAAATTGTTTGAGTTATCGTTTGGCGGTTATATTATTTATTTATTTGTTATATTATCCCTGACACTCAAATTTCAGAAAAATTCACAAATTTCAGTCTCTGCAATGTGAAGGTTAAACCTGCAGGTGTTTCATTTAACCAAACTCTGTACCTCTGCATCGAGCCATCCTTCATGAAGATCTACGCCTGTAAGCTCCTGTGAATAAACCCTAACCCTGCATAGATTGGGGTTTGCTCAGCTTTTCATTGTCATTCACTGACCAACCAAATAATCAGTCTGGTGGGTGATGAATGCCAGCAGGAATGGTATCCTGCACCTGAAGAAGCCTCTGCCTGAACACGCTGTTATGCTGAACAACCTGCTGTGTGGAAACAAAGACTTTGGGAGCACATGTGGGGATTTAAATAATAGATTAAAGGCAGTCTGCTGCCAACAGGGAGCCGGTGCGTCTCTGAACGATGTTACAGCAATTTAATAAAGGACATAAAGCGACTGCGCTGTTCCTCAGAGTTATGTACAAATATAATGTAGTTGGTATGCAACATGCGTCGCCACACATACGTTGGCCAAGCGACGGCCTTGGCAGCCACTTCAGCCTCCTCATGCAGGAATCATGTGACTGCAGCTGTGTGGAAAATAAGGTCTGCCTGCATGATCTAGCAGCTGGTGTAGAGGATTAAAATAACTTTGATCTAAAACAGGTAAACTGGCAATCTATATCAGACACATCCAGCCGGAAGATTGTCGTTACTTATGCTACGATGCATTAATATCACTACACACCTAAAACATTACTTTATGTTTTGTCCCACAAATAGGCTATTTGATCTATATATGTATTTCTTTTCCACTTGTGCATAAATCACATTAAAGATGATTGCAGAAGTATTCAGCGTCATTTCAGCTTCCCTACATCATAATCTACTCAGCATTTGCTTTATTATGAACAGGAAATAAATCTAAACCTAACTGTCAGCTTTACAGAATCATGTGTTAATGAACTCTTGCTGTAATAATTAACTTATTGCAGTGGGAAAATGACACATAATATAGAATAAATGTTAAAAATAACATTTTCCTGTAGGGTAAAAAACTTTTAGAAACTTAAACATTCATTCGTCTTCCCTCCCCAACTGCAGCTGCACGTCATCACAAAACAGACACACACCTGTCCTCACTAAGAAAACCAGATCTCTCCACCGAAGTCGTTACCAGACGTCAAACTGTTCCTGATTCCTTCATTGATCATTTTCCAATCCGATATCCTTTTAGTCATTTAAAACCTCTTTGGCACAAGTTTCCCTTCATAAACACGACACATCACGGACTATTTAATAATCTCATCACCACACATAAAAAGATTCGACCCTGAAGCGACGTAGAATCTCGTCCTCCGAGCCAGAAATCTCGCCTGATCAAACATAATGTAACAAAATAAAGAAAAAGGAACACAGCAACAACCGGAAAACACAACCCACAGGACGGAAGAGACATATGAGATGAGTGGTGGTGGTTGCTGCTCAACTAAAAACAAAGAAAAGACATAAAAAAGTTTGGAGACAGCAGTAGACGCTTTACAGTCCGCTGCACGTCGGCCATGTTTGTTATTGTTTCTATCTGCGTCCTTCCTTTACAGTCAGCTCACCAACCGTTCCATCTCACAAACCCGCGAGCGGCCAGCTTTTTCCCATGCGGGAAGATTTTTGCTTGTAAATATTGAAAAAGTTTAATACTTCTGATTTTGGAGCAGATCGCCTGGACAAATGAGCTTCCAGCAAACCTCAGACTGCAGGATCATTTTACTGGATAACCTTATAAGACTCTGATGGACTGGCGACCTGCCTCTCGCCCAATGACTGCTGGGAGAGACTCCAGCTACACGCGACCCGGAATTGGATGAAGCGGTTAAGAAAAAAAACGATAGATGGACCTTATAAGACTACCGTATTTTCACGACTATAAGTCGCCCTTAAAAGTCGTAAATTTTCTCCAAAATGTCCGCAGCGCCTTATGGTGCGATGTGCCAAATCTGTTGTTGTGTGACTTCGGCAAAAACGTTCACTCGCCATAGACGTAGGAGAGGACAGAGTGACAAAAGGAGGACCAACACGGACACGGACCAACAGCTAAATAAAAGGAAGAACTTGACTATAAAACTTTAAAAGAAATTAATCTGACTAGCACACTCTTATGGACTTCTTGGCAGCGATCCAATGGAAACAACGAGCAGCGCAGCAGTGGGCAGAGACGACCGGCAAACTACCAGTGATCAACAAGTTAAATAAAGTTTTTTAAAAAATGGACCAGAAAAGGAAGCTGGGACACAGCAGCAATAAGCGATCCAGAAGAAACCCATATTCGCGGTGAACGGAGCTAAACAACCAGCACCGTGAACTCTGTCACGGTTAAGTTAAACCTGTTGATGGTGGCCAATACTGTGCAGAAGCTCAAAATAAAAGTAACACTGAATCTGGTAAGCGTTGCTGTCTTCTTATCTTACTTATATGCGACAGAGGAGGGGGGGGGGACGTTAGATATTAAGCGGGTAAACATTTGTGTTTTACCGATATGTTTCAACGTGCCCACGTCCTATAAAGTGCGCCTTATGTGTGTGTTAAATACAGGAAAAGCACCCGTAAATGACACTGCGCCTTATGGTTGTGAAAATACGATAATTTCATCCTTGGTTGAGAAGAGGGAACCTTTGGTCAATAACAAACCCATAATCCTTGTGAGTGTACAGCTTTACACATTATGTTACAAAGAATATTGGATCCATTTTCTCTGGAAGACTAAATTTATGTCCTTTTTTGTCCCATTGACACCCATTTGAGTCGTCTCATCATGGTCGTTGTCTCGTAGTAAAGATCTCAGCATGTCCACTAAACAGCCGAGAAGGTCTGGATCAGCCTTTCTGGACATTTTCCTGAACATATCTGATGTTCATATGAGAATGTTACAGAGGCGGCAGTGAGTCAGTCATAAACATCTAATGGCCTTTTTTTCCATTTAATTTGTTGTTGCAACAAAATACTGAACATGAGCAGATACAAACCCGCTGCATGCAAACAGAAATAAATATTAAACCCAACAGAACCCACATCATCGATCCGCTGAGACGTCGGTGAGCTCTGCCGACGGCCGGCTGCCAAAAGCCAATTTACTCTGATTACTTACAGATGCAATAAATTCAGACCAGTCAGATGCTGCTGAGGAGGAGAAAACACTGACTGCTGAATGTCCAAGCAAACACACACACACACACACATACCCTTTCAACTGCTGGTAACACAAATATCTAACAGGCAGAAAGTCAATGCATTTAACCATGTAGACGTGGTGAAGATGGCTTGATGAAGTTCAAGCTTTTTACGTCATGAATGAAGGAATGAAGCGACTTGGCTATTGGTCTGAGTATTTCTGCTGATCTACTTTGGTTTTCGCACACAACTACATCTCGGGATTACATAGAATGGTGCCTAAAACCTTCCAGCAGATGGGCTAAGCAGCGGTAGACCACGACAGGTACCTCTCATGTCAACTGTAACAGGAAACTGGAGCCTTAATTCACATCAAGAAGATGGAAAAATATAGTCTGGTCTGATGAGCCTCCATTTCAGCTCCACATGCAGAAGGTAGGATCCAGGGGCGGAGCCAGAAAATTTGGATAGGGTGGCCCAACAGAAAATAGGGCGGGCCAGCTTTTTCCAGAGCAAAATGATTACTTGTCATAAAAACAAGACATCTAACAAGAATATTTCATTCTGCCTTTATTGTATAAAAAGCAAAATATAACAAATAAATAAAGAATAAAAAATCTACAATAATTTGAAATAGCAATCCAAATTTTACTTTTTCTTGTTTGAATGTTGTAGATCTTTTCAAAATGATTATTCAAAAAATTATAAAAGGGGCAATAGGGCATAAAGCTTGTTACATACTCCAGGGGAAACGAGAACGGAGTTCTTGTTCTTGAGGTCGCAAGAACAAAAAAAAGTTCTTGTTCGGCATGGCATTCACACAAGAAGTCACCCTGTCGAAGTGTTCATACGCCCCCCCACCCCCCCCACCCCCCCACCCCCCCCCCTCCACTCTAGCATGCTTTATGTGCACGTGCAGCCACTCCAGAGACAGATAAATGGCCGGTACTGCCGGTTTTCGACCAGGGTCCCCACCTTTCCTCTGTTGAATTCTGCGTTTAGCTTTGGCAAATTTGTTGCGAAAGTAGCGCCACTTCCTTCTGCAGACGCTTACGTCCATTGATAAAGTTTTGGCTATTTCTTTCCACGAGTTGCTAGCCATTAACGTATCTTTATAAGTTGCCGGTTATAGACTCCGTCTACAGTATATGTTGTCTTCCGGCTTTTCCTGGTTAAACCTCCTTCAAGTTTCTGACCAATCACAGAATACTTCTCACAGCACCTTGAGAAAAAAAGTTCTGCCAGTCCGGTGTGTCGAGAACTGTTTTCAAATACATTCGCAAGAACAAAATGACGTCATTTTCTTCTCAGGGCCCCGAGAACAAGAACAAATTTCTCGCTTCTCGTGGAGTATGTTGCAGCCTTAACTGTGTCAGGGTGGGCCTGGCCCTGGGCCAGTCAGACAAGAGGGAGGGCCTAAGCCACCCTGGCTCATATATAGCTCCGCCCCTGGTAGGATCATGCATCCATACGGCCTTCTATCATTCCAGGCTGCTGATGGAAATGTAATGTGTGGGGGACAAACATTGGGCCCATTAGTACCAACTTGGTTTATCTCTTTGAGCTGCAGTTCTCCGCTGATTATAGTAATCCCAGTTTCTAGACAGGAATGGTAGAAACTGGGCATTTATATACCATCCAGAAAGTGTACAAATGTGATGACTCAGAGACTTTTCATAGTAAACGCACAGTAATCTATGCCAACTGCATCATTTATCACATTTTCAGCACAAAAACCCATCGTATTACTACTGTGTAGCTATGATGCTTCTATTTTCACCTGGAAATTATGATGAAGCTACTTTCTTTCAAACTTTTCACCAGATTATTGGATGGTAAAGTCCAATTAGGAGCAGCAAGAAGTGAGAGAAGTTATATTTCTGTTTGAAAAGAAAAAATAATGCTCGTCTCTGGAAGAAAACATTAATATTCATGGAGAAAGCAATCAGTTCGTGTGAGTATAGTTGGTAAAAAGTACCATAAATAAGTATAAATAAAAATAAATAGCTGGAAAAAATATGTAAATACTTTGTCTTGAGACTTGAGAGGATGATGTGCAGATGAGAAACAGCTTGGGTCACTGTGGATCTGTGTTATCTATCCCTATAAAATAATAAATAATAACTGTTTAATGCTTTGATGTTTATGTGTTTTTTCTGATGGTACTTTCATTTTACATCAATTTAGCCTGAAAATCTGAGAGCTGAGGCTGTTGTGTAATAATGTCTGGATGAGGGCTGGGTGGGGGGGGATAAAAAGCATCAACACGCACCTTTTAGACAGCCTGTGACCCAAAACATGTGCACATGTTGCACACGGTAAGGTGACACCATCCACACACATGCGCATCGATTTCCAGCCTACTATGAAATCCCACTTCCAGCCCGGTTCGGACAGATCAACCCAACCTCTATGACCGCAGTGTGTTTGGTGTGTTCAGGTGTGTGTGTGTGCAGCTCGTGCACAGGTTGTGGGCAGCAGATGAACAGTGTGTATGTGCGCCTGGCTGCAGCGCCACAAACCCGCTTCAGACTGGTTCCGTGGCACCGGAGATGACTCGTAACCATGGTAACCACTGGTGTAACAAGATTAATATGAATCTGTCATGCACGCGCTGTTTAATGTTTCCAGACCAAACATGTCCGGTAACGTCTTCTTATATACATGATGGAGGAAATAAATTCTGTTCTGCCTTACCGGCTCGGCGACTCCAACGGACCGGTCCGATCCGGCCTGTGGCCCAGTGAAAAGGGTTCCGAACAGACGACCGTCCGAGGAGCTGTCAGAGAGCTGAAACTGCAGGAGGAGGCTGCTGCTGCTCATAAATACTGCGTGGAAACAACGCCGAGACTCCAGGTATCGCGAGAATACGTGCGATTCCCGCTGCCAGAGACAATCAAGGTTAAAATCCAGAAACTAACAAGAGAAACATCTGGTGGAGACAGTCTGGTAGATGTCAGGCTTTAAATCAGAATTATTTAGATAACTGGTTGTTTCCATACATGCGCACAATTACTATATTACACTTCCTGGTCCAAACAAGTTGATTCTGTGTGAAATGGAAAGAAAAACCAGAATAGCATCAACCTATAATTTCAGTCATAGTTGAACATAAACATCTGAAAATTAAAAACTTATTTTTGATGTCATGGCAGAATCTGTCAAAAGCTGTAACGGGGCAATGAAAAACTTAACAAGTACCTTTTACAAATTAAAACAAACACATTTGTAGGAGGATTTCAAAACTAATTAGCTTCATTAACAACATATGTATATATGTA
>JBAMHX010000006.1:18008328-18019193 GCA_037177515.1 Pseudomugil tenellus | reverse complement strand
AATGGAATGGACTGGGGAATGGGAGGACTGGGGAATGGAATGGACTGGGGAATGGGAGGACTGGGGAATGGAATGGACTGGGAAATGGGAGGACTGGGGAATGGAATGGACTGGGGAATGGGAGGACTGGGGAATGGAATGGACTGGGAAATGGGAGGACTGGGGAATGGAATGGACTGGGGAATGGGAGGACTGGGGAATGGAATGGACTGGGAAATGGGAGGACTGGGGAATGGAATGGACTGGGGAATGGGAGGACTGGGGAATGGAATGGGAAATGGGAGGACTGGGGAATGGAATGGACTGGGGAATGGAATGGACTGGGGAATGGAATGGACTGGGAATTGGAGGACTTGGGACATTGGGGGATATACCCCTCGCCGTTGGTTCCAACATAGACTTTGACATTAATTCTGTAGTAGTTTAAACTTTTCCTCACACAGCAACACTTTGAGAGAGTAATTCATGCATTAATGACCTCTCAGCTAATTTTCTATAATGCTCTTTATTTTGGGGGGAGCCAGTCTTCCCTTGCACGTCTCCAGCTGGTCCAAAATGCCCCTGCATGCCTTCTAACTGGAGTGAGAGGGAGCACATAACCCCATTCTGGCTTCCTTCCACTGGCTGCCAGTGCACTACAGAGTTCATTTTAGTATTATTTTATTTCTCCTTAATATTAAATCTGCTGCTACTGGACGTACTGAGGTTGAAACAGATGAGTAGAGTTTTATTCTTTGACTTTTAACCCATTGTGAGGCTGTTTATGTTCTAGTGTGCTGCAGTTTGTTTTATTTCATATTTATTCATTTAATTTTGGTTCTATTTGTTCTCTTATTATATTAATCTCTTATTCTTCAGAATTTATTGTTTGCATATTTTCTTAATAGCAATGAACATGTATTTTGCTTTTATCTCCTTGTTTGGCGTTTTGGTTGATTTTTGTTCAGAACGAGTTGCTTTAAAATACAGTTGAATTGAGAAATATTGTTGTAATCAAATGTTTATGCTTCAGTTCAAACTCCAAACATTTCTGTAATGACAAATAAAAATCTGGGACCTTTCTGCATTTGTAGCTGCAGCATCAGGGGCAATCTGACCTGGATGCCAAGGTAACCGTCTCTATGGCAACAGAACATGTCTTGAATAAATTGCTGTTTAGTTTCTGGACATGCCGCAAATCAGCCCTTTCATAAAAGGAGCCAATAAAGCTCAGAGATAAATAATTGCTTTAGTCTAGGATTATGTAATCATGTGCATTAAAACAGGAAATCATGCTTTTAGTCTTATTTTCACAATAAAACAGGATTATAGTCCTAAATATAAAACTTCAGGACTCCAGTTGTTGAGATTTTTAATATGTCCACATGAGATCCATTTTTTTTTATGTATAACAGTTTGATGGGGGAGGGGGGCGGGGCTTCCTTTTATAATAGATCAGATTTCCGTTTGTATGATCTTCAGGTCTGATCTGCTCAGCGGTGTGGCGGTTAGCGCTGTAGCCTCACAGTGAGGTGGTTGCTGGTTCAATCTCCACCTCGGATGGTGGCCGGTGTGGAGTTGCATGTGCCCCCGTGTTAGCGGGGGTTCTCTCCGGCTTCCTCCCACAGTCCAAAGCCATGCAGCTGATTGGAGACTCTACATTGACCATAGGAGTTAGTGGTTGGTGGTCTGTGATGGACATGTCCAGCCTGCCTCTCTGCTGAAAACACTAACCTATTATCTTATGTCCCAGTTGACTCAGACCACTTTACTGTTAAATGGAGAAACCTTTTATTTGTAAGACCATTAAAATAAATACTTTACAGAATCCAATGTAGAAAACTTGAAACAGCGTCTCAAAAAAGGTTAACAATTCAAAATCATTTAGAGGCAGAAAAAAAACCCTTACATCCCATGATGAAAGCATTTTAATAATGAGCTCAGAGCATTTGGTGACATGGAGCACTAATCAGCTGCAGTTTGGTCCGTTCAGGTCAGTCACCCTTCCCTTCCATCCCACCCCCCCAAAAAAGTGACCATCTCCACAAAACATGTGCTGGAAAACAAAAAGAAAAAAAAAAAAAAAAAAAGGCACTAAAGCCTTCTAAGTGAAACTGGCGACTCACTGGGTCATGGATTTTTCATACTGGTGTTTATTGGATCAGTCCCAGAACTGGAACTGGAATACTGGAACGATGCCGTCTCTTGTGTTAGCATCACGGGGGCGTTAGCATTCTGCAGTTTAGTATTGGCTCTAAAAATTTCAATCAATGTTCTGTTAAAATGTTGAGGCAGCTGGGGTTCAGATTCAACTGCGTATGGAACCAGAACCAGTCCAGGAAGGTTTCCTTTCAAGACAGGCTAAAAACACGCCGAGATGTTTGGATGTAGAAGGTACAGTCATGGAGGAATTCAGCTCAGAAACAAGATTTTACTTCTAAAACAATAAGGACATGAGGAATCTTCTAGATCAGATCAGCCACATTCATGGGCATCTCCTCAACGGTGGTGTTGTAGAACGTCTCAATATCTCTCAGGGTTCGCTTGTCGTCCTCCGTCACCATGTTGATGGCCACGCCCTTCCTCCCAAAACGGCCTCCACGACCGATCCTGGCAACAAAAACAAAAAGTTAGAAAAACCCAAACCTAGTTTCAGTCCTTAAAACATGCACCGCTTACGTCTGACTGGACTGAACCGTCATTGTAATGGTTCTAAAACCAGTACTGGGTCATGTGCCGTACTCAGAACCATGAATGTAAGATCATTCCTCAGAGTTCCTGCTGTCTGGAAAAACCCAGTCAGCAGCACGTTGACTAGGTCACCACCACAGCAGAAGGTCTCCGAGTCAGCTGACACGCATGGATTTCATCACCATACAGACCAGTTCTACCACATCTGGCTGCCAACACACTGACCGAGCAGCCAGATGTGCTTTCAGCTAATTGTTAAAAGACGACTGTTAAAGCAGAACAAAACCGATGCAACTATACCTGTGGATGTAGTTCTCTCTGTTGGTTGGCAGGTCGTAGTTGATGACCAGGGACACCTGCTGAACATCGATACCTCTGGCCTGAAGAGACAAAGACTGGATTAAAAAAAACGGAATATGGACTTTATGGAGGTTTTCTGGGTCAGTTTGCAGACTGGGAATCCAAATCACCACCATGATGAGTGTGAGCTGCCATTTAGTTGTGAGTCCAGGACTTAGACCAGACTACAGTGGAGGACAGCAAGTTTTTCTACCAAGGAACTTTCAGTCCTTCACCAACACAGCAGATGGTAGGAGAGGGAACCTTGGACCGCAGAATATCTACACCCAGCGTCAGGCGTCTGAACTGCACACACTTACCAGCAGGTCAGTGGTAATCAGGACCCGACTGGAACCAGAACGGAACTCCCTCATGATCAGGTCTCGCTCCTTCTGGTCCATGTCTCCATGCTGGAAGGAAAAAAAAGTTCATAAGGAAGAAAAAAGCCCCCCTGCAGACGCCGCAGTCTGTCAGAACATCTCCTCACCAGAGCAGAAACTGTGAAGTCTCTGGCGTGCATCTTCTCAGTCAACCAGTCCACTTTCCTCCTGGTGTTGATGAAGATGACCGCCTGAGTGATGGTCAGGGTCTCATACAAGTCACACAGAGTGTCCAGTTTCCACTCCTGCAGAGAGCAGAACAAATGGACCAGGGGTCAGACCTACAGCCGGGCAGATTAAACTTCTTCTGTTGTTGCTCCTGATTGGACATTTCCACTAAATTAAGCTCTGATTGGTGGAGAGTTTGAAAGGAAGTGAGCGCATAATTTCCGAAGCTTTCTTGGCTACATTGCAGAATGAAAATGGACTAAATGGCGTTGGCATGGATCACTTGTGGGCTTAAAAAGTAACTATAAATAGATGCTTGCGCGGCATTTTTCCTGGATGGAATATAAATACCTGTGAAACGTCTGTAGATCATCTCTTTGGAAACTGGTTGCACTTCATGATGGTGCCCAGGTTCATCATGACGTGCAACGTCTATCGATCCAATAAACCGGACCTCACCTCCTTCTCCACATTGATGTAGAACTGACGGATACCCTCCAGGGTCAGCTCCTCCTTCTTCACCAGGATGCGGATCGGTTCACGCATGAACTTCTTGGTGACCTCCAGAACATCAGCTGGCATTGTCGCTGACAGCAGGACAACCTGAAAGCCAGGAAACAAAGTAGGACCAGGATGATGAGACCGGGAGGCCACAGGGAATAATCTGGCTCACCGATTAATCACGTTTTTCTCCCCAAATTACATAAAAGTAGAGCTAACAAGAGAACTAACATGAATAATTAGCAACATCTTCTGGTCCAGAAACTGAAGCGCAGTATTTTTCTACACTCAGAAGATCCATTTCTGGTTAAAAACATTGAAAGTGAACTTCCTCCTCTTACCTGTGTGCTGCTCGAGAGTTTCTGGAAGATCTCGTAGATCTGATCCTTAAATCCTCGACTCAGCATCTCGTCGGCCTCATCCAGCACAAACATCTTGATGTACTTGGAAGCTGGTGGGACAAAAGCAAACCATTAGATAAACTGAACTGGTTTTCTTCTGTTGTGGTCATGGAAAACTAAAGTTTAGACCCAATGCCGTACTCAGAACCATGAATGTAAGATCATTCCTCAGAGTTCCTGCTGTCTGGAAAAACCCAGCCAGCAGCACGTTGACTAGGTCACCACCACAGCAGAAGGTCTCCGAGTCAGCTGACACGCATGGATTTCATCACCATACAGACCAGTTCCATCATATCTAGCTGCCAACAGACTGACCAGTAATGCCAGTTCCAGCTAACAAAGACATGAAAGACCAGTTAGTCTAAAGCTGGGCAGACACTGTGCGATATTTTTGTCGTGGATAGTCGGCGCCTGCTCAAACTGTACGAGTGAAACGCAAACGTCAAAAGTTAGCAGCTCGCATTTTATGTCATCACACTAGACGACCCGATGATCAGACGCGACCTGATCGCTCACACTGTATGTCTGCACACGGCGCATCAGACTCTTGTATCCGGAAGCCCGAACCGAAGAAGGCGGAGGAGAAGAAGAAGAATCCGGAAGTAAAGAGACGCTCTGAGAAGAAAGGGATGCTTAAACTTTGAGCATGTGCGATGTGAGAGGTAACGTCAAATCGGCTCGGCTGCTTCTACAGTGCGATGTAGCGCCATCTACCCACGAGGGGCGACCAGAATTTCAAACACGTTTGATTTTCTTGCGATCACACGATTGTTGATCGTGAGCTGGTCGTGAGGTGTTAATCGCTTCTTGTTCCCCCATGTACACTACACGACACACGACTGAGCTGAAACTCGGGCCGATCTCCTAAATTGTCGCACGAGTGAAAAATCGTCAGTCTCTGCTCAGTGTAAACTGTGGGGTCTGGAACCTGCCCTGCCGCAACAGATTTATGTGTTCAGGCTAAACCCAATGGACCCATCCCGCCTACAGATCCGCCGAGAGGTGGAGACGAGTTGAAAAGCTTACACAGGTTTTTGCGAGTCAACATGTCAAAGACTCGTCCGGGGGTGCCCACCACGATGTGAGGGGCCTCGGCCTGTAGTTTCTGGACTTCACTGCGGATGTTGGTGCCGCCGATGCAGGCATAGCAGCTGGCTCCCATGTAGTCACCCAGAGCCAGAACCACTTTTTGGATCTTACAGGAAGGAATGAGAAGAACATTAAAGTAATGCAACCATGACAACTACAAGCTCAATCATACGTTTCAGACAGATGGATCCGACACCGTGTCAAAGTTTCACCCCACCTGCTGAGCCAGCTCCCTAGTGGGAGCGAGAACCAGAGCCTGAGTGCCTTTTAGGTCCACATCAATCTGCTGCAGGATGGAAATGGCAAAGGTGGCAGTCTTTCCAGTACCAGACTGGGCCTGAGCAATCACATCATAACCTGGCAAAAGAAACATCTCATTAATCCCAGGAGGAACTTCGGGTCCTTTACTTGCTTCGGTTCTCTTACGTACCCTTGATACAAGGGATAATGGCTCTTTGCTGGATAGCAGAAGGCTTCTCAAAACCGTAGGCATAAATTCCCCTGAGCAGAGTCTCACGCAAGTTCATCTCATCAAAACTGTCCACGATCTGGTTCCAATTGCTCTGCAGAGCGAAGAGACGGAACAAAGTCAGACATCCTAACTTTTTTCTTTATTTAAAAAAGAAAAAACAAGCAGATATTAATTTTTATCTGGATAAGGATGCCAGCCACCTGGCAGTACACTTCAGACACCAGAAGATGGTGGTAAACAACCTCTCTGTACAGCTCCAGAACATCATGTGTCATTGTTTTTTAAAAAAAAAGGCAGGGGGGGAGTCACAAATAAATTCCCAAGAACTTCTTTACATCATTTGTTCCTGGATTAAACTCCACATAATTGGTTTAAGCCACACTGATGATCTGACATCACCTCTTTGAGATTAAACGGATTAGGCATTTCATGGAAAATTTCTCACAATTAAATAAGATTAAATAAAATTTTAAAAAGCTTAGAACAATAAATTTCACATAAAACACCCCCCAAAATCCAGTCACCGGCTTTAAAATGGCTTCCTACAGACTGTAGGAACGGATGAGCAGATACTTGACTGAAAAGGTAAAGTGGACTCACCTCAATGATGCCATCTGGCTCCATGCCCTCTGGGCCATTGTCTCTGGGAAACACAATGCATTTCTGGTCATTATCCCATGAAAACCACAGTATTCCATGGAAGCAACATTTTTCCATGCCACATCAGCATACCAGTCAATCCATGTTAATTGCCCGAAATAAAGTAACCCCCCAACTCAATATCCAACAGATTTAGGTGCCAAATTATGCTTACATCTTACCATTACTGTTCCTATGGTTGATAATGTCAGACACCTTCATTATATGTAATCCACATGTTGAGCTAACTCTCAAATCCGCCATTTGTCCCCAGATCAGCTCATTAAAAAAGGTGGTCCTTTCCCCGACTAAGACACATAAAAGATACCCACCCACAAACGCGACAAAGCTTCTAAAGAATGAGCAGAAAACTATTTCCGTCCGTATCTGGATTAACTTGATTGATCTGATTGCGTTTGTGATGTAATTTTATGGTATAAAGCGGGAGAATAAAGAGGAGCTAACTGAGCTAGCCGCGGCCTACTAGCATTTAGCTTCCATAGCTTAGGCCCGTCGCTCGCGATCTTTTCACACAGGGTCACGGGGCAGTATCGGGTTTGAAACAAAACAACTTTATTAAACAAATACCAATACTGAACTCTGATAAATACACATAAAGAAACATTTAGGGAGAAAAAAGAAAAACCACCGAGCCGCTGCAGCTATTAGCGTAGCTTGCACTGCTGGTCACCATGTGGCCTCATAACGGAAGTACAAGCGTCTCGTTTTTAAACCACCTCTCGACGCGTTGCGAACATTAAAACAGTCTTGGTTCTCTCCGATCCAACCCCACACTGTTTTCCCGGACTATTTCTAGCCCAACAGAGATAAAACTCCATAACCAGTGAAGGCCCGGCACGATCACGTGCGAGTAAACGCGCCGGCTGCCGGCTCATTTCATCCAGACATGTTCTGGAAAAACCGCCGCCATTACTTCTACCCCCGAAGTGAATACCAAGATGAACGCTCGAAAAGGTAAGAAAATTTAGATACACGTTGGTTTCACCACATGGATTTACGGGGCTTTTTATTTTTTTTTATTTCCGAACGTTTGGGGAGCAAACGGGCCTAACGGCTAGTCAGGCTTAGAAATAGCAGGACGTAGTACTTAATGTACGTTTCCTCACAATGGTACACAGCTACAATCGCTTATATCTTGGCTTTATCAAATTAATTTCACGTAAAAACAATGTTTTCCACAGCAATAATAGCTGTAAATAAACTCACCTGTTATCATATTCTGCCGACATTATTCCAAAGAAAGAAACTGTGGCAGGAATGTCTTTTATACGCTGAACGTATCACCAGGCAATCTGATTGGAGGAGAAGACTGGCATTCAATTTAGAGCCCGCCCACGATAATGATGATTGGATGATAATACATTACGTAGAAGTAGAAAGGCGGGCCTTACTTACTTGTCTTTTAAAGAAACAGAAACATTTAATGAAACTAATATAATGCGTTGTACATTTAATTGAAAAGGTGTATCTGTATTGTATTTGTATTAACTTTGATTCCAGACAGTCAGAGAATTAATTTAACACTATTTCTGAAATGGAAAGAAACAAACAGCAAATATTTCTAAACATTTTCTGCTGAACAGTCACAGTGGCTTCCAGAACTGCTCTGTTAAATGTGACATTTTTCAGTTTTCACATGGAAAGCAAAGGCTTACACCAGATCTACCACTCCAACAAACAAGGGTGCTGAAAATCTATTAAATATATATATATATATATATATATATATATATATATATATAAACAGTAACCACATGATTTACAAATTGTATACATCAATATTCACTGGATGCTGCTCCAGGTCATGTGTTGCATCCCTTTCTTCTTTAATATAGTCCTGAAACTAGGACTCCTGTTGGATCGTTGGTTAAAGGTCTAGAAAGCAGACAGCAGTTGTGATGGATGCAGTATGTGGTTTAGCATAATCTTGATGTAATCTGCAGCCTTCCCTGGAAGAGATGTCAGGAGCAGAAATTGCTCTAAACGCTCATTTACAGCATTTTATGTTAACATTTGTCAAGTATTAGAACAATAAGCCAGCACTTGCATGAATATTTTGGGAAAACTTTACATTCATGTAACAGAAAAGCTTTAGGGATGGTATAAGAGATTTACTTTGCTGGGACTAATGAAGCATTTTTTTTAAATCTCATAACTAAATCTGATAGACCAACCCAAGCAGGGTTGGAGGTAATCCGTCTACTGAAGCTTTAAATGAAATATTATTTTCAAAAAACTTTCAGGACCTTTACTAGGGAGCTGATGAGGGTTTACAAAGTATCCCGTCTCACAGGAGAGAAAAATTCCTCTTGCAGTGGATGATTAAAAAGAAAAAAGTCTATACAACAGACACCTGAACACCTCAGGTGACCTGGACCAAAGTTCTGTTGAGCATCTTAAAACAAGCCAAAATATTCAGGTATAATCGCCCTGCTGCAGGATGCTGACCTAAACACATCTGCCTCTTTCAAGGTTAATAAATTACACCATGTGTTTGCCATGTTTTTTTATTCTTAGCAACCATTATGTGTCACTGAATATATAGAAAACAACCTGTCACCACAGAAAAATAACGAAAAACTGAGATTTTTCAAATTATTTTTAATTATAAAAAATGAAAGCACTGTAACTCCATGGTGGACATACAGTGCCCATTGTGTAGCTGTCATGGTCCTTACCAAAAATGGCTCTTTTTTAAAAAAAGAAAGAAAGAAATACTAAATGGAACATGTATATTGTACTTATTCCAATATAACACAGTCGTCCTTTTAACACCATTTTCTTTAAAGCAATAAGCATATCACCACGTATACCGACAGCAAGAAAACACATGAAAAAGATAAATGTAGAGTTTTTTATCTGTGATCCACAGACCAGACCTCATCTGAATGATGGAGCAGGTTTATTAAAAGAAAAAAGGCCAAAATGTGGATGGAAAGCCAGATTTCCTTCACCGGCAGTGTTATCTATGACCGCCGGACATAGTGATGGAAACTTAGAGAGTATACTTTGGAAGTGTGGCATTGTTCTACGCTGATAATCAGTAAGTTAACGTCCATGTCGGCACCTGAGGCGTTTATTGTGATGAAAACCACAAGTTTAAACCCTTCCGTCACATATTCACCTAATTTCTTCTTTATATAGTTCATGTTCCCGCTCAGAGAAAAGAAAGAAAAGTGGATTAAAAACAGGATGGAGAACTTAGCACATTCGCAACATGGAAGCTAGCTTTGACCTCTGTGAATCACAGTAAGTTACTAACGTGAAAACAAACATCTTCCAGGATGAAGAGAGGAAGCAGAAACTGACTAATCAAACGGAAATTATGACATCCAATATGGCAGAAGTCATTTCTCTTAGCGGTGGCAAAGAGAAAACTTTTCTTTTTCCATCCCGTCGTCCTTCTGTGTTGTGACTCCATGTTGGAAAGGTTGGAGAGGAGGCGCCGTCAGGTCACAGGGTGAGCTTACAGTGACACAGTTCTTTGTACATTTGCCGTCGGAGCCGGGGCATATCCTGTTGCCCAAAACTGAACGGCTGCCCATGCGCCAGGCACTTGCAGTACTGCAGGAAAATGAAGGAGAAAATAGGAAATGATTCAAGGTGAGAAGTGAAAGCAGCAACATGTCAATATGGACATGGTTACAGGAAAAAGTCACAGAAGTCAGACCCTGAAATTGGAAATGAAGCCAACATGGAACAAAGTCCTTTAAAAAATTCACCTGGAGTACAAAAGCTCCGCAGTCACTGTCGTTGTTCTGGCGACCCACGTTCTGAAACACACCATGAACATCACTCATCTAATCTCATCTAATCAGCAGCCTGTCATCGAATCACAGGTTTTACTGAACATCAGAGGAAATTATTGTGAAAGTCGAACAAGATGAAATTACCATTTTAAAAAAGCCTTTCCACCCACTCAAAAAGTCTTCTTGGTTCTTTTTGATGGCTTCTGCTTGAAGGTACTTGAAAATATGCTGTAAATACAGAAAATAAGATTTTATAGAAAAGCCTGCAAAACATTTTTAACAAAGTAAAGTTGAGAAAGTTTTTAAGTATTCAGTGTTTTTTTTTTTTTTTTTTTTTTTTTTTTTTTTTTTTTTACAAAAAAAAAAAGGGTATCGAGGTCTCAAAAAAAAAAGGGGAAACCTTCAACATATCCAATAAATTTCAAAAACACAAAAA